>CM076584.1:924053435-924437345 GCA_034641835.2 Pinus albicaulis | reverse complement strand
CAATAAAAGGGACTCGAAAATTGCATTCCATTAAGACAAAGTTGTCCACAAATGTGTTTGCATTAGATAAAAGAAAATATTCTTGTTTTTTTCGTGTTTTCATAGACAACACAAAATATAATGATGTTTGTGAAAACAAAATGTATGTAAAATATTGGAAACATACAAAGTTAAATACAAAGGGGAAAATTTCCATTGCACTGTTTGAAGAAATGCAATCAGAGGAGACTACAATATCATCTGATCGTGATCAAATTTATAATATTGTTATAGAAGGTAACATTTGAATTTCTTTCAAATGATATATATCTAGAAATAGATACTAAAATTATTTTAAAGTTAATATTTCATGTTAATTATGATCTAAATTTAAGTACATAAATTTGTTTGATTTTGCAGGAGATGTTTTTGCTATAATTGCACTTACTGACAATGATGAAAATGTGAAATATTATTTGATGCGTTGCACTGAATGAAAGATGAAATTATTAGAAAACTATAATGATCACGGTTTTCCATATGACAGAGGATCTATTATACTGAAAGGTTATTTTTTCAGACAAACTAATGGACATCTCTTTTTCAGATCGAGCGCTGGAATCCAGGTAGGTTCTTATCCCAAATCTTTCATTCGTAACTAGGAGCCTGCGTCATAGCATCGTTTGTTTGTTGCTAGACCCCTGCTGGGCTAGTAGGGATCGCCTCTGTCCGCAGAGGGGATTTACCTTCAACACCAAAGATTCAAGTGGCAGTGAGTAGAGTCTGATCCAGACAGGAGCCCAGTTGAAGTTTTCTCGATCTGGGTTGAATCTTTCTACCCAGTTTCTCAAATACAGCCCTGCCGAATTGAAAAAATATGGTCCCCCATCCAAGACTCTGTTTTTGTCTTCCAAGCAGTTGAAAGTGGCGGTGAAAAACCCCTTTGCTCCAAGCTGCAAAGAAACTTCTCCTTTGGGCCTCCATTTAGAGGCAATCCAGCCCTGGAGGGCCTTCTCCGTGGGCCAAAACCCAACAAATTTGCCTATGAGGGCATGATCCCTCATGTACTGTATTCTGGCATTTATTCGATGACTTGGCAGATCAATTTTAGGCCGTTCTGAAGCTATGGGCTTGCATGTGGATGATGTGGCTTGTTGTGTCTCCGTTCTTGCTTCCGTAGACGATTTCTGGGCTTTTTCCGTTTCTGGGCCCTTGTCAGATTTGTCCTCCATTCGAATCTCTGAATCGGCTTCATTTGCAGGGGGGGGTTTTCCTCCCCCCCCCGTTTCGACCTCCATCCCTAGGACCAGGACGAGGCTGCCAGAGATGTTCAGCGCTGTCAGTGCTGGTGCAAAGCAAATATGATGTCATGAATGCTAGGGTTTCGCTTTTATATATATATATATATATTGTACTTCAATCATTTTAACATATATATTCAAACATGTACTTAAATCATTTCTACATGTACATATATTTATGTGATTTTTTTTTTTTTTTGGAAAATGACAATTTGAATTTTAAAAACAAAACATTACATCACAAAATTACTTCACATGCCAATTGTAGTTCAAATATCCAATAAAAACAAAACATTATATCACATGCCAAATGTATTTCAACCATCCAAAACTTAAGTTTTAAAACCAAAACATTATAGATCACAACATTACTTGACATGTCAAATGTAATTCAACCATCTAAAACTTAAGTTTTAAAAACAAAACAAATTATAACACTACATTACTTCGCATGCCAAATTTAGTTCAACCATAACACTGCAAAAAACAAAACAAATTATAACACAACATTACTTCACATGCCAAATGTAGTTCAACCATCCAAAACTTAGGTTTTAAAAACAAAAAAAATTATAACACAACATTACTTCACATCACATGCCAAATGTAGTTCAACCATACAAAACTTGAGTTTTAAAAACAAAACAAATTATATAAAACTGTAACATTACTTCACACATGGCCAAATGTAGTTCAACCATCCAAAACTTAAATTTAAAAAAAATTATATATCACATTCACATGTACCAAATGTAGTTCACATAAAATATGTCCAAAATTTGTAGATTTCACAAGTATCAAGTATCAACTATAAAGTTATATATGACTGTATCTAGATAATACGATATATCAAAAAGTAAATTTAAGACTAAATCTATTGAAAATATAATGTTGCACATGTGCATGTGCATCATCCTTCAAATACAATGGATGTAGTGTCTCCATCGCTAGATTCCGTGGAGAAAAGAAATCCTCTATAGGAACCTAAAATTCAAAAAATTTAAAGGTATAAAAAACTCAAGATCAAGATCTAGATTTATAATAAAACTTTTGAACTTCAATTTATAAATTATAGCTTAAAAAATATATATTTAAGTGAAAAATTGAATTCTTCTGCTGGTGGATTTGGCACATATCCTAAGAGAGTCTCCAAAAGAAAATCTCCAAAAACCTAAAATTAAAAAAAATTAAAAAAACTCAAGATCTCTAGATCTCAATTTATAATAAAACTTTTAAACTTCAATTTATAACTTATAACTTAAGCACACACACACACACACACACACACACACACACACACACACACGAGATATATATATATATATATATATATATATAACTGAAAAAAATTGAATACTTGTGCTGGTGGATTTGACACATCTCCTAAGAGTGGCTTGAAAATAAAATCTCCAAAAACCTAAAATTCAAAAAAATTAAAATAACTCAAGATCTTGATATATCTCATTTTTTAATGGAACTTTTTGAGGTGGAATATATAACTTAAAAACATAAATTTTAAAAGTGAAAAATTGTTCATACTTGTGATGGTGGATTTGGTACGTCTCCCAAGGAATAAGAAGGTACCACCATCCCAAAAGGATCAAATGGAATCAGAATATGTTAAAACATTTTATTATATATATGTACATGTACATGTACATGTGTGCAAAATTATTTATTTTAAAAATATCTCATCATGTTTGGATATATATAATAATAGATAAAAAATAATTGTACATCATCATGTGTTCACTTAAAAAACACTAACATTTTCCAACATATCTTGATCGTGAGAACCATATTGATTGTATGATTGATGGTGAGACCCATCTTGATTTTTTGAACCAGATGCTCCGACCGTGATATTAACATTTTCTTCATTGATCAAGCATGACAACTGCAAATGGTGTTAACATATAATGGTACATTTTTGTTATATTAATGTATATATCTATTTATTACAAATTGTACATGTGTTAAAATAACTGCACCCTAACCCTTAACACATACTGTTCCCATGCCCTCTTCCTCATGAACAATTAGGTCCTGCCAACCATTGCAATAATTCTTTGCATATGTTTTGAGATCTTCAACACTCATGTTGTCAATATCTTCATCTGTATAATGCAAAAAATTAGCGCATGCATTCTCACATGCTCTTTGTCGATTCAGAAAAACATCGACTCCACTCAATGCATTGTGAACATTGTCAATGATGGCATCCCTTGCTTCTCTACTAATTTGAGAAGTGGCATCCATCTTTAACCGCAAATTTTTGACACGAAAAGGTCGACTAACCAATGGTGGCTCAGGGTGAGGCAATTCAGCATCACGCCTAGCGCCCCTATGGTCACACAATCGACCTTTCCTAGGACCAAAAAATTCAGAGGGAAGGTCATTGTAATTGGGTTTCATTTGCAAAAATAATTCTGCATAAAATAATTTTGAAAAATAAAGCATAACGTCATCATTCCATGGGAGTCTTCCACAGGCCGCAAGGTGTCTATCATACAAATAACGAGCTGTATGAGGGTGCTTGAAATATTGCACCTTCAGCATCTTTCTTTTTGGCCCTTCTTTGAAATGAAACATAGACTTGGCCATTTCTATTGTAACTCTTTTTTTCACAACCTCCCATTTATCATGACCCATCACTGTTTCTTTTATTTTTCTCATCACTTATACAAAAGTATCAGTGGTTGGCCCAAGCTTTCAGTACACATCTACTAGTTCGCTTAAATAGTGTGTAACTATTTCCAAGTTTTGTCAACTCTCAGCAGGTAGAGTCAAATCCATGAGATCTCTCTTCAATTTTTCATGAAGCTGTTGACACCTTTCTAAGGTTCATTGTTGCATGTTTGTTTCCCAAGGTATATTGGAAATGTCGGAAGGATAAGCTGTGGTTGGTGGACAACCTTCTTCTTGAATGACGCGTTCTGCCTTACGTATTTTTTGAGAAATATTTGGAGCAACATTTTCAGCCTCTACAATAATATATAAAATTTTGTATATTAAAAAAAAACATGTAAACAAATTTGTACAAATTGAATGAAAATAATATTCAAATTGATGGCCACCTCGATGTGGTTGGCTAGAATCTTGACCACCCTGAGACTGTTGAGAACCAGAATGACCCTGCTGAGAACTAGAACGACCACCGATTCGTTGAGAACCAACACGAACATCCATTGATTGGCCTCCGGGGGAATACATATCACCACCTTCACATAATCCACCAGCACTTATTGATGGCCCTCCAAGGGAATGTGAACTACCACCAACCTCACGAGATGAGAGAGAAGCTTCATAGAAAAATATGAATTTATAATCAATTCAAAAATACATTCATACATATAAATACATGTACATATTCATTGATTAAATTGTGTGAACCATACCACAATTGCGTGAACAATGACCATGATCCATTGATGGAGTAGACACCCTTGTCCTCTTAGCTTCTAAAAAATAAAAAATAAAACTTATTAACAACTAATTTAACTCTCAAAATTGATAAAAAATCAATTCCATATGTACACAGATGTATTTATATGTATGGAGATTTAAGATTATATTTGAATACTATGAACAACCCTTGATCCCTGATCCCCCTCTCTCGTAGAGATGTGGGATTCTATTGATCTTCTTCGTTCATCCTCCATGATATATATATCTACAGTGGACATTTACAATTATTTTTTTAAATTACTATTTAAAATAAATTCAAAATAAATTTCAGAAAATTAATGTAATTTAGTGTACAAATTATGTAAAACACAACTTTCAAAGCACTAATTGATGTGTGAAACTCAATTTAAGAATTTTTTTTATAAAAATTTTAAGTTCACCAAATTGCGCTTTATATGGTGGGAGCACACTTGGTATAAAATTGAAAAAAACACATGGTCATTAAAAAAGAAGTGTGAAACTCCATTTAAATAAAAAATTGTTGAAGTCCTCACATTTTAATCTTATAAAAATGTGAATTTCACCACTTGTTGCAAATGTGAAGTTCACCAAGTTGCGCTTTACATGGTGTGGTGGGAGCACACTTGGTATATAATTGAAAAAAACACATGGTCATTAAAAAAGACACATTTATAAGTACACAACACACACATATCCAAGATATGTTACAATGTCCATCAATAAATTTTGAAGGAGAGTGTCTCAACACTAATTCATCTTGAATTTTTGAAGAAGAGCATCTCAAAACTAATTCATCTTTGAGAGATGAATATTGCATTCACATTTCCCCGTATAATTATAATTCATCTATTAATTCATCTTTGATAGATGAATCATGAATTGGCATTGCCCCATGCAATAGATCAACAGAGATCTTATTCACATTTGTACAATGTCTTATACTAAAAAATTGAAATTAGCTAACAATATTGTTTGCTTTTCCATGCAGTTTTTTTAGCCTCTCCTTCTTAACTTGGTACACACCTTTCATCTGGTTGCACACAAGTTCAAAATTGGTGAAAACTAAAATTCCATTTGATCCATACTCCCTATTTGTTCCAAAGCCTTCTATCAATGCAATATAATATGCCTCGTTGTTTTTTGTTCTTCCCGGTATATTCATTTTCCTTTGGACGACCTTGCTCGTTGCAATATTGGAAGGCACATATATAATCACTGCTTTCCCTGGATTGGGATAACAAGAAACATCTATGCATAATGTCCATTTTTAAACCATATTTAGTGTGTTTTTTTATCCATGAAAAAACAAAAAAAATCAATAAAAATATATTAAATTAACATTTATTGCAAATGCATGGGAGAAATGACACATGTGCATGAGATAAATGACACGTGCGTGGTTTATCTTAAATTTTGACTTAAATTTTATGGTAGAATTCACATCTATAAAGGAGATGTGTTAAAGATTGCATTGCCTAGAGTTTAAGGGAGATTTATGACACATATACATGGTTCATGCATGGTTTGCATGAAAGTTTGCCCTAAAATTTATGGCACAAATCACATCTAGAAATGACATTCCTTAAGAAAGGATGAGATCCAGAGGCTACCTGGCCCTTTACATGACTTAAGAAAGGATGAGATCTAAAGGCTACCTAGCCCTTTACAGACTCCTTTATAACTTGTAGAATTTAAGACTCAACCAACAAACTAAAATCCTATGGAATTTCAGCCACTTTAGGTTCATTTTTTAGGCCTTAAAGTTTTCCTTGAATTAACGAGGAAAGCCTTGAGTTTGGGGGATCCTATCCTATGAGAGTTTAGCCACTTTAGGTTCATTTTTTAGGCCTTAAAATTTTCCTTGAATTAATGGGAGAAAGCCTTTAGTTTGTGGGAGAAATGACATTTACATGGTTTGCAAAATTATTTTATGCACTTACTAAAACAACTAGTTGTGGTGGTTGATGAAGTTATGTCAAAAGTCACACCTCTATGATTTTGTGGGAGAAATGAAATAGAAATGACACACGCCTTAAATTTTTCCTAAAATTTTATGGGAGAAGGGATAAATGACACATGTACAAGGTTTGCCTTAAAGTGGTTAGTGGTTTATGGATATTAAAATGAAGAACTTCTATTTCTATTCCAGAGATTGAATGTAGGGGCATTTATTGGATATGCCTTTAGTTTGTGGGAGAAATGACATTTACATGGTTTCCAAAATTATTTTATGCACTTACTAAAATAAATAGTTGTGGTGGTTGATGAATTTATGTCAAAAGTCACACCTTTATGAGTTTTTGGGAGAAATGAAATAGAAATGACACATGTCTTAAAGTTTTCCTAAAATTTTATGGGAGAAGGGAGAAATGACACATGTACAAGGTTTTCCTTAGAGTGGTAGTGGTTTATGGATATTAAAATTAAGAACTTCTATTTCTGTTCTAGAGATTGGCTGTAGGGGCATTTACTGGATATGTCATCTTTGAGAAAATATGAGATCTAGAGGCTACCTAGCTCTTTACAGACTCTGCGTTTAGAAATTGTAGAAGTTAACACTAAACAAACTGAATAAAATCCTATGGAAGTTCAAAATCCAATCGTAGTTCAACCACTTTAGGTTCAATTTTTAGGCCTTAAATATTGCCTTGAATTAATGAGAGAAAGCCTTTAGCTTGTTGGAGAAATGAAATCTACATGGTTTGCAAAATTAGTTTATGCACTTACTAAAACAACTAGTGGTAGTGGTTGATGAAGTTATGTCAAAATTTGTGCACCTTTATGAGTTTATGGGAGAAATGACAAATTTCCTGATAGTTTATGGGAGAAATAAAATAGAAATGATAGATGCCTTAAAGTTTTCCTAAAATTTTATGGGAGAAGGGAGAAATGACACATGTTCAAGGTTTGACTTAAAGTGGTAGTGGTTTATGGATATTAAAATGAAGAACTTATATTTTTGTTCCAGACGGTAGGGGCATTTACTGGATATGTCACCTTTGAGAAAAGATGAGATCTAGAGGCTACTTGGCCCTTTACAGACTCTGCCTTTAGAACTTGTAGAAGTTAACACTCAACAGACAGATTAAAATCCTATGGAAGTTCAAAATCCTATGAGAGGATACCTAACCCTTCAAATGACATGCCTTAAGAAAGAATGAGATGTAGAGGCTACATGGCCCTTTACATGCGTTAAGAAAGGATGAGATCCATAGGCTACCTGGCCCTTTACAGACTCCTATATAACTTGTAAAAGTTAATACTCAACAAACAAACTAAAATCCTATGTAAGTTCAGCCACTTTAGGTTCAGATTTTAGGCCTTAAAGTTTTCCTTAAATTAATGGGGGAAATCCTTGAGTGTGGGGGATCCTATCCTATGGAAGTTCAACTACTTTAGGTTTAGTTTTTAGGCCTTAAAATTTTCCTTGAATTAAAGGGAGGAAGCCTTGAGTTTGGGAGATCCTATCCTATGGAATTTTACCTACTTAAGTTCACTTTTTGGGCCTTAAAGTTTGCCTTGAATTAATGGGAGAAAGCCTTGAGAAATGACACATGCTTTAAAGTTAACGAGAGAAAGCCAACATGACACATTATTTAAAAACTTTGCCTAAAAATTTATGGGAGAATGACACATGTACACAGTTTTCCTTAAAGTGGTTGTGGTTTATGGATATTAAAATGAAGAACTTCTATTTATATATGTTCCAGAGATTGACTATAGGGGAATTTACTAGATATGTCACCTTTCAAAAAAGATGAGATCCAGAGGCTACCTGGCCCTTTACAAACTCTGCCTTTAGAAATTATAAAAGTTAACAGTCAATAGACAGACTAAAATCATATGGAAGTTCAACCACTTTAAGTTTTTAGGCCTTAAAGTTTTCCTTGAATTTATGGGAAAAGGTCTTTAGTTTGTGGGAAAAATGGTATGCCCATGGTTTGCCTTAAGTTTATTGGAGAAATCAGATCTATAAATGACATGCCTTAAAGTTTTCCTTGCCTAGAGTTTAAGATAGAAATGACATGTACATAGTTTGCCTTAAAGTTTGCATTATAGTATATGGGAGAAATGACATATTATTATAGTTTTTGGGATAAATGACATAGAAATGATATATGTCAAAAGTCACACCTTTATGAGTTTGTGGGAGAAATGACATGTACAGGGTTTGCCTTAGAATTTAGTTTTCCATGAAATTTATGGGAGAAATCCCATCTATAAACCTTTATTTTGACATCTATAAATAGGCTAAGAAAATTAAGACAAAAATTTCAACTTACAAATTAGTTATGTCCTTAATAAGAAGTATGATTTAGCACTTATCAAATTGTTTAATAATTTATAATAATTGATATGTACAAGAATTTTACAACTCCAACATCAACCTACACTATCATCATATCACTGTCGCCATGTCAATCTAGATTATTTTTATCCATTAAATCATAAAACACTCCACTTTTAACATTTGAAAAGAATAAAGCAACATGGAAGGTGTAAATTTAGGTACATTAATACACTCCAATTTTAACATTTTCCAAGAATAAAGCAACATGGAGGGTGTAAATTTAGGTAAATTAATAAAATAAAACCATGCAAATCTAGATTATTAAGATCCATTACATCATATTTAACACAATCTATATTATTTATATCCATTACCTCCTAAAACACTCCACTTTTAACATTTTACAAGAATAAAGCGACATGGAAGGTGTAAATTTAGGTACATTAATAAAATACAACCATGTCAATATAGATTATTAAGATCCATTACATCATAAAGAACTCCACTTTTAACGTTTTACATTTTACTCACCTTGAGTTTGGGGGACCCTATCCTATGGAAGTTCGATACAGCCATGTCAATCTATATTATTAAGATCCATTACATAATAAAAGACTCCACTTTTAACATTTTACATTTTACTCCACTTTAGTTTGGGGGATCCTATCCTATGTAAGTTCATCTACTTTGAGTTTTTAGGCCTTAAAGTTTGCCTTGAATTAATGGGAGAAAGCCTTGAGAAATGACATATATTTTAAAGTTAATGGGAAAAAGGCAATGACAGGTGCTTTAAAGTTTTCCTTAAGATTTTATGGGAGAAATGACACATGTATGGGAAAAATGACACATGTACACGATTTTCCTTAAAGTGGTTGCGGTTTATGGATATTAAAATGAAGAATTTCTATTTAGATCTAGTCCAGAGATTGAACGTAGGGGAATTTACTGGATATGTCACCTTCCATAAAAGATGAGATCCAGAGGCTACCTGGCCCTTTATAGACTCTGGCTATAGAACTTGTAGAATTTAACACTACCTAGCCCTTTACAGACTCTGCCTATAGAACTTGTAGAAGTTAACACTCAATAGACATACTAAAATCCTATGGAAGTTTAGCCACTTTAGGTTTAGTTTTTAGGCCTTAATGTTTTTGTTTAATTAATGGGAGAAAGCCTTTAGTTTTAGAGTAACCTTATAAAATGATTTAATGTGAAGATAGTACTTTACCTACAAAACAATGGAATTGAAGAATGTGCTTATATATCAGGGTTATGTTATGAAATTTTTATCTTCCCTACCTGAAATGCTATTATCTTCCTTTCCTTGTATATTTCAGGGTACTGAAAGAATGGATTTTCTGAATGTCATGGTTTTCAAGATGTGTAGTTTTTTGTTGGTTTTACTTTTCATTCTCGAAGGGCAAGACATTTCGAATCATTTCTGAAGGTTGTTTTATTTGAAGTTAATCTTGTCATTTTGAAATAGAGAACTTAAGCATGGAAGGCCGAAAATGAAAATAGTTTAAGGCAGTTCGTTAGTGAGACTTAGTAAGGTTGTGGGACACATCCAACATTAGGGCATTGAGTTATAGATTCACTTACATCTATTGAGTCCTACTCATTTGGCCTATAAGTGTTTATCATTTTTTTTGTTGATCACACAAGATGAGTTTGGTTGGAGGTTGTGCAATCAAGGTTTGTTTATTCAATTACATGGATTCCCCTGTGGAAACTTTGAATTAGTTGTCTGTCAATTTAGGCCTATACGGAATATTTCTTATAAATTGCGGATCAAACTTCTAAGCTGAGATTATCCTAATTTTATTTTATTTTGAGCTAGCAAAGCATCTAAACATCTTCTTATCGCAGATTATGAGGTATTTATTGGTTGTATATGAATTTTTTGATCATTACAATCTATCCCTTTATTATAAGTCTATCATTGGAAACCACAAGAAATAGGTACCCAAGGGTCCAAAAATTGGAAACATGAAATTAGTCTCTAATGGGGTGTCATCTACATCCTAGATAAAATGCCTTGAACTTGCCAAAATATGTCCAATATTAACAACATAGAGTTCCAATGATCTATAGGTATCTTTTAATCGATAAATGGGAATTTTGAGCTATGCTCCAAAGGGCCTTTTGTCAATTTTCCTATGAAGGAATATACTAAGAGACATCTTGGAAAAAAAATAATCCTTTAAAGAACCCTTCAAAGGCTTCTTGAGTAATTTGATACTCTCCTTCATATAGCTGGACACACATACCAAGTGAAAAGAACATAACATGGCATTAAGGAAACAAAACCAAAGAGTGTCTTTAGGTCATGGAAGATATCACATGGAAGAGTGTATATGTTTGTTAGCTTGGATAAACACTATGCCTGCAGCCTCTATGATGTTATCCAATTCATTGATGTCATTCTCCTATGTGGGTTCATAATATTGTACAACATGAACTTCATCAGGCCTTGTTTTAAACAATTTATTTCTAAGAAATTTATGAAGCACATCTAATAATGATTTTTATGCTTCTTCATAGATACCAATCACCAAATAAAACTCAGCAAAAAAAACTGGGAACATCAAAGCAAGTAGTGGGGTAAGTAGTAGCTCACCTGGGATTTGTTTCATAAACTCAACAAAAAAATCCAATAACATCAAAGCAAGTAGCGGGATAAGTAGTAGCTCACCTGGGATCTGTTTCAATTTGAGAGCTATCATAAACTCAGATTTCTCCATATCCCATAGCTGCTTCCCCATTGGCATTTATTAATTCTCTGTTTTCAATTTAGTTCATAGGGTTCTCTATTGAAACTAACCGTTTTTTATTTTTCATTTCTATTGAAATTAACAGTTTTTTATTTTTCATTTTTCTTAGAGTTGTTCCATATGAGTCTAGTTCCCATAAGTGTGACATATATTTATTAATTCCATGTTTTCAATTTTTTTCACAGGGTTCTCTATTGAAACTAACTTTGCTATTTTTCATTTTCTTATAGTTGTTCCATATGAGTCTAATTCCCATAAGTGTGACATATATTTATTAATTATTTGTTTTCAATTTTGTTTACAGGGTTCTCTATTGAAAATAGCAGTTTTTTATTTTTCATTTCTATTGAAACTAACAGTTTGTTATTTTTCATTTCTATTGAAACTAACCATTTGTTAATTTTCAATTTTCTTTGAGTTGTTCCATATGAGTCTAATTCCCATAAGTGTGACATATATTTATTAATTCTCTGTTTTCAATTTTTTTTACAGGGTTCTCTATTGAAACTAACAGTTTTTTATTTTTCATTTTTAGTTCTAACATACTACACTGGTCTGGCCAACATCCCGTCATTCATGTCATTCTTTTACTGTGAAGAACTTTGCGTCAGCGTTGAACCAACTAGATGCCACTCCAGGTATGTCAAGTAACAAATCTTTGTTATTTTACACTTAGTAAGGTCCATATTCCATTTATGCTATGAAATTGTAAATATTCCGTGTAGGCCTTAAAGTTTTCCTTAAATTAATGGGGGAAAGCCTTGAGTTTGGGGGATCCTATCCTATGGAATTTCAACTACTTTAGGTTCAATTTTTAGGCCTTAAAATTTTCCTTTAATTAAAGGGAGGAAGCCTTGGGTTTGGGAGATCCTATCCTATGGAATTCTACCTACTTAAGTTCACTTTTTAGGCCTTAAAGTTTGCCTTGAATTAATGGGAGAAATCCTTGAGAAATGACACATGCTTTAAAGTTAACGAGAGAAAGCCAACATGACACATTCTTTAAAAACTTTGCCTAAAAATTTATGGGAGATTGACACATGTACACAATTTTCCTTAATGTGGTTGTGGTTTATGGATATTAAAATGAAGAAATTCTATTTATATCTGTTCCAGAGATTGAGTATAGGGGAATTTACTAGATATGTCACCTTTCAGAAAAGATGAGATCCATAGACTACCTGGCCCTTTACAAACTCTGCCTTTAGAAATTATTAAAGTTAACAGTCAATAGACAGACTAAAATCCTATGGAAGTTCAGCCACTTTAAGTTTTTAGGCCTTAAATTTTTCCTTGAATTTATGGGAAAAGGTCTTTAGTTTGTGGGAAAAATGGCATGTCCATGGTTTGTCTTAAGTTTATTGGAGAAATCAGATCTATAAATGACATGCCTTAAAGTTTTCCTTGCCTATAGTTTAAGATAGAAATGACATGTACATAGTTTTCCTTAAAGTTTGCGTTATAGTATATGGGAGAAATGACATATTATTATAGTTTTTGGGAGAAATGACATAGAAATGATATATGTCAAAAGTCACACCTTTATGAGTTTGTGGGAGAAATGACATGTACAGGGTTTGCCTTAGAATTTAGTTTGCCATGAAATTTATGGGAGAAATCTCATCTAGAAACCTTTATTTTGACATCTATAAATAGGCTAAGAAAATTAAGAAAAGAATTTCAACTTACAAATTAGTTATGTCCTTAATAAGAAGTATGATTTAGCACTTATCAAATTGTTTAATAATTTATAATAATTGATATGTACAAGAATTTTACAACTCCAGCATCAACCTACACTATCATCATATCACTGTAGCCATGTCAATTTAAATAATTTATATCCATTAAATCATAAAACAGTCCACTTTTAACATTTGAAAAGAATAAAGCAACATGGAAGGTGTAAATTTAGGTACATTAATACACTCCACTTTTAACATTTTTCAAGAATAAAGCAACATGGAGGGTGTAAATTTAGGTAAATTAATAAAATACAACCATGCAAATCTAGATTATTAAGATTCATTACATCATATTTAACACAATCTATATTATTTATATCCATTACCTCTAGCTTACTCCCTTTCGCATTTTATTAGATTTCACCAGAAACATGAAGGTGTAATAGTAGGTACATTAATAAATACATGTGTCAATCTCGATTATTAAGATCCATTATCATAAAGCACTCCACTTTTAACATTTTAATTTGCTAGAAACTGAGTTTGGGGCCATATCCTATGGGACCTAATACAGCCATGTCCCGATCTATATTATTAAGATCCATTACATCATAAAAGACTCTGCCCCATGTTTTGTTTATCCACTTGGAGTTGGGGGATCCTATCTATGTAAGTTCAGCTACTTTGAGTTTTAGGCCTTAAAGCACCTGAATTAATGGGAGAAAGCCTTGAGAAATGACATATATTTTAAAGTTAATGGGAAAAAATAGCCAAACCCCATGCTGAGTTTCATAAAATTCCTTGAAGAAGCAAAGCCACATGCATACTAGGGCATTAGAGCACATGTACACGATTTTCCTTAAAGTGGTTGTGGTTTATGGTTATTAAAATGAAGAACTTCTATTTAGATCTGTTCCAGAGATTGACTGTGAGGCCTGCTGGAATCTGTACGCTGTAGAGATGAGTCCCAGGAAGGCTGCAGCCCGCTACAGGACTGCGGCTATGGGGCACTTGTGGAATACAAACACTACTAGCCTTTATGAAGGCTTGCCTGGAACTTGTGAAGAGTTCAACACTCCAACGAATGGAACTCAAATCCTATGGAAGTTCATCCACTTTAGGTTCATTTTTTAGGCCTTAATGTTTTTGTTTAATTAATGGGAGAAAGCCTTTAGTTTTAGAGTAACCTTATAAAATGATTTAATGTGAAGATAGTACTTTACCTGCAAAACAATGGAATTGAAGACTGTGCTTATATATCACGGTTATGTTATGAAATTTTTATCTTCCCTACCTGAAATGCTATTATCTTCCTTTCCTTGTATATTTCAGGGTACTGAAAGAATGGATTTTCTGAATGGCATGGTTTTCAAGATCTCTCAAAGAGTTGTTTTAATTGAGTTTTACTTTTCATTGAAGAACCCAAACAGTAGATGTTTCTGAAGGTTGTTTGTTTGAAGGTTCATCCATGTCATTTTAGTCTATAGAACTTAGTAGAAGGGCAGAAAAGCCAAAATGAGTTTCAGGCAATTCCAATTAAATTAGGGCACCAATAAGGCTACAGGACACCATCCAACATTTTGAAGCATTGATTCCCTTGGTCCACTTACCATCTCAGTCCTACTCATTTTAGCCTATAAGTGTTTATCATTTTATTCCAGTCCCACAGAGTGATTTAAGTTGGAGGTTGTGCAATCAAGGTTTGTTAGTTTGTTCATTCTAACTGTGCCACCCCTACCAGAGAACTTTGAATTAGATTTTCTGTTGAATTTAAGGCTATACGAATGTTTCCTATATTGTGGGATAAACTTCTAGTACAGTTTATCTCTCAATTTTATTTATTTAGTGTAAATATGTATCTTCTTATCATGGATATGAAAAATTATTGGTTGTATATGAATGTTTTGATCATTACAATCTATCTCTTTATTAGAAATCTATCATTCGAAACCACAAGAAATAGGTACCCAAGGGTCCAAAATATTGGAAACATGAAAGTAGTCTCTAAAGGGGTGTCATCTACATGCTTGATAAAATGCCTTAAACTTTCCAAAATCTGTCCAATATTAACAACATAGAGTTCCAATGATCTACAGGTATTTTTTCATAAATAAATGGGAATTTTAAGCTATGATCCAAAGGGAATTTTGTTAATCTGCCTATGAAGGAATATACCAAGACACGTCTTGGAAAAAAACCAATCCTTTAAAGAACCCTTTAAAGGCTTCCCGATTAATTTGATACTCTCCTTCATATAGCTGGACACACATACCAAGTGAAAAGAACATAACATGGCATGAAGGAAACAAAACCAAAGAGTGTCTTTAGGTCATGGAAGATATCACATGGAAGAGTGTATATGTTTGTTAGCTTGGATAAACACTATGCCTGCAGCCTCTATGATGTTATCCAATTCATTGATGTCATTCTCCTATGTGGGTTCATCATATTGTACAACATGAACTTCATCGGGCCTTGTTTTAAGCAATTTATTTTTAAGAAATTTATGAATCACATCTAATAATGATGTTGATTACTCTTCATAGATACCAATCACCAAATAAAACTCAGCAAAAAAAACTGAGAACATCAAAGCAAGTAGTGGGGTAAGTAGTAGCTCACCTGGGATTTGTTTCATAAACTTAGCAAAAAAATCCAATAACATCAAAGCAAGTAGCGGGATAAGTAGTAGCTCACCTGGGATTTTTTTCAATTTGAGAGCTATCATAAACTCAGATTTCTCCATATCCCATAGCTGCTTCCCCATTGGCATTTATTAATTCTCTGTTTTCAATTTAGTTCATAGGGTTCTCTATTGAAACTAACCATTTTTTATTTTTCATTTCTGTTGAAATTAACAGTTTGTTATTTTTTATTTTTCTTAGAGTTGTTCCATATGAGTCTAATTCCCATAAGTGTGACATATATTTATTAATTCCATGTTGTCAATTTTTTTCACAGTGTTCTCTATTGAAACTAACATTTTGCTATTTTTCATTTTCTTAGAGTTGTTCCATCTGATTCTAATTCCCATAAGTGTGACATATATTTATTAATTCTTTGTTTCAATTTTGTTTACAGGGTTCTCTATTGAAAATAGCAGTTTTTTATTTTTCATTTCTATTGAAACTAACAGTTTATTATTTTTCATTTCTATTGAAACTAACCATTTGTTAATTTTCAATTTTCTTTGAGTTGTTCCATATGAGTCTAATTCCCATAAGTGTGACATATATTTATTAATTCTCTGTTTTCAATTTTGTTTACAGGGTTCTCTATTGAAACTAACAGTTTTTTATTTTTCATTTTTAGTTCTGACATACTACACTGGTCTGGCCAACATCCCATCATTCAGGTCATTCTTTTACTGTGAAGAACTTTGCGTCAGTGTTGAACCAACTAGAGGCCACTCCAGGTATGTTAAGTAAAAAATATTAGTTATTTTACACTTAGTAAGGTCATTATTCCATTTATGCTATGGACCTTACGCTATGGGTTATGCAATTTATATCTAAATGTTTAACTGTAACTGTATTCGTTGTTTCCTTTATATCCATGTACTGTAACTTTAATTTTTCTTCCATTCCCCTCTGGGTTTATTATCTTTTCCAGTTTTATAACTAACAAATGGAGACAGGTAAAAATACAGAGAAGGAAAGACAACAATTTATATCTTGAAAGTGGGTGGGATATATGTAACCATAGTATGTATAGTCTGACTAGGTGTGGTATCTTTATTTGATATATAAGTATTACGTGATTCAGACTGAATGAGACATAGAACATCCTGACAATATGTAGAAATATGTTGGTTTTTAAAATATCCAAAATTCCCAAACAAAATAGAGCGAGTTGGGTATCTTAACGGCTACAACAAAAAAACGTTACGATTTCCATGCTGAACCAAAACATGAAAAAACTGATTATTATGTATATTCATAAATATAAAAACCATTATTCTCATCCATACTCCTCAGCAACCCATGGGAAGGGGGGGTCTTATTTACAACATCTTTAATTATTAAAGCGCTTCTCTTGAACTTCACCGCCATTCTTGTTCTAGTTTCTCGACAACTTGTCTTTGATTTTGTCTTTGATTTTATCCATATATACTCGGGCAAGTCAGGACCACCATAAGCAGGCTTAGGTAAGGTAGATTCAGTCAGGTATACTGAGGTGAGGTGAGGAAAATGGGGAGTTTAATTTTTCTTTCATTCTCCTCTGGGTTTAATATCTTTTCCAATTTGATAAATAACAAACGGAGACAGGTAAAAAGACAGAGAAGGAAAGACAACAATTTTGGCCAGTTCAAATAAAAATATAGCAATTTCAAAATAAAATTTCACTACATATTACGCAATTGTAAGGAAAATATAAACAATATCTAAGAATCATACTTGAAATTTAGTTCGCTGCATATTATTCAAAAGAGATTCAAACTTTATAGCAGGGTGCAAACCTAGAAATTCAGAGCCGAGGCCACAATTCGGTGACGAGGCCGCAATTTAGAGATGAGACCATAATTCAAAGATCAAAGAGGTTGTAATCAATGAGGAAGTTGGAGGAAAATTACCTGCAAACATAAAAACAACGATAAATTAAAACATAAGAAACAAATTAAAACAACAAAAAAAATAATTCACAAACAAAAAAAACAACAGGAATTACCCAGCAAGACTTTGCCAAGACCCTGCAAGTCTGTGATAAGTCTGAAACACAAACACAACAGACCCAGATGCGATAAGCACGAAACACAAACACAGTAGACGCAGACGCGATAAGACCGAAACAAAAATAAAACAGACGCAAACGCTAATGAGCCCAAAACCCATTAATAAGCCTAGGCTAGTGCATTTATAAACTAAAGTTTGGCCGGATTATTTTAAGAGTTTGACTAAACTTGTGTTTCCAGTTTTCCCATCTCCGGCCAAAAACAAGTTTTCCCATGTCGTCAATGTAAACGACAGAATGAGTTTGGCCGAACTAATTTCGAAAGTTCGGCCGAAATCTATAACAGTTTGGCCAAAATTTTATAAAATTTTGGCTGAATTGTTGAGAAAAAGAGTTTTTCGCCCCCAATTCTCACAAAATTTTAACCTATCTTTGTCGGTTTAGCCATAACAAAAATGATTTGAGAGTATATAGAATATTACATGTCACATTTTAAAACATATTAATAATAAAAGTGAGTCAATGTGTGTATGTATCTTTAGAGAGATATAACATCATATGTATGTATAGAGAGCCATTTCTTCTTGATTGATGATCATGCTTATTGTGACACAAAAAGTATCTAGTAGTGAGGAAAGGATAATTGCATTTAGTATAGATCCCTCACTAAAAATGAGAATGCCTTCCACAAAGAGTGGACGAGTTAAAATGATAGTTTGTGCTGGAAGAACAATAGTCAAATCCTTGTTTCCAGTAGCGTTTGATATTAATTTACTCATTCCTTTCGTAACAAGTAGGGAGAGGAGATGGGAGAGAAATAAACCCTAATAAAAGCCACTCTTAGAAAGGAAAAAGGGGGAAGAGGAGCCATTGTTAAGAACAATGAATGAAGAGTAGTTGATACATGCCATTATCAATGATATGAAAGGTAGGGAGAAACCGAAGTGTATAAGGAGGATTTCAATATAGATCTAGTTTATGTGTTGATAATTTTAGAGGTGAAATTTGCAAATCATTGATTTGATTTTTTTTTTTTTTTTTCAGTGGTGTGGAGGCCTTCTTGAGCAAGACAAATGGCATATTGAATAAGGAAATTGTTGGGGAATCCTATTTTTTCTTGGAAAATATGCCTCAAGAGGACGGATTCAATGCATAGAGTGTAATGTGCCTCAAAACCACGAAATTTAACCCTTAAAAAAAACCCTACTTAATTTCAATGTTCGTATAATGCATGATTAACACTTTTTAATTGAATTTCACATAAAGACCACAAAACATAGTACTCTTAATATAAATATGTTTTTCCTATTAAGGGGGCATCACATTTTTCATCTCTTCTTTTTGTACAGTTTTCGTATTGGGTAGGTAAATTTGAATGATGGATTATAAGTATTTGTTTAAAAGGGAAGGGGTTTTCTTACCCTTCAAAACATAGTTTCAATTTTTTTTTAACTTTAAGAATTTGGAATCTTGTTGTTCCTTTTCCTTAAAAAGTTTATAACAAAAAAGGTTCATAATGTTTTTTATCAAACTTGTATATTTATTTTTCTTCAACAAAACCAACATATTAATAGTAATGTATTTATCTAATAAGTTTGAACTTCATCCTTTGACCTAGTTGTTTGATATAGAATAATTATATTCCCTTCTACAGTTCAGAATCTCACTTTATTCTTACTTCCTTGTAGAGGTATGGAGGAAGGTACCAACCAATAATGTTTATGGCTGACCCCTTCAAGTATTATTGTATAAGGTTTAGGCATGCTCATTCCTATGCACAAGTCTAGTTCGCATGACTCTAAATTGTGTCATTGTCACTATAATTTTTGAAATTTTTTGTTAACTAATATCTAGAGTTTGTATATGCCACTCGCTTAGGAGAGAAATGTATAAAAAATAAAATATATTTTCTTCTTAACATGATTTAAATTCCTAAAAATGTATGAAATACTATCATGTATATATGTGTATTACAACCAAGCTCATGAGTGTTCTCATTTTATTCCTACATATTTGGTCTTGAAATTTCATGATTGGTATGGAGTGACTTCAGTTAAACTATATATCATTAATTCATTTTCACTTTAAAATTATTATTATTTTTCTTTTTGAAAGGTCTCACTAATGTTATCCATTTCTCGCTTATGATACATGCTGAATGTTGTATTCATAATTATTCATACTAATTATTTTTCTAGAAAGGATAGTTACATGTATCCTATGGTTTCCTCAGAGGGTTTTTACCTCACAAACTAACATTACTTAGAATAACCAAGTAAGACCAAAATATTATCTTAACATCGGAATATAAACATAATGAATCTACCATAGTCTCTCTATCCAATTATATAATACTTGTTGAGAGTAGAGGCTCATTCTACAATCTAGCATGAGGCTCAAGTGCTAAATCCCATAAAAAATGAGGAATGAGGGTATATTTATAGAAATGAGGTGACCTTCCACCTATCATGACCTTTCATCTACCCTCATGCCTCTTGAAATTTCTTATAACTCTCTAATGTCTAATGACTTTTGGTAATATTTTCATTTTCATAATATGATAGAATCATATTTAAAACATAAGGAAGATTATGAGGCTATGTTATAGGAATGGTATGCGTCACACAAGACTTGGTAAGGAGATATATGAATATGAATAGATTCAATAGCCATGAAGCATATAGAGGATACATGGCCTAAAAAATTCAAGGATGAAGTACGAAGTCTATGATTCAACATGGCCATGGATGGCATCGACCCATATTCCCTCCAAAACACAAAAAATTATGTTTGGCGTATAGTAGTGACCAATAAAAATACCCCCCCATGATTTTCAGTGAAGAATGAGCATCTTATGTTGGCTCTCATACAATACTCTATCATACACTACTAGAGATAGGGACCTTTTAAGACACTAATTTCAGATGAAATAAAAATTTCATTTCAACCAACCCCTTTTCGAATTAAATTAACATTTTATTTGTATGTTTTTGTCTCTCTTGTGACATAACACCCCTTTTCTATTTTAATCAATATTTTGTTTTTTTTTGTTTTTGTCTCTGATCTAGTGGATCAATTTTATGCTCAAAATTTTAAGTTCTCAGAACGTAATGAAACATGTGTGTTTGCGTAGATCTCGTCATTCTAAATTTGACGTAACTCTTTTTGTGAAAAAATAAGTTTGTATGATCATGCAATAGTGTTTTGTATTTTTTTCGAAACAACTAAAAAATATTGTTTTTGGATGTACACGGATGCCCATTTAGTAGCTTGTACTACTGACTAGACCCTGACTTTGCATGCTTGACTTGACTTTTTTGACCTATGGCAGTGCACCACTTTTTGCATTCAGATTGGTTTTGAATTGGATCATTTTCATTGGTTGTTGGTCAGACCAACCAGGAAACACCACGTGGGCCAACTAAAGGTTGCCACGTGGTGCCCTCATGGCCGATCAAAATTTTGGTGTTGGCGGAAAGCACTCTAATGGATTACTTGTTAAGTCATAACACACCACGCATTAAAACTTAACAAGTATAGTTTAAAAATTCTATTTAAAGGTTATGTATGCAGCGTTTGGGGGGTGGGTCGGAGCTAGCCCAGCCTTGGTCATCGCACCCATGGGAAACAAGGGGGATATGAGGGGCCAGGTCTTAGCCTAACCCTCCCCCGGTTTATAATAAAATATTTGGTCAATAGGAAACATTGGGAAAATTAAGTATCCCACGATTTTCATCAGTGGTTGGAGAAAAACTCACTCATTTAGTGCATTTTGGGGCGAAATTGTAGGATTGTTTGTAGGCTAGTTGAAATTGTAGGAAGAATTGTTGGAAAACTTGTGGAGATCATAAATTATTCAGTTTTTGGCCTTTTTGGGAGAAAAAAGAGGCTAGATAGGGGTTTTTGATAGTTATGAATCCATTGGAGCTATTAGTACAACCATTTGAGCACTGAAAAATTTATCTAAACACCATTTTTGGAGCATCATGAAACATGCCCAACCATTGGAAGCTAAACTAGGAGATGTAGCCCGGGAGGGGTGAAATCCTTCATCATTTGCTTCTAGGTGTTTACTTTTATGGTGATATTTCCTTATTTATTCTGCAAAAAATAGGTTTTAATTCCATGTTTATTTGTTTAATAATTTTACAAAAGAGGCTTAAAACACTAATTGAATCACTTGCAAAATTTACATAAACCTCAAGAAATTTTAAATTTAGATCAGTTTGGTATCAGAGCTTAGATTTTATTTGTTTCTATGATGGTTAATTTTTTTTCAAGTGTATTTGATGCTTACAAGGTTGAAGCTCAAGAGAGGAGAAGTAAATCTTGTGGTTGCAAGTCCTCATGTTAGGTCAAGGATAAGGAGAGAAAATTTGCAACAATATCCACCACAAATTTCACCTCAAATTGTACCTGAAGCTTAAACAATCATGGCACATGAGGGAGAGATTGAAAATATATCAGAAGATGAGAATAATTTTAGAAAATCATTCTTTGACATGACACAAATGGGAAAGTTCTCGATGAGGAGAGAAACACAAAGTTGCATGGTGAGAGCTCCAAGCCTCCGGGAGGAGATGAGGAGATGGGGACAAGCCTCCAAAATGGAATGGTGAGAAACCACCTTTGACACCACCATTCTCTTCATCTCCATCCTCATCACCATCTTCATTATTCTCTTCTCCCATAACAACTCCTTCACCAACACCTCCACATTCTCCAAAGGGACATGGAAAAAAACATTGTTAAAAATTGACATAAAATTCGAATTGCATATGTATAATGGAGAGGTAAATGCTGAGAGATTAGATAAATGGGTTCATCAACCTGAAATGTATTACAAGAAAGAAAAGATCAAGGACGATGACACCAACATTTAGCTTGCTTCATTAAGGTTGGAAGGTGCAATTCTTATTTAGTGGGAAGCCAAAACTAAAAAGGACATGAAGAAACATGGTAAGGTATTAATCTCTTGGAATGATTTTGTTGCTACACTAAGAGGACAATTCTATCCATTAGCATATATGAAAAAATATATCATGGATTTGCAAAACTTTAGGCAATTAGAGGGTCAAAGTGTGCAAATATATACTCAAGAGTTTAGAAGAAGAGCAGTAATATTGGGTGTAGATTTATCGTCCTAACATACTTTGCTAAAATACATTGGAATTTTGCATAGCTATTTGAGACATATCATATTCATGTTTAACCCTACAAGTTTAGATGAGGTTTGTGTACATGCTATTCAGAATTTGGAGGGAAGTTGATTAATTCAAATTCTCTTACTTGATAATTACTTGTGAGCTTACTGATTTTACTTATATCTTCTCTTTTTAACTTATTATGTCTCTCATCAAGTCAATTACCAAAACAAAAGAGACTCAAATTTAAGCTCTTCAAGCTAGGGCCAAAACCTCTCCCTCTTGGAGAGGAAAACCTGTAAGGAATTCTTCTTATAGATCTTCAAATGACAAGTACCATGACGAAGACTCCGACCCTTTACTTATGAATACCTCCAAGACCTTGTCACTGCTTCTTTATCTTCCTACAATGTTGATCCTTCTTTCCTGCACCAACTTACATTGATCTGCACCAACATTATAGAACTCGGTCTCTAATTATATCTTCCTTGATTTAGTATTTTTTTATCAAAGCACTCCTTCTTGCTTCATATTCACTTCAAATATATTAATTTCTTTTGAGTACTGAAAGTAGGAAGGTAAACATTCCTTCTATTCTCTCACTTTCTATTTAGATATGCATCATATTAGACTTTAGTCCTTTAAATTTGCAATACATATCACAATATATCATATGAATTTCAGACCTAATCCGCAAACCCCTCTATTTTCGCACTAGGGATCTGCACTCCTCTTCTTCAACACTATCTACACTCCTCTTCTTCAGCACTATCCACAATATTTCCTTTTATCTCAGACTTTATTCTGGAGTATTTTCTACCCGTAGCATTAGTCTGAATATCTAAGATGTTTCCTTGTTCTGAAGTCCACAATCACACATAGACTTGTCCGAATGTATATCACAAATGATTCGCAGATCTGTTGAATATATAGTGGTATCTTCTCTGTTTTAGGTTTACCATACAGTTATCATGTAGGCCAACTTTAATCATAGTTTATAGGCTGACAAGATCACAACTTATAGGAGCTCATATTCTGGCATTGAGTGAGGATTTCTTGAGGGTTGAATTAAGTCATTTCTTCACAGTTTCATGACAAGGTCTTGGAGCATATTTTGATGACTAAAATTTTCATATACATGACTCTTAATTACACTTATACCCAAAAGAAAAATCATAATAGACATCAAGAAGAATTCTATTGACCTATAATACAAATCGTTCTCATGAAACCCATGAAGCAGGCATAACAAAAATACATTTTATTATCTTTTTATTCTTCTTTACAAATACATAATTACATATTAAATATGAAGACCGATGCTAGTTACACTTTCCGACACTCCCTCTTAACAAGGGAGGTATTCATATAGGTACATGGTCAATTTAAATCTGAAGAATCTCATAAGAAGAATAGGATTGGTAATCGCATCTGTATAGCATCATACCAACCAACATTCTCCTAGTGCAAGGCCTTGACTAAAAACCCCATCTCTCAACAAGACAATGGCTACAATGCTAGCGAGCCACATGCCTTATAAACACTATAGTAATTGTGTCTCGAAGGTGAATAATCCACCCAGATGTTCCCAGAGTATGACCTTCTTGGACTATTCTTCTCTTGGGTAGCTATCTCTTAAAGAATATCGGTCCCCAAATACTCTTATCTTGAATTCCCTATCACATTCTCAAAGTGTATCAAATGCGAGATGATTATCCAATCATGCAGTCTATCTTCCCAAGTGAAGACCAGAATGATATGTCTTTCCATTCTCTCCACATGGCCTACACTAAGACTTATGGCTGTTAGTCCTAGTCTAGTGCATAACACATGTATTAGAGAATAATATACATCACTCCCTCTTAACTCAGGAAGGACATACTTCAAGTTTATTCCAAGAAAGAAAATTATCACCAGGATCCCTTTTAACCAGGGACCTGCAGTAGCAATGGTGATACACCCAGCTTCTCATGAAAAATTCCTCCCCTCGATGTCATGGATTTTGATATTGAGGAATCTTCAACCTTTGTCTTCATAGGGCGCAGATCATCCATCAATTTCTTCCACGATTCATGTGAGCTACCAGAAAGTGATTCATCAGAATTCCTTATCCTATCCACCTTTTATGCCATGTTTCTTTCTTTCGAACCATCTCCAAGGATCTTAAATCCCTTCACATGATTGGGAACCCTGCATAAATTCCTTAAGATAAACATATACATATTAAATTTTAAATCAAAAGTTACCTCAGTGATGACCTTTCACCATGACATCTTCTTGTAGGTATCGGCACCCTCTATACATATTGACACATCTCCTAATGATATCTCTTTTCAGGGGTATTCTTCTTTACTAGGCTTCTATCAGAGTCTACATATCCTCCCTCAATATAATTTAGTCACATCTTCTTGGCTTTCAGATGATAACTGCCTCTTGACATGGTTGTACTTCATGATCTCTTCCTTTCTACACATCTTCATTCTCAGGAACTTCTAATTTCCAGTTCATTGTTTATATACAACCACCTCATATTCCATATGAGGATATATTATGTTGATTTCATCTGTTAATGACAACATATGTAATGGAAGAGATCTTTATTTCTCTTATCATACTTCTAAAGATATAAGTTTATTACCTGCAACCATATGACATGACCTCATATCATCCAGTGTCAGCATATAAATATATATACCTCATACCTTTTTTCTTTGAGTCATCCAGTAGAAATTTTAAAAGAATGAATAACTTCATTCCATTGACTTGCTTTCATCAATATGTCATCACATCCTAATCTCATAATTCTATAGAATAGAATTATCTATGAAACCTTTCTTCTTTCTTTCTAATAAGTGAAAGTATAGAGAACTCCATTAGAAAATTTCAACACTTGTTTCCATGATGACCCTTGATCTTCACGACTGCCTTCCACCATTGTTGTTTATCAGTAAGGTTTTTCAGGGGTTTTTTCATCAAGAGCTCCTACCATGCTTCTATCATGATGCTATTAATATACATTGCTTCTCGTCATACTATTTTTCAATCAACAGAAATCACTTAAAGAGGAAGATGATATCAATCATAATAGAGATCTCTCTCTTCTTCTTTCTTAGATTTCTTTATATCAGGTTCTTCCCTTATATCTGTGACATGTGCTTCTTCATTTTTCATCTTGTCCTTTCTAGATTTATGACATTTCCTTTCATAATGCCCAAGTTCATTACATCCAAAGAATCGTATTTTGTCCATACTTCTTATTTTATTATGAGGACCAAATTTTTTGAATCTTCCTTTCTTCCTAGACATGGCGACAAAGGCTTGATTCCCTTCACTTGATCATGTATCAGCTTTGGCTGTCAATATTGTTTCCTATATCTTACATAGAGACCATAGATCATGGAATGGTGTTCCTTCTTTCTTCCCATATAAGCTTGAAGTTAATTTTCCCCATTCTTTCAGTATATCCTTCAGCACCACTGTAGTCATTCCTGCAGTTGGTCTCTTATTTCAGAAATCCTCATAAATTATGAAGTGATTCCTTATTCTCTTGACAATTTCATTTTGTATAGTTCTTGTCTCATATGTATTTCTTCTCCCGCGGTACTCACAGAGAACAAATCCACCAGTTTCTCATAAATTTGTTTTGTAGACTTCATTTTTGATACATAGGGAATGAGTGAGTCCTTAATGGATTCTATGAGAATCCTCTGGGCTCTGATTTCTCTTTTCATGTGCTTGGCATGAGCTGGGGCATCTTATTTTGAGGGTTGAATTGTAGAACCTTCAATTTGGCCCATAACTTCTTCTTCAATTAGATTCAAATATGTATTTTTCTTCCTTGCACTAAAGTTTGATGACCCAAAAATTTTGTTGCTCTCTTCACAATAAGTCATTTTGACACATTTAAATAAGGTCATATATACTTACTTGAGTAGAGTGACTTCCTCATTTTCACCACTTATTTGATAATGATGAATATAGGAACTCCTTCTTAGATTGAGTTCTTCGATGAAGGGATCCTTGAATCCTTGATGATAAAGGATATTTTTTAAAATATGATGTTTCTTCCAACAATGTCCTGAATATAAATATTTGATGGAAAAGATGATTTTCTTGATGAGTTGATCCTTTGAATGATATTCAAGATATTTCTTGAAATAACTTGAGAATATTCCTTGCAAACGAATTTTACTTTTCAATTTAAACTTTGACCTTGACTTTGATTCTTGCTACCTTAAGTGCCTCCTTGCTAAGTAGTCCTTGTCTTTTAGCACCTTAGCTCCGATTTCTTGTTGAGAATTTGGAGGGAGGGTGATTAATTCAAATTCTCTGACTTGATAATTACTCGTGAGCTTACTTATTTTAATTATATCTTCTCTTCTTAACTTATTATGTCTCTCATCAAGTCAAATACCAAAACACAAGAGACACAAATTTAAGCTCTTCTATCCACGACCAAAACCTCTCCCTCTTGGGGAGGAAAACCTGTAGGGAATTCTTCTTATAAATCTTCAAATCACAAGCACCATGAAAAAGACTCAAACCCTTGACCTATGAATACTTGAAAGACCTTGTCATTGCTTCTTTATCTGCCTCCAATGCTAATCCTTCATTCCTGCACCAACTTACACTAATCTACACTAACATTAGAGAATACGGTCTCTAATTCTATCTTCCCTAATTTAGTCTTTATTTATCAAAGAACTTCTTCTTACTTCATATTCACTTGAAATATATTAATTTTTTTTTAGTATTAAAGATAGGAAGGTAAACCTTCCTTATATTCTCTCACTTTATATTTAGATACACATCATATCCAACTTTAGTATTTTAAATTCATAGTACATATCACAATATATCATATGAATTTCAGACCTAATCCGAAAACCCCTCTTCTTTAGCACTAGCGATCCGCACTCCTCTTCTTCAGCACTATCCGGAATCCTTTCCTTTTACCTTAGAATTTATTTCGCAATATTTTCTACCTGTAGCATTAGTCCGAATACCTTAGATGTGTCCTTGTTCTGAAGTCTGCAATCATAGACAGACTTGTCTAAGTGTATATCACAAATGAGTTACATATCTGTTGCATATATAGTGGCATCTTCTCTGTTTTAGGCCGACCATACAGTTAGCATGTAGGACAAATTTAATGATTTTTTATAGGCCAACTAGATCACAACATATATGAGCTTATCTTCCAACATTGAGTGAGGATTTCTTGAGGGCTGACTTAATCCATTTCTTCACAGTTTCATGACAAGGTCTTGGATCATATTTTGATGAATAAACTTTTCATATACATGATTCTTAATTACACTTATATCTAGAAGAAAAATCATAATAGACATCAAGAATATGTCTATTTCCTATAATAAAAATATTTCTCATGAAACCCATGAAGCAAGCATAACAAAAATACATTTTATCATCTTAGTCTTCTTCTTTACAAATACATAATTACATAGTAAATATGAAGACCGATTCTAGTTACACTTTCCAACACAAGTTACACACCTATAAGCAAGAGGGAAAAATGTTCCACAAGAGGGAAGCAAAAATCCATTTAAAAGTGGAGACAAAGGAAAGGGTAAGTTTAGAGGACAAGGGAAGAAGAATGCTTCCATCGAGAAAGAGGGAGAAAAATTAACATTCAAGCATTGTCAAAAATATGGTCGCGATGAAGAACACTATTTGAAACTTCATCCTGAGATGACACCCAAAATGTTTAACAACAAAGGCAAGCAAAAGACAGTTGCAACTACACAACATGATTTAGGATCCGATTTGTGAGATGACATAAATATCACAATGATGGGTTTGAAAGGTAAGGAAATAGAAAGCGCTAGTTCTTCAAGTTATACTAATGATACTCAGGATGAGAAAACAAGAATTGAACTTTTCGATATTAGAGTTATGTCAAAGCATACCAAAATTAATACTCTTTGATAGTGGTTCACAAGAAAATCATATTTTTGACGACTTAGTCAAGAAGTTGAATTGTGATACCTTTCCTCATCCAAGACATTATCCTTTAGGTTGGATATGTAAGAATGAAAATTTGCAGGTGACAAGGAAATGCATACTTAGATTTGCAATTACAACAAACTTTCTTTGATGAAGTTGAAGTTGATGTAGTTCCACTTGATATTTTTCGTATAGTTTTGGGAAACCCATATCTTTATGATAGCAAAGCTATTTTTCATCACCATGAAAACAAGTATCACTTGTTCAAATATGGTATTGAGTACATTGTTATATCAGATCGAAAAAAACTAAGTCTTTCACTTGTGAATGCGGGAAAAATGAAGAGACTTATTAACTCTAGAAAGAATTTTGTGCTTTTAATGGTCAAATAAAATAATAATGTTGATAATGAATCCTTTGAAGGTTTTGATTCAAAGTTTAAATCTGATTTGGTTGAGGTTGTTAACCAATATGATGAGATGTTTCAGGAGCCTGAGAGATTTCCTCCCAAAAGAGAAAACCAATTGCAGCAATATTTTCCTCTTCCTAACATTGGCATGTGTAGGATGCTAGTGATGGAAAATAGTGAAATTAAAATACAAATACAATATTTTCTTAACGAGGGAATCATTTGACCAAGTAATTTTCCATGGAGTTCACCTATTATTTTGGTGCCAAAGAAATATGGAACATGGCGCATGTCTGTGGACTTCCGTGCATTGAACAATATTATGGTAAAGAACTGTTACCCACTTCGTAGAATTGATGATTTACTTGATCAAATGAAATATGTTGTGTATTTTAATAAGATTGACTTGAGGAGTGGCTATCATCAAATCAGAATCAATGAAAGAAAACATATGGAAGTCATTATTCAAAACAAAGCAAGGTTTGTTTGAATGATTGGTTATTCCCTTTGGGCTTTGTAATGCTTCTAATACTTTCATGTGTATGATGAATGATGTGTTGAGGCCTTTTATAGATGAATTTGTGATATTATATTTAGATGACATATTAATTTTCAGCAAGTCATGTGAAGAAAATGCCATGCATGTCAAAAAGGATTAGATGTCTTGAAGAAAGAACATTTTTTTTTTAAATATGTTGAAATGTGAGTTTGGGAAATCTTCCTTAGTATATTTGGGTCATATTGTTGGAGGATGTGAGTTGAAAATAGTTTCCTCCAAGGTTGATGTCATTTTGAATTGGCCAAGGACCAAAACAGTTAGAGAGGTTAGAATTTTTTTGGGAGCAACCCAATATTGAAGGAAGTTTATTGCTAACTTCTCTTCTATCATAGCTCCATTTCATGCATTGATAAGTTTGAAGAAGGTATTTCAATGGGGAGGTAAGAAGTAAAAATAATTTGATGCATTGAAGGAAAAGATCAATTCAACTCATATACTTGCACTTCAAGACTTGAGACAGTCATTTGAGATATAGAATGATGCAAGTGACTATGCCATGGGTGCAATCCTAATTCAACAAGGTAAGCACATTTTTTTTCATTCATAAAATTTTAATGGTGCAGTGATTAACTATCCTACATATGACAAGGAATTGTATGCATTGGTGCAAAGTGTGAAAAAGTGGAAACACTCCTTTATGAGTAAAGAAACAATCATTAACATGGAGCATCATCCATTTCAATACTTGCAATCACAAAAAAATCAGCAACAAGCAAGGCACTTTCGATGGATGGGTTTTCTTAAACAATTCCACTTGGTGATAAGGTATAAGAAAGGTATCAATAACAAGGTTGCTGATATGCTTTCTAGACCAATTATTATTGCATATGTTATTCTTAAGCATAATTATGTCATGCATGGGAGCTATGTAGGACAATTATGCTTTAGCTAGTGATTTCAAATATGTATACATGACTTTGTGTCAAGGTAACCAAGTACAGGAATTAGAGTATCATGTGCATCATAACTTGTTCTACCATCTTGGAAAGCTTTGTATTCCATAGGGGGAGAGAGTCAACATCATAATGAAAGTGCATACTTATGTTATTGCTGGTCATTTTGGTTGGATTTGGTTGGATTTGCCTTCATACATGCAAATTTATGAAATTGTTAATGGTGAGAATTTAAGATTGTATGAGCCTCATTTTATTAAAGATTAAGGAGAGAATTTTCAAATGCCTTCAATTGGATATTTCTCTCCTAAATATCTTGAAGAATTATAGGAAGACACTATCCTTGACAGAAAAAAAAGGACTTCAAAATGAGGAAATGTGGAATATCTTCATCTGGGGCTCAAGGGTACAAATCCAAGCAAAGAAAAATGGATTGAGATTGGAAGGGTGATTTAATTTTACCCTCATATATATTTTAACTGAAAGTGATATTTTGGGGTCCAAAAGCTTCCAGTGGCGAGGAATTATTCAATGGACCAATTTTATGCTCAAAATTCAAAGTTCTCAGAATGGAATGAAACTTTTTCTCTTGCGTAGATCCCATTGTTTCAAATCTAGTGCAACTCATTTCACAAAAAACCAACTTTGTATGCTCTTGGAATCATGTTCTGTCTATTTTTGGAAATAACTAAAAAAAATGTTTCTTCACGTATAGGGATGCCTAGTCAGTAGTCTGCACTGCTGACTGGACCCTAAATTTGCATGGTTCACTGTTATGTCCCTACATTACTAGTATAGTCCCTTATTGTTGTTAGTGTAACCCCCTTATTATTATTATTGTACCCCTGTAACCCCCATATTTCTATTATTGTGCCCTTAAATTATTATTGTTAGGTTGGCTAGGATTACATTGTGGCCCCATGGACTCCTATATATAGAAAGGAGGTTTTCTAATTTGTATCATCCAAGAATTGTTCATTCATGTAATGTATTAGAGGTTCCCCCCTCGAAGTGGCTTATTTCTAAGGTGTTGATATCTCTTTTATTTTATTTTTGGAGCTGGTTTCACAACATTTGGTATCATAGCTTTGGATTCTAGGGTTTCACTGCTGCAAACATGTCATCATGGAATTTTCCCTATAACTTTTTTCTACGAAGGTTCAGAAGATAAAAATTTTAGTGTGTTAAGCCAAAATCCTGAGGAACATCGTTGCAAAATTTTAGAGCTTGGTTCGCAATATTTTCGGAGAAATAATCTTTGGAATTTAGGTCATTTTGCAGGCTCCTGAATTTAACCTAAATAGGTCATTGTGGAATTTTCGCTATAACTGTTTTTATACGAAGGTTCAGAAGCTGAAATTTTTAGAGTACGAAACTGAAATCTGGAGGAACATCTTCGCAAAATTTAAGATCTTGGTTCGCAATATTTTCGGAGATATGATCTGTGGAAGTTAGGGAGTTTTCAGGCTTTTGAATTTCATCTCAAAGAGGTGACTGTGGAAAAATATTCATAGCTCTCTCTCTGAGCATCGGATTGGAATGATGTAAAAAGTGGCTGCAATTACATGGACTGTAGTTTTCTTTCTATCAATTCAAAGCCAAAGGAGAAAACAATGACATGTGGCAAGTCGTACAAGTTCACTCTAATGAACATTCCATAATTGGGTTATTGTGAGAGATTAGACATAAATTTTCCTTGAATAATCCAAATCAGATCATACCTATGGCATTTGAAAGAAGCTTCAGAGGGCTACTATCGGGCCGACTTTCAGATATTAAGGATCCACAATTATAGAGATATTTCAATTTCAATATCGAGCTCCTCAAAAGCAAGTAAAAGATGTGTATTTTTTTTCCCAATTGCATAAGTCTTGTTTGAAGAATCAAGTTGAATTGATTCCAAGGGCATATTGTAGAATAGATATCAATATTGGATTCTGAAATGGCCCCTAAAAATAATTCAACGCCCATTAAGCCTTTAGAAGGCTCTACTATGACTCATGAAGATGAAGAATGGCAACATGACATATCAAAATTACAAGAGCAAGTGCAAAAAATTTCGCTCTAGCAAAGAGAAACAAAAAATGAAATGGAAGTTTTGAAGAAAGGCGTGGAAACTAAGATGGATGGTTTGGAGAAAGGCTTGGAAGCTAAGATGAATGGTTTGTAAGCTAAGATGGATGCCATAGAACTGGGCATGGGAGCTAAGATGGATGAAATGGAAGCTAATATCGATGAAAAAAATGAAAGACAACATGGAAAACATGAAGAATGATCTAAAAGTAGACATATAAGGTTTGGCAAAGTTGATACAAGAAATTTTTCCTAATGGTGAAAATATAGTAGAGGAAAATCATGATGAAAACAAAATAAATGTTAATCATGATTTCATAAACTCTAATGTTGGAGGGGTGAACCACCATATTCCATAAATGGATATGAGGAAGTTTGATGGAAAGGATCCTGTAACATGCATACTACAGATGGAGCAATATTTTGATCTCAATAATGTGCAAAACACATAAGAGGAATGCATTGCAACTTTACATTTAGAACAAAATACATTTGTATGTTATCGATGGCTTTGCTCCCGTAAAAAAATTGTCACTTGGTCAATTTTTACGGAGGAAATGATAGCACATTATGAGGATACAAAGAGAAACACCTTCTTTAGCCAATTGATAAATCTCAAACAAAAGGCTTCAGTGGGGGAGCACATTGAGGACTTCCAAAAATTGAATATAAGGGTAACTGATATTTCAGAGGACTATGTGATTGATCTCTTAATAGGTACTTTAAAGGATAACATCCAACATGAAGTTCATGTTTTGGAACCTGATTCATTAGAGAAGGCATTCAGGTTGGACAGGAAAATTGAATGTAGAATTATGGCGACAAGGAAGCCTACCACTCACTTCTATAAAGAGGGAAGTTTTGCTACTCCTAGATTTTCACAACCTACAACGTTGACACCACAACAATTGGAAGAAAAAATAGAAAAAGATATTTGCTACAGTTGTGATAGAAAATACACTAAAGGTCATAGGTGTGTTGAGAAGAAATTATTTTACATAGATTGTGAAGAGGAAGAGGAAAATGAACAACAATCTTCAAAAGAAGAGGGTATACACCATGAACCAACCCTAGAAGAGGAAGAAATGAGTCTGACCATATCATGTAATGCATTGGAAGGAATTACCACTCCTCAAACTCTCAAGATAGAAGGAAATATCAAGAAGAAAAGGGTAATAGTGTTGATTGATTCAGGTAGTACCCATAATTTTATTCATTGTAAGGTAGCAAAGGAATTGAATTGTTTCCTATACCTAGCACCAGAATGTCAGGTAATTCTTGCAAATGGAGGAACTATAAATTTCTCTGGAAAATGTCATAATATCAAGCTAACCATGGGGGAATATGTATTGAATATTCCAATGATTTTCATTCCTATGGGAGGTGATGATGTTGTATTGGGAGCACAATGGTTACAATTTCTGGGGACGGTAGCTTTTAATTTTCAAGAACTTTTCTTGAAATTTTTTCAGAAGGAAAGGAAGTTGAATTACACGGTATTGCAGGGAAGCGAAGAAATATAATAAGCTCTAGTGTCATGACAAAGCTTCTAAAGAAAGGACAATGAGGCGTAATTGCACAATTATGCTCACTAGAAGTTCCAACATCAAAATCATCTATTTCTTCAAATCGCCAAAATGTCTTGGACAATCATTCCAAGTGTTGGGCCCAGATTAAGTATGATTCTCACCCTATAAATACTGCAAATTATATTGTAATTTGAAGAAAATCCCTATTTACATTAACAATAAGGAATAAAAATCACAAAAATAGGAACAATCAGACTAATGATAAAAAGGATGGTTTATAATAAGAAATTGACTCTTTTTGTCTTTACCTGTAGGAAATTAGGAATGCCTAAACCAATAACGAAAGGAAGCCAATCGACGGACGGAAGAACAAGAAGTGCTAAGCAGTCCCAACCATCGATAGAAGGCGAACAAGCAGAGTTGAGTCCAAGAAATCAAATGACAGCCATGCATAGTGGGCTGTCGTTTGAGATACATTCTCGAATTCCCGAAGATCGCCTTTAAAAAGGGAAAAGAACAGAATGGGAAAGACCCCCGATAATAGAAAAATCCAGAATATTCTCTCTAATTATATTTTGTAGCATTCCTGGATGTAAAAGAGAGTTTGAATAACCATATTTTGAAGTTTTCTCAATGCTGAGGCTTCTGTAGGTCTGGGCCCAACCTCCGGGAGCTCCACACACGTTTTCATGTTCTAAAAAGTCATAGAATCGATACCTATGAGCTTGGTGCAATTGTAATACATACTTCCATTTAATATAATTACAACTCTTTTCCTTTAAATGATCATTGACAATTGCATTCTTATAATAAGAAAAGTGCAATCCCATTATGATAATGTTCTTTAATTCTAGTTCTTCTGCTGTCATGACAATTGACTTCTAGGCCGTAGGAAGACTAATTTCAACATTCTTAGTCTCCATACATTGTGTTCTACTTCTAGCATAATAAACCAATTAACCAATTGATAAATGTTGCTTAATTAGGCCTTACAGAGAACTCCATTGTAAAATTACTTGATTATAGTTGTATGAGTCATTTGAACTGTTTCAGTTATATTGTTGTTTATTACTGCTGGCTTAGTTCTACTGCTGCTTCATTATTTCATAGCTAGTCATATTTCTTAGTTCTACTGCTGTTCCATTATTGCACAGCTAGTCATATTGTTCATTTATACTGTTGTTTCATTATTGCACAACTAGTCATATTTCTTAGTTCTACTATTGTTTCACCATTGCACAACGAGTCATATTTCTAGTTATACTGCTAGCCACATAGCTTCTTTATTATTGCTTATATCACTAGGTCTTTGATTCAATTCAAGTCCATTTTTGAAAAAACTTATTTAGACTACTGTTCTGCTTAATTTCATTACTGTCATTTCAATTCTTTCTTGATTTATTTAGACTGTTGTTCAGTTTAATTGAGCTGTCATTTTTTTCCAGTAGAGAAACACCAACCCCATTACTCAACTTTAGGCTAAGGATACATCGAATGCACCTTATTTATAATTAATAGACTCTAGGAGATAGTATTTCCTACTTTATATTGAAAAAGAACATCTGTAGACCAATTAACTCGCATATATTGTGCTGACACTCTTGAAATAAAAAGACTTACCCTGGGTTGATAATTAAATGAAGGAACACTAGATTTGTCACAAAAAGTCACCTCTATCCAATACCAACATTTTGGCTCCATTTCCAGGGAGAGTGTTGAGAGTTATCTCCTCTAATTCATTCTTTTTCCATTGCTATGAGGAATTGGGTATTGAAAATGCAAGGTAAGAACCTACGTGCTGGTAAGCAACATGCTTGCCCTTTAACCCGCCCACCAGAAAATTATACAAGAACCGTAGGATAGGTGCTTTTGTTTTATGCCTAATAAAAAGATAGAAGCAACCCAAATTCAGTCGCAACCACAACCCAAAGGACTGATGATCCTTGGGAGAACAACATACATAGACGGAATCATTAAGAAAGCTAAATCTCAAGCATCTATAGGACCAAAAACTACTTCCATCCAGAATACTAACATACTCCCTCGAGCGACAACCTCACCATATGTAGCCTACGCCGAGATTCACAACAAGACATAGGGGCTTAGCGAAGCCTGCAGACCACCATTCATCAAAACATTGACCTTTCAAAAGAGTGAGGCTCTTGCAACTTGCAAGAAGGCAGGGGAGAAACTAGTGGAGAAATTCACATAGACATACCTAAGTCCCATGAAGAGGTAATTGAAACAGAACTCTGTAGAATCCCATATCAGGGAAGTTATATAAAACTCCCACCACATTCACCTTCCAGCTTATTAAAATATCCCTGCCAGATCAAGAAATTCTTGAAGATTTATGGCACCTCTTTGATCGAATGGAAAATAATTAAAATTAAAATCAGAGGCACAAACATCAACATTGGAGTACCCCATTGTTGATCATGTTGCCAATGCCCCTATGAAAGCCAGTCCTTTACATAAAATCCCCACCTTTCATGGATTAACCACAGAAGATCCTGATGCATTCTTATTTGAATTTGATTTCTTATGTAGAGGATATGATTACACCATCGATCCCTAGAAACTAAAACTATTTCCCTCCACCTTGAAAGAGACAGCTCTCTGCTGGTTCATGGGGTTAGGAGGGGGAACTATAAACAAATGGGACCAAATGAAGAATGCCTTTCATACCAAATACCAAGACTATTGTTGAACTCGAGACCTAAAAAATGAAATCTTTAAAATGACTACAAAAGACAAAAAAAACATTAGAAGAATATGTAGAAAGATTTCAATACAATTTACAAAGATCCCCATATACTAGATTGTCCAAAGAAATTTTGAAAACCATAATGCTTAAAGGAATGAAGGAGGAATGGGTTGAATTACTTAACATAATGGGAAAAGGAGATATTAATCAGGAAGAATATGACGAGATTATCTCCTTATGTATTATATGCTCCCGGGGTAGCTCACGCAACATACCCATTGGGTGTGATCTTAAGCAAACCAGAGGCAATGTAACTACGGTGGAATTTGGAAATCTTTTAGAAGATTTCAAAACCGACATCTTGGGCACTTTGACTACACAATTTGATGTTTTCAAAGCCAAACAAAAACAAGCAATATCCGAGAAAAATCTGGCCATCTTCTGCCAAAAATGTCAGAAGAAGCATAGCTAGAGGGAGTGTCCTTTATACATGGTCCAGACGTGAGATATTTTCACTAAGGATCATGCTATGGATCAGTGTCCTTCACTCCCCAGGCTAAAATCCATCTACAAAGAAGCAGAAGAAGAAACAAAACCAGTTTATTTAATGAATCAGCATCGGAAATGGCAGACACGACCTGGCATACTGCAAGACATACCTCAATACTTTTCAGTGCCTTAGTACAACCAGCAAAACCCTGCAACAAGTTGGCAGACTCAAAACCCCTTCCCAACTTGGCCAAAACAAACCTTTCCTATCCCACCCTATCCTACGCAAAATCCATTAGGAAGTAATTGGAAAAACTTCCCCAGTTATCCTCCTTATTGGCATAATATCCCTTATCAAAACCAATGGAAAAACCCTCCTACTCAAAACAACAATTGGAACTGGCAACGACCTACGGGGATGGGAAATTTTCCAACAGGAGCAGGAACCCCACAATTACCAGCTCCCTACCCTATTCAACATAACTAGTAGCCTGTCATATGACCTGAATTACCAGCCCAACCCAATCCCAATCCCAATAATAGGCCAGTTCAATTAATTCAGATCATAGAGGACCCAAAACCCAACAACAAACAAAAACAGTGTAACGAATTGAGATTAAGATCGGGACGTACCATATTTCCCGTATAGGCCACAACTCCACCTCAATCCCAAATTGAATCATCCACATGGCCTAGCTCAACGAAGATAACAAAAACAGGTAAAGATGAGGAAACAATTGAACAACAAAGACTCGAGGATCTTAAATAGCTTAGCCACCATTTCCTGAGAGATTAAACATACCCAGACCTATAACCAACTCAAAATTTGACATCCTAGGGGAATTAAGAAACCTTTGTGTTAAAATTCTTGTTCTCCAAGCCATCCAGGACATTCCCATCTATGCAAAAACAATCAATGAGTTATGTGGAAAAAAATAAGGTAGGAAAACAATGGCTGCACCTACCGTTCATGTAGTAGGAAATTTGTCTGGCTTACTGTTAGGTAGAGAATCACCTATGAAATATGAAGACCGAGGAAACCCATTGTAACCGTATAAATTTTTGGACATTCATTTCCAAACACATTGGCTAACCTTGGGGCAGCCATTAACATCCTAACTACAAGAGCTTGTGAAAAACTAAGCATATCAGTCCTAGAACCTACAGCTACACTCCTAGAATTAGTTGATAGATCTGTTATTAGACCAAAAGGTATAGTGCAAGACGTTATGGTCTCAGAAGACTCATTTGAATAACTTGCTAATTTTTTAGTTATTAATCCAAAAAATAGGATGGAAGGGCGCCCATTGATTCTTGGGCGGCCCTGGCTGGCCATGAATGATGCTTACATAAGCTGCTGAGCAGGTAGCATGACTATTACTAGAGGCAATTATGTAAAGAATATTGTTATTTATCTTCCTACCAAACCAAGTCTGCCTACGAAAAAAATTCGCAAACATCCAGATACATATTGGGAGCTAAATATCCGTCCACCTCTTACACTACTAGAGGCTCTCTAATTTAAAGATCAAACTGAAGATTATTTGATCAGTAACATTATGAATCAGCCTCCCAAACCTCAAAATTTGAAATGCCAAATGTTGAAAACAATCCTCGAGCATGAAGGACAAGAAAATCCTGTGATGGACTTTGAGACCCAGCATGATCCCACAACCATTTTTTGTATTAGTATACCTATTGAGATCGAACCAGGAAATATTTTGAATATTAACGGTAGCCTGGATGACAACCAAAGGCAAAAACTGGTAAAAATTATTAAGAAACACCAGGGTGAATTTGCGTGGGATTACCAAGACATGAAAGGCTTGGACCCACAGCTGTGCATGCATCATATATACACTGATAGAGAGACACAGCCTGTTAGACAACTGCAACAAAGACTCAATCCCCATTTAAAAGAAATTATAAAAGAAGAACTTCAAAAGCTCCTAGATGTAAATTTTATTTATCTTATCTTGAATAGAAAATGGTTCTCCCCTTTGGTGGTTGTCCCTAAAAATAATGGGAAGTGGAGGATCTGCATGGATTATAGAGAATTAAATAAATCAACTCAAAAAGATCATTTCCCCTTCCCTTTATCGACCAAGTCCTTGACACAATAGTTGGGAAACGTTTTTTTTCTTTTCTTAATGGATTCAGTGGATAAAATCAGATACAAATAGCCCCTGAAGATCAAGATAAGACAACCTTTACCTTCCCATGGGGCACTTTCTCTTACACAGTGTTACCGTTCGGATTATGTAATGCTCCAGCAACATTTCAAAGGGCCATAATTAGCATTTTTTCTGATTTAATAAATGAAGGACTTGAAATTTATATGGATGATTTTACACCCTATGGGGAAGATTTTCATCAAGCACAAGAAACATTAGACAAGGTATTAGAATGATGTATTTCTACTAGACTGTGTCTACGCAACGAAAAATGCCACATGATGATGACTGAGGGGGTAATCCTAGGCCACTACATTTCTGCAGCAGGAATACAGGTAGTGTTGGAAATATTGTCATTGATGGCAAAGAAGCACAAAGGAGCAGCACCTGAACTAGCAATAAGGCAAAGGAGATGACAAAGGAGGAGCACTTGAAACATCAGCCAAGGAGCATAGAAAGCATAAGAAGAAGTAGCAAGGCAGCAAAAGAAGCAAGAGAGATAAGGAATTGAGGCAGCAGACAAAGCAGAGACAGTGAATAGAAGAAGAGGCAACGTAATGTACAAAAGAGTTGAACTTAAGAAATGTAGTGCAAAGAAGCCAGCAGATGCAGAGATAGGCAAAGAATAGAGGTACAGCAAAGGCATAGGCAGAGGTTGAGTATCAGAAGCAGCAAAAAGAAGAAAAAGGAGGCAGTGCTGAATCACAGACAGGCAAAGGAGGCAGCGCTGAAACAAAGACAGAAAAAGGAAGTAGTGAATACAATGGAGGCAGCAAATGAAGGTAGAGGAAGCGAATATGACAGAGGCAGAGGTAGAGCTGTTATAATTCCGAGAATCACCCAACCCGGAGGACAGATATATAATTATGAGAATCATACCCCAAGCCGGGCGTTACGCATATAATGCAAAACCAAATTCCGGGAATCGCACACTCCAACCGGCGTTATAGATTTAACATAATTCATAAACTTTATTCCGGGAATCGCCTAACCCGCTGGCGGACACATATATATATATATAATATCCATCGCAATACATATAAATGTCACGCATTTCATATTCTGCAATGGTCCAAGGCATATACATTGATATATATTTAAGTGGAGTGTGTTATGATCAATGGAAAGGAAGTAATATAAAGTGGGACCCTCACCCAATCACAATCGTAGATCGCAAGGGCAGCGGAACATCGCAACAGAAAGTTGCGATTGCGATTGAAATGGCGGACCCGATCGAGTTATAATCGGGAGTTGATATATGCAAATCGCATCCAGAATCTCAATCGCAATCAGAACTCTACGATTGATCGCACGACTTTGTAAAACGCTGCGATTGAAGTGGCGGACCCGATCGAGTTATAAGCGGGAGTTGATATATGCAAATCGCATCCGGAATCTCAATCGCAATCGGAACTCTCCGATTGATCGCACGAATTTGTAAAATGCTGCGATTGAAGTGACGGACCCGATCTAGTTATAAGCGGGAGTTGATATATGCAAATCGCATCCGTGTTCTGATCGCAATCGGAACTTTTCTATTATGCGCCCCGATTGCATTTGATTGAAGCCCGGACCCGATGGGCTTATTAACTATGATTAACAAGTGTTTGAGTTCCAGTTCTAATCGCAAACGAAAATTTGTGAAGGCACTGTTATATATATATATATATAAAGTTGTTGCAATTGTATTGAAAAGTGCCGCGTGGTCTGTGGACCCACGGGCCTCGTCTTAAGGTGGAGGGCGATTGTTTATATAAAATAATTGCTGTGAGATATATAAAACATGGTTGCGGTTGTATTAAAACATGCCGCGTGGTCTGTAGACCCACGGGCCTCAGCTTAACGGGAGGGCGATTATTAATGTAATACAATTGTAATATATGTATGTTCCGGCCAGCGGAACTCGCCACATCAACAAGACACTTGCTGCATGTAAAGGATTGAATTACAGTCAGCAAATTCATTTATATATAAAGTGCTGGTATAAAAATAAAATAAAAATGCAGTTCATAGATTCAGGAGTTACGCAGCAGCCATAAACAGAAAGGCATACAGAGAAGAGAAAGGGACAAAGAGACAGTTAGAGAAAATACAAATGCACAGCAAGCCAAGAGACAAAATGAGTGAGCTGGAGTTCACATTGTAATTCGAATGTAAATGTTTTAATTTTTTTATTGTTTGTGATGCATTGGCAAGTCTCCGAGAGAAAACAAACTCCCACTGTAATGTTAAAATTGACACCTACAGTTATAATTTCTGAGTAAGCTGATAAAAGGAGTGAGAAGGCAGAAGGCAAAGAGACATGACTTTCCATTTCGAATTCCAAGCAGAATACAAACAGTCATGTGAGGAAATCTATAAATAATATCATCTTGATATGCAGAGAGAGTTTTTTTTTTAATGAAGAGAGAGTAAATCGAGAGAAGGCAGAATATAGAAGAGTAAGACAGAGAAGATTAAGAAAAGCAGAACAGAAGGAGAAGCTACAGAACAGGGCTGATATCTGAGGTAAATCAGCAAACTTTCAATTTGATAAATTGAGGAAGTTGGAGCTTCCCTATCAAGTTGCAGCTTGATAGTTGTCAGTTGTAGCTGACTGAGGTTGGAGCCTCCTGTAGGTTGGTGCCTGCAGAAAATTGAAGGGAGTTGGTGCTTCCTTGCAAGTTGTAGCTTGCAGAATTGAGGTAGGAGCCTCCCGTAGGTTGGTGCCTGCAAAAAAACAGTGGTGAGAGGGAGTTGGAGCTTGCCTTTGCATCACAACAATAATAAGATGTGGTTTTCTCCCTTTATGGGTTTCCACTTATATCTGGTGTCTCTATGCATGATATTTATGTATTGATCTGATATGTATCATTAGCTTAATACCTGCTGCTCTCAAATTAAGTCTACTGCTCTATTAAACTAATACTTTCAGATTACATTCTAAGATTACTCTCACATTAAATAGAGTTTGAAATGAAGGTGTAAATAAGTTTATTGAAAAGTTTAAAAGATTAGGAATGTATTAAACCGATTCACCCCCCCCTCTCAGTTTAATTAGAGATTCAACAATTGGTATCGGAGCCGGTTCCTTTGTACAAATCTAACAACTGAAAGGAGATCCTAGGTTCCCAAGATGGCTAGTAAAGAAGGATGCTCAACCAATAAAGCCCCTTTATTCACTGGTGAAAATTATGCTTTCTGGAAAATCAGAATGAAGACATACATAATGTCTCTAGGAATAGAAGTCTGGGCTGCTGTGGAATTAGGATATGCCCCGAAGTCAACTGATACAGAAAAAGAATCTAAAGAAAGCTTTGTAGCTAATGAAAAAGCCATGAATGCCATCCTGAATGGATTATGTGAAGCGGAGTTTATTAAAGTAATGCACAAAGACACTGCCAAGAAAATATGGGATACTCTTGAAGGCATACATGAGGGAGACCAGAAAGTAAAAACTACCAAACTTCAAGTATATAGAGCCCAGTTTGAAAACTTAAAAATGAATGATGATGAAGATGTTGGCAGCTTCTTCTTAAAAGTTGCAGAAATTGTTAACAATATGAAAGCTCTTGTAGAAACCATACCAGAAAGTATAGTTGTGCAAAAGATTCTAAGATCACTCCCACCCAGATTTAATCCCAAGGTATCTGCAATAGAAGAGAAAATGGATTGGGAGACTTTGACCATGAACCGGATACTTGGAAATCTAACAACCTATGAAATGAGGCTCCCACAAAATAAGCCAAGCACAAGGGAAGAAACATTCAAAACAGAAAAAAGGAAAGAAGAAAAGGAAGAAATATGCTCTTGCTCTGATGAAGAAGAGGCTAAATTTGTCAAGAAATTGGATAGAGGCTTAGGTAGATACAAAGGTAAACTTCCCTTCAAATACTTTAACTGTGGAAGGTTTGGACATTATGCTGCTAAATGTCCTCACAAGAAAGTAAGAAATCAAGCTCAAGAATCAGAGAAAGACACATCAAAGTTCTGGCAGAAAGGAAAGAAATTCAGCAGAAAATCCTTCTATGCTCAGCAAGACAGCAGTGCATCTGAAGACTCAGATGAACCCTCAAGTGAAGAAGGAACCTCGGAATTTTTATTGATGGCCATAGAAGATCTTGAGGGACTCCTACTAGAAGATGAAGAAGAAGAAGGGGAAGTAGACCTTGAGGGGGAGCTAAGAAGTGCTCTAGAGGAGATTGACAGACTCAAACTAAAATGCAGAAAACAAAAATAGATTCTCCTAAAATGTGTGGAAGAAGAACAAAATTCAGAAGTCCTCATGCAGCTGAAGGTAAAGCTTTAAGAAGCCAAGAAGATAGAAGATATGTTACTTCAGCAAATCAAAGATAAATCTCGAGAACAAGAGAAGCTGGAAGAAGAAATTCTGTGTCTGAGAAAGAAATTAGAAAAAGCTCAACATAAAGTTTCTATATACCCTTCTCAAACAACAAGCTCTATTAAGTTGAATGAAATTTTGGTTGCTCAAAGATCCCCTATGATAAAGACTAGAATAGGCTACGAAGGAGAATCAAGTAAAGGAAAAGAAAAGGTTGACAGAGAGATTATTTTTCTAAAAGCAAAGAAGGATGCGGAAGTAGCTCAAATAATTCCAAAAAAAGAAGAAATCTGCAATAAGAGAGACAAAGAGCAGAAGAAACCTCTAGTAACAAAGAATATAATGAATACTAAGATGGCAGAAAAAGAATCATATGCCCCTAAGTATATCAAATTTGGAAGTCATCAGAGGAAATTCTTCCCTCCTATGAAGAATGCCACCTGCTATGTCTGCCACAAGCTAGGACACATTGCTGCGTATTGTTATGCAAGGAAGAGTAATTCAGACCTGCAAAAGATGCAAACAGGGAAGAGGCTATCTCAAACAAACAAATGGAGAAAACAACCTTACATCAGGTATGCAAATAATTTCTATGGTTATTGTTTTTATTGTAAGGAATTTGGCCATAAAATTATTGAATGTAGAAAGTATAGACAAAGATCGATGTTCAATACCTCAAGGAGGTTTATGAGTCAAAGAAATTTTGTTCATGCTCACAATTATGCAAAAACTATAATCAAATGTTCAAAAGGGGGCCTCTAGTGGATAAAGAAGGTGAATAAATGTGACCTGGCTCTAACTGCTCAAGATCTGAAAAGCCAGTGGTACTTGGACAGTGGCTGCTCCAAACACATGACTGGAGACAGAAGCAAGTTTATAACTCTTGATGAAAAGAAATCTGGGAATGTTATTTTTGGTAATGATAAATCAGGAAAGATCAAAGGAAAAGGCTCAGTCAGCATAGACAATGACAGAGGAAAAGCCCAAGAGGTACTATTTGTGGATGGACTGAAAGCAAATCTACTGAGTGTCAGTCAGATGTGTGACAAAGGCTGTGAAGTTCTTTTTAGAGCACAAGATTGTGTAGTCAGGTCAAGCACAACAGGAAAGACTCTGCTCAAAGGTGTTCGAACAGAGAACAATGTATACATAGTGAAAGAGAAAGATGAAGCCTGCCATCTTAGCAAACTTGAGGAGTCATGGTTGTGGCATAGGAGATTGGGACATCTCAGCTTTGACCATATCATCAAATTGAGCAAGAAGAAAGCTGTCAAAGACATGCCAGAAATAAAAAGGCCTTCAAGTACTATATGAAAATCTTGTCAATTAGGGAAACAGACTCGCACATCCTTTAAATCTAAAGAGGAGTTGTCAACAAGAAGACCACTCCAGCTTGTGCACATGGACCTGTGTGGTCCTGCTAGAACTAGAACACCAAGTGGAGAATCCTATTTCATGCCGATAATAGATGACTTCTCCAGAATGACATGGGTTGCCTTTCTCAAAAATAAATCAGAAGCATTGGAAAAATTTAAGATATTCAGAGCATTAGCAGAAAATCAAACGGGATGCAAGCTGAAATGTATCAGATCAGACAGAGGAGGAGAATTCACAGATTATGACTTTGCAGACCTATGTAATGAACATGGAATAAAACAACAATTTACTATTGCAGGGACACCTCAGCAGAATGGAGTAGCAGAGAGACAAAACAGGTCTGTACAACAAATAGCCAGAGCTATGATGCAAGAGAATAATATTTCTCAAACCTTCTGGGCAGAAGCAGTACACACAGTAGTACATATCCTTAATAAAGCTCACTTAAGGCCAAGCAGTGACAAAACTCCATATGAACTATGGCATGGAAAGACAACTTCAATAAAACATTTCAGAGTCTTTGGTAGCAAGTGTTACATAAAGAAAAATGATGAAAACCTTGGGAAATTTGATGCAAGAGCAGATGAAGGGATTTTTCTAGGATATGCTTCCAAAAGAAAAGGGTACAGGTGCTACAACAAGATCCTTCGGAAGATAGTTGAAAGTATTTATGTGAGATTTGATGAAGAACTTCCAAACAATACAAGAAATACAGACTGCTGCAGTCCATCAGACAATCATGAAGAGGAAGACAAGGATGATGATGAAGCAAGAAAGACAACAGATGATGCAGAGCTGAGCTCGAAAACCCCCTCAAGATACACTCAGAAGAATCATCCTGAAGATCAGATCATAGGAGACAAGAAAGCAGGAGTCCAGACAAGAAGGCAACTAACAGAACAAACAGAAGAAGTATACATAGCCATGTTATCACAAATAAAGCCAAAGAAATTTGAAGAAGCCAGCAAGGACAAGTATTGGGTAAAAGCAATGAATGAAGAATTGGACCAAATTGAGAAGAACAATACCTGGGAACTAGTTCCTAGACCTATTGAGAAAAATATCATTGGTTCAAAATGGGTATTCAAAAAAAAAATGAATGAGCAAGGACAAGTAATCAGGAATAAAGCAAGGCTGGTCTGCAAAGGATACTCACAAATAGAAGGACTTGATTATGATGAAACATTTGCCCCTGTAGCTAGAATGGAAGCTATCAGAATGTTCCCGGCATTTGCATGCTATCAAGACTTCAAGGTATATCAAATGGATGTAAAGTATGCTTTTCTTAATGGAGATCTAGAAGAAGAAGTGTACATGGAACAACCAGAAGGCTTCTCATTGACAAACAAAGAAGACTATGTGTGCAGACTGAAGAAGGCCCTATATGGACTGAAACAGGCTCCTCGTGCTTGGTACTCAAGACTGGACAAATATTTGCAAAAACATGGTTTTAAGAGAGGTGGAGTAGACAGCAATCTATACATAAAAGCGCATGAAAATGAACTCCTAGTTGTTGTTGTATATGTTGATGACATTATGTTTGGAAGCAACAAAGATGAACTAGCAAAAGGGTTTGCTGATGAGATGAAAACAGAGTTTGAAATGTCTATGATTGGAGAACTCAGTTTCTACTTGGGACTACAAATTCAGCAAAAGAACACAGGCACATTCATTTCTCAAGAAAAATACGTAAAAGAAATGCTGAAAAAATTCAAAATGGAGGAATGCAAACCAATGACAACCCCCATGATCACGGGATGCAAGTTGTGTGCTGATGATAGGTCTGCAGATGTAGATCAAAAACTCTACAGATCCATGATAGGAAGCCTGCTGTACTTGACAGCTTCAAGACCAGACATCATGCTAGCAGTAGGACTAGTGGCAAGATATCAAGTAGCACCTAAACAAAACCATCTTCTGGCAGTAAAAAGAATACTCAGATATCTACAAGGAACTACACAATATGGGCTTTGGTATCCTAAAGGAAAAAGCTTCACCTTGACAGCATACACAGATGCAGATTGGGCCAGCTGTGTGGATGATAGGAAGAGTACAAGTGGAGGTGCATTCTATCTAGGAGAAAGTCTGGTGGCATGGCTAAGCAAGAAACAAACATCCATCTCTCTCTCTACAGCTGAAGCAGAATATATAGCAGCAGCAGCATGTTGCACACAAGTCATGTGGATGAAGCAGACACTTCAAGACATGAAGGTAAGCATTAATGAACCTATCTTAATCAAATGTGATAATACAAGTGCTATAAGTATATCTAAAAATCCTGTGCTTCATTCAAAAACTAAACATATACCAATCAAGTATCATTTTCTCCGAGACCAAGTGGCTCAGAAGATAGTTAAACTGGACTATGTATCAACAAAAGAACAGATAGCAGATATATTTACCAAACCACTTGCCAGAGAACCATTCGAATACTTGAGAGACAAACTAGGGGTAGTATCTGTAGATACTATTCTCTAATATGAAGAGAAAGTACAGTCTCAGGGGGAGAACAAAACGAAGATATCATTCCAAGGGGAGAACAGCCAGCATATAAGCATAAAACAAGTCCACAGGATCAGCATTATCAATATTATCAGCATTCAGAAGCAACAAGAACCTTTCAATCATAAAATGCATCATCTCTGTCTGCAATCTAGCACATATTACAGGCACTACAAATGAAACACAGCATAGTCCAATTTCGGCAGAAGAGGACCTAAACGTAACTCAGAGAAAGGAAATACAATGACAGAACCCATACGGAGGGATGAGGAGTCATCCTTTGCCATTGATGTCAAAGGGGGAGGAAGAACAAATAGCAAACATGAAGAGCAAGCAACAAGAGAAAGAGAAAGCAAACAGAGAAAGTGGATTGCCATCAATGCCAAAGGGGGAGACTGTTGGAAATATTGTCATTGATGGCAAAGAAGCACAAAGGAGCAGCACCTAAACTAGCAATAAGGCAAAGGAGATGACAAAGGAGGAGCACTTGAAACATCAGCCAAGGAGCAGAGAAAGCATAAGAAGAAGTAGCAAGGCAGAAAAAGAAGCAAGAGAGATAAGGAATTGAGGCAGCAGACAAAGCAGAGACAGTGAATAGAAGAAGAGGCAACGTAATGTACAAAAGAGTTGAACTTAAGAAATGTAGTGCAAAGAAGGCAGCAGATGCAGAGATAGGCAAAGAACAGAGGTACAGCAAAGGCAGAGGCAGAGGTTGAGTAGCAGAAGCAGCAAAAAGAAGAAAAAGGAGGCAGCGCTGAGTCACAGACAGGCAAAGGAGGCAGCGCTGAAACAAAGACAGAAAAAGGAAGCAATGAATACAATGGAGGCAGCAAATGAAGGCAGAGGAAGCAAATATAACAGAGGCAGAGGTAGAGCTGTTATAATTCCGAGAATCGCCCAACCCGGAGGACAGATATATAATTCCGAGAATCATACCCCAAGCCGGGCGTTACGCATATAATGCAAAACCAAATTCCGGGAATCGCACACTCCAACCGGCGTTATAGATTTAACGTAATTCATAAAATTTATTCTGGGAATCGCCTAACCTGCTGGCGGACACATATATATATATATAATATCCATCGCAATACATATAAATGTCACACATTTCATATTTTGCAATGGTCCAAGGCATATACATTGATATATATTTAAGTGGAGCGTGTTATGATCAATGGAAAGGAAGTAATATAAAGTGGGACCCTCACCCAATCGCAATCGGAGATCGCAAGGGCAGCGGAACATCGCAACAGAAATTTGCGATTGCGATTGAAGTGGCGAACCTGATCGAGTTATGTACCACAGTTAATTGCCAATCGCATCCGAGTTCCAATCGCAAATCGGAACTCTACGATCGATCGCACGACTTTGTAAAATGCCGCGATTTGAAGTGGCGGACCCGATCTAGTTATAAGCGTGAGTTGGTCGATATATGCAAATCGCATCGGGTCCTAATCTCAATCGCAATCGAACTTCTCCGATTGACTTAATGCACTTGTAAAACGCTGCGATTGAAGTGAAGGACCCGATCCAGTTATAAGCAGGAGTTGATATATGCAAATCGCATCCGTGTTCTGATCGCAATCGGAAATTTTCTATTATGCGCCCCGATTGCATTTGATTGAAGCCCGGACCCGATGGGCTTATTAACTATGATTAACAAGTGTTTGAGTTCCAGTTCTAATCACAAACGGAAATTTGTGAAGGCGCTGTTATATATAAATATATATATATATAAAAAGTTGTTGCGATTGTATTGAAAAGTGCCGCGTGGTCTGTGGACCCACGAGCCTCGGCTTAAGGTGGAGGGCGATTGTTTATATAAAATAATTGCTGTGAGATATATAAAACATGGTTGCGGTTGTATTAAAACATGTCGCGTGGTCTGTAGACCCACGGGCCTCAGCTTAACGGGAGGGCGATTATTAATGTAATACAATTGTAATATATGTATGTTCCGGCCTGCGGAACTCGCCACATCAACAAGACACTTGCCGCGTGTAAAGGATTGAATTACAGTCAGCAAATTCATTTATATATAAAGCGTTGGTATAAAACTAAAATAAAAATGCAGTTCATAAATTCAGGAGTTACGCAGCAGCCATAAACAGAAAGGCATACAGAGAAGAGAAAGGGACAAAGAGACAGTTAGAGAAAAGACAAATGCACAGCAAGCCAAGAGACAAAATGAGTGAGCTGGAGTTCACATTGTAATTCGAATGTAAATGTTTTAATTGTTTTAATTGTTTGTGATGCATTGGCAAGTCTCCGAGAGAAAACAAGCTCTCATTGTAATGTTAAAATTGACACCTACAGTTATAATTTCTGAGTAAGCTGATAAAAGGAGTGAGAAGGCAGAAGGCAAAGAGACATGACTTTCCATTTCGAATTCCAAGTAGAATACAAACAGTCATGTGAGGAAATCTATAAATAATATCATCTTGATATGCAGAGTGAGTTTTTTTTTTAAATGAAGAGAGAGTAAATCGAGAGAAGGCAGAATATAGAAGAGTAAGACAGAGAAGATTAAGAAAAGCAGAACAGAAGGAGAAGCTACAGAACAGAGCTGATATCTAAGGTAAATTAGCAAACTTTCAGTTTGATAAATTGAGGAAGTTGGAGCTTCCCTATCAAGTTGCAGCTTGATAGTCGTCAGTTGTAGCTGACTGAGGTTGGAGCCTCCTGTAGGTTGGTGCCTGCAGAAAACTGAAGGGAGTTGGTGCTTCCTTGCAAGTTGTAGCTTGCGGAATTGAGGTAGGAGCCTCCTGTAGGTTGGTGCCTGCAGAAAAACAGTGGTGAGAGGGAGTTGGAGCTTGCCTTTGCATCACAACAATAATAAGATGTGGTTTTCTCCTTTTATGGGTTTCCACTTATATCTGGTGTCTCTGTGCATGATATTTATGTATTGATCTGATATGTATCATTTGCTTAATACCTGCTGCTCTCAAATTAAGTCTACTTCTCTATTAAACTAATACTTTCAGATTACATTCTAAGATTACTCTCATATTAAATAGAGTTTGAAATGAAGGTGTAAATAAGTTTATTGAAAAGTTTAAAAGATCAGGAATGTATTAAACTGATTCACCCCCCCCCCTCTCAGTTTAATTAGAGATTCAACAATTGGTATCAGAGGGGGTTCCTTTGTACAAGTCTAACAACTGAAAGGAGATCCTAGGTTCCCAAGATGGCTAGTAAAGAAGGATGCTCAACCAATAAAGCCCCTTTCTTCACTGGTGAAAATTATGATTTCTGGAAAATAAGAATGAAGACATACATAATGTCTCTAGGAATAGAAGTCTGGGCTAAAATAAAGGTAATCCTTCTGTTGGCCACACCCTATACACAGACAGAGGTACGCAGTTTCCTGGGATATGCAGGATATTATCGCAGATTTATAAAAAAATTCTCACTGATAGCTACACCTATGTATGCTTTAACTAGAAATGTTGAATTTCAGTGGACTGAAAAATGTGACACTGCTTTTACAAAATTAAAGAATCTAGTCTCCACATCACCAATCTTGCGAGGTCCTAACTGGAAACTACCCTTTAATATCTCTTTCGAGGCATCTGATACAGCAATAGTAGTAGTCCTCAACCAAGAAGAAGACCAAAAACCATATGCTATTTATTATATTAGCAAAAATCTTACGCTCTCCAAACTAAACTACACTGTAACCGAGAAAGATTTCTTGGCTGTAATTTATGCCATCAATAAATTCAGGCACTACATAACGGAATATCAAGTATTCTTGTACACTGACCACTCTACTATCAAATATTTAGCAGATAAACCGATCACGAATGGAAGAATAACTCGCTCGCTACTATTATTACAGGAATTCGATATAACAATCAGGGACCGTCCAGGGAAGGAAAATGCAGTTGCAGACATTCTACCGAGAGTCCCAAAAACAGATGACATATTAACAGTCGATGATCAATTTCATGACGAACACCTGTTTGATGTAGTAATCAAAACCCCATGGTACACATATGTGGCAAACTATCTGGCAGCTGGGAGGCTACCAAGACATTTGACGACAAAATAATGGAAGTTGATTGTATAGTGTAGTAGTTCACGATTCTCCTGGATTGAAGGATACCTATTTCATATGGGGGCTGATATGCAGATACTTCGATACATAAGGGAGGACGAAGTCCATGACATCTTACGCACCTGTCACGATGAACCCTGCGGTATTCACTTCGCAGACCGACGAATGGGGCATAAAGTGCTGCAATTAGGCTATTTTTGGCCTATGATTTTTAAATATGCAAATAAGTATGTTCAGGCCTATGATAGTTGCCAAAGGATGGGCCGTCCAGGCCAAGCCAATGAAATGTCGTTGCAACCAGAATTGCTGGTAGAACCATTTGAACGATTGGGGTTAGACTTTGTTGGGCCATTTAATCCGCCATCAAACTAGAAAGCCCACATATTAGTTGCCACGTATTATGCTACCAAATGCGTGGAAGTAATAGCTTTTCCAAGAGCCACAGAAGAATCAATAATTAAGTTTCTCTTTGAACTATTTGTATGATACAACTTACCAAGGGTAGTGATAACTGACGGGGGAGCACAACTCACAGGAAATAAGATCATATCTACCTTAAAAAACCACCATGTCATTCACAGAGTTAAGTCTCCCTACCACCTGCAGGCAAACAGACAATTCTAAAGCACTAACAAAGTCCTGGAGGCAATCCTTACCAAGATAGTAGCAGCACACCACCGGGACTGGGCCACTAGATTTCTAGAAGCCTTATGGGCTTATTGAACATCCTGGAGAAATACCACTGGATATTCACCATACCAGCTAGTATTCGGGAGAGAACCTATTTTCCCTATTGAGTTCGAAATTAAAACACTGAGAACAACCCAAGAAGTAGGGTTGGGCTTAAGAGATGCTCAAACTAAAATAATTCAACAAATAAATGAACTGGATGAAATTCAACTGCTTGCCTTGCAACACATAATGATCATTCAACAACAATGAGCCAAGTGGCACAACAACCTAATAAAAAAGAAAGTATTTCAAAAGGATATTGGGCACTCCTATATGATTCCAGATTCCAAGACTTTCCATGAAAACTGCAAACAATATGGCTTGGTCCATATGAGATTCAGGAAGTGCATACCAATCGTACCCTCACTTTGACCACGATAGATGGATATGGCTCAACATTTCTAGTTAACGGACATAGAGTATGCCTCTATCACAAACCTCTCACGAAAAATTCTTTTTGCCAACAGGCACGAGAAGATCCCGCCATCCAAGTTGTGGCGCAAGGGGGTCACAACCCCACAAACTCAAGTACATGAGAGGTTTGACACCATCACTTGTAAGTTATGTATATAATTGTATATTTGTTCCATTTTTAATCCATTTTTCATTATAAGATTGTGATTTTTTTTTCAGTTTTTACTTTTTTGTTTAGTTTATGAATAGCTACTATTCAATTTCTGAACAGCAGCAGTTCAATCGAATTGAACAACTTGTTGTTGAGTTTTTATGTTTTGTTATTCAATTTATGAACAGTTGCGATTCAATTTTTGAACAACAGTAATTCAATCAAATTGAACAAGTTTTTGTTGAATCTTTATGTTCCACAGTTCAATTTATGAACAACCGCTGATCAATTTTTGAACAACAACAGTTCAATCGAATTGAACAACTTTTTGTTGATTTTTTAAATTTTTCTATTCAATTCCAGAATAGCTGTTCAATTTCAGAATGGTAGCAGTTCAACCGATTTGAACAACCTTTTTCCGCAGTTTTAAGTTTTGTTGTTCAATTCTAGAACCATTGTTGTTCAATTTTCGAACATCACCAATTCAACCGAATTAAACATCTTTTTTACTATGTTTTTAAATTTTGCTATTCAATTCTGGAATAGCTGCTGTTCAATTTATGAATGGTAGTGGTTCAACAGAATTGAACAACTTTTTGGTCGCATTTTAAAATTTGTTGTTCAATTCTCGAATATCTGTTGTTCAATTTTTGAACGAAAACAGTTCAATGAAATTTTAAAAAATTTCTTTTGTTGCACTATTTGTATTGTTCTCTTCGGAAACAACTGTTGTTCCATATTTAAACAAACCGACTATTCCTTCAGCAAAAATACCCATTTTTGAACAGTTTTTGAGCATTTTGTGAGTATTTTTCACCATTTTGTGAGCATTTTTTAACACCTTTGAACATTTTAAGAATTTGTGCCAAGCAATCTTTTAACAACTACTTCTCAATGCTTAAAAAGCCATTCTTTTTGTCGAATAACCTTGAGCAGGGAATGGCACTTGAAGGAGAGAAGGCAAACGGTAAAATTCCAAATATGATATCTTGTGATACTACAAATCTTAAACAAGAAGTTGATATTATACATACATCAAAATAAAGGCTAAAAATACCCATAGTTCGAATATGATATCAAAACAATTCAGGACCTTATAATGATATGTCTTTTTTTACTATTTGAGTAATATGACCCTACAAAATGAAGAAATGGAACAAGGGATATTAATGGTATTATTTTTTTTACTTATTTCACCATCCTTCACTCTTAAGGAGTCAATGGGCCTCCCTTAGCAATCATTTTGTGACATGTAAATCTCAAAAGAGGATAGGGGGTCTCATCACGAGCCAACCTACCATGATCATAAGGATTGAACAGGTGACATGCCCATTATGGCCACCACACCAAGGTAATGACCTTCTCATCTACTAGAAGGACAGGAGGTCTCATCACGAGCCGGCCTGATCACTCTGTTGCAATTCTAGTGAATGGAATTGTAATTATCTAGCTACCACACCAGCACAGTGGCCTTCGAATGGATCAAAATGTTAAAATACAAAATCAAATACTACATATGTTAAGAGAGGATAGGGGGTATCATCACGAGCCAACCTACCATGTTCATAAGATTCTAAGTAATTGACATGCCCATTATGGAAACCACACTAGGGTAATGACCTTATTACTAACTTGAAGGATAGGAGGTATCATCATGAGCCGACCTGATCATTTTGCTGCAAATCTAGTGAATGGCACCATGATTACCTGGCCACCATACTAGCATGGCGACCTCTCCATCAAGATGATAAAATAACTATTCTCACATAGGGATCATGGCTCATTTTTTGGGTTAAAAAGAAACTCTGTCGAGGCTGTAAACGCCTGCTAGCAGCAGTGGCCCTACTTGTGGTATGAAATAATGCTTCTTTAATAACAAAATACTATTACATACACCTTGTTTTCCATTTTCTTTTACTACAAACCTATTACTCAAATTATTGACAAGCATGACTTACCATAAGAATAAATAACGAAGATTTGATTACATATTTTGAACTTGGGAATGACAACGCCAATCTATACTTGATTAAATCTTGCTTCCATCACAAATTTATAATCATAAAAAGACATCATATCGTAATAATGACGATACTGTCTTCTCTCACATCTCAGCCTTCTCCGCACAAGATTCAATCATGAAAACTTTTAAATTTGATCGTTTGCTGCACATGAAGTATTTACTTAACCGTCCATCCTCCACGCGCAAAATTACCAAAATTTGACAGTCCCATGCTCACATTCATCATTGGTCAAATCTCTCCAGTACTTGAGGACGTGGGCGCCCTTTTCTCCGGAGGGAGGGGTGCTACTGGCTTTAATTTGGCAAGTAGGCGAAATCCCGGCACAAATTCCATCAGACACATCAGTAAATGCTACAATTAAGGCATGGATACTCTTTATACAAAACCTCAATCTATTTCTCGTTTGCACGCAACACCCAGAAAAAACAGCAAAGCCAGGAAGAAAGATAACCAGAGGAGAAGAGCATACCAGTCATGGGTGGAAATACTCTTCGAAATGAGCCGTTGAATTTTCCAATTTTAGAAGCACCGAGTTGAATGGATGAAATATGTGCATAGATTACAAGGATACAACACAAAAATTGCAATCGAATTCTTGCGAAATTTGTAGGACAGGAAAACCAGAGTAAACAGCCAAACCATACTTGTTATAGAAGAGACCATAGTAGCAGTTTTTGGAATACCAGCACAAGGGAAGAGATGGGCAGAAAATAACCTACTCCTACAGGAAGCAATAGCGCTATACCAGGATCCAGAAAAACCACTGGAACGAAGGGCTAGAGGGATTGCCCCCGCTTCCTTACACCATCCATGGCAAGAGTTGGCAGTATTCATCCAAAGATTCATAACATGTGAAGGACGTCGGGAAGTGGTAAAACCTCGACAGCTTAAACTCTTAGCTGCACTCAAACAAAAAAATTCAATTAATTTTCCTACCTTTTTGAATTATGTATTGCATGATACCGTTGTTCGACTAAGAAAATCTAAGAGGCCCCAATCAGTGGTTAGTCACCAAGGCTTAATAAAGTTAATCATTATTCATGAGCGAGATAGACAACATCTAGCATGGCACAATTTTGTCAACCCAAAATTTCCGAAACCAGAAGTTAACCTAGAAGTGAAGGAACCTGAAGTTAACCCCGAGGGTACTAAAACCGAGCCTCCTAGGGTAAATCCTCCAAAAATAAAAAGAATTCGAGCCTCAACATCAGAGTCAAACAGACAAAAATGGGCCAAAACTCCCAAGGGAACTTCAAACACTATAGATGGAGCAGAACCATCCCAGGCACCCTTACAAGAATATGAAGAGGAAACGGCCCTAGGCCTAGGGCAAATGAGGACAAGCTTTGAATTAAGGAACTCATCAAAAGTAGGGGAGCAAGAAGAAATTTCCGATAAAACTGCCTCCCCCAGCAACTCTGGCCACACTAATATCCTATCCGACCAAGAGGAACTACAACAGAATGAAGCCTTGTCTCCCATTGATAATTATGAAGTATATGGTGAAGGATAGATAGAAGAAAGATTGGAATCACAGGCTGATTCAGGTGACACTGTCCTCGTGGAACAAAGTGCACACACAAAGACAGTCCCCTTGTCACCAGGTGGCAGCATCGCTCCTCCTTGTTAGGACCCTAATACTAAGGTCAATTCTGAAGAAGTAATTAGAAACACCATTCTAGACCTTACCCTTGAGAAAGAGAATTCTACTCCCCTGCCACCTGTTGAAGTAAAAACAAGGGAAGGTTTAGACATGAGAAAAACTAAGAATTTAATAAAGACCTACAAGAAATTGAAGAAAATGGTGAAACACCTAAAGAAGCAGTTGAAAAGAGAAATAAGAGTCAGGAATTCAAAAGCAGGAACTTCCATTGTAGGGAGCCAAACTGAACCAGAAAATACTATAGAAATTGGAACATAAACCAATTCGACAACCACCACCGAAGCCGGAGTGCAAACAGAAGCAACGAACAATATCGAAACATCCACCCAAACTGAGCAAGAAGTTATGGAGGAAAAAGGGATCCAAACAGAGGGAGTTCTTGCTTATGCCCATTTAATAGAGATAGCTGCTAAACAAAGATTACAGAATGAGTTAGTGCAATTACGGCATGAACTGACATAGTATATGAAGGAGGTAGTGCCATTACAAGAGCATCGAGCACTGCAAAAGAAGTTCACTAACCTTTCTCTTACAGAATATGAGACCTTTTCCCAACTTAGAGGAGAGTAGGAAAATGTTAAAGTGGTACAAAGGCAGGTAGAGAAAGCCATAGAGTAGATCTCTGCAATTTTCTCTCTATATGATGAAGCTTTATCATGTAGGTCACCCGCAACTAACTATACCCCATTCCTAACAGAGCGGTACCTACTTCTGAAAGTTAAAGCTGTGAGAGAAGGAAAGTCCACTTCCTTTAAGACAGTAGAGGACTTTGTCCAATGTTGTAGTGACCAAGATGAACAGGTTCAACGCCTCTTATGTGAGCTCTACATGCATAACTTATTTTTAGAAAACAACACTGACAACAACCCTGGCCCCTTCATAGGAGATGTACAACTACAAGCTTTCCTTTCGTTTGCTAAGAACCAGTTCAGGTGGGCCAAAGCTTATGGAATATTTCAGAAAAGAGAACATAATCTGGAGCTATGGGTCAGGGGAGAGCCTATGAAACCCATGCAGTTGATCATCCGACATCAGAATTTCATGAGAAGGCTGGGTGTGAAGTGTAGATTGGGACCTTTCCATAAAGATGTCATTGAAAATGCATGAGAGCACTTCGAGGACATCCATGAATCAGCCCTAGTAGTAGCTAAACAATGGTGGATGTCCTCCACAAATAATGTGAAAAATAGGGAGCCATTCAATTACAGGAACTTCAAAGCTGCTGCCTCCAGATTCCGTTTATACAGCAACTTAGTCTACAACATGGGGTCTGCTTGGCTGGGTTGCAAATACTAGAATCCCCTCCCCTGGCTTCCTCCTGAGGGCTATAGTCGTGACTACGAGTTTCCAGAAGGAGTCTCAGTTATGCCTCTGCACTCATAAAAATAAAACAAGGCTTCAGAGCACCCAATGAGAAGCCCTACCCCGCCTATTCTTTAACACGGTTAGATCTTAATCATTTTTTTGCATGAGGACATGCAACAAGGAATGTAGGGGAACATGTTGGGCCCAGATTAAGGTATGATTCTCACCCTGTAAATACTGCAAATTATATTGTAATTTCAAGAAAATACCTATTTACATTAACAATAAGGAATAAAAATCATGAAAATAGGAAAAATCAGACTAATGATAAAAAGGACGTTTTATAATAAGAAATTGACTCTTTTTGTCTTTACCTGCAGGAAATTAGGAATGCCTAAACCAATAGCGAAAGGAAGCCAATTGACGGACACAAGCACACGAATTCCTAAGCAGTCCCAATGGTCGATAGAAGGCGAACAAGCAGAGTTGAGTCCAAGAACTCAAACAACAGCCAAGTGTAGCGGGCTGTCGTTTGAGATGCATTCTCAAATTCCCGAAGATCGCCTTTAAAAAGGGCAAAGAATAGAATGGGAAAGACCCCTAATAATAGAAAAATGTAGAACATTCTGTCTAATTATATTTTGTAGCATTCCTAGATGTAACCAAGAGTTTGAATAACCATCTTTTGAAGTTTTCTCAATGCTGAGGCTTCTGTAGGTTTGGGCCAAACCTTTGGGAGCTCCGCGCACGTTTTCATGTTTTGAAAACTTACAGAATCGATACCTGTGAACTTGGTGCAGTTGTAATACATACTTCCACTTAAAATAATTACAGTTCTTTTCCTTTAAAGGATCATTGACAATTGCGTTCTTAGAATAAGAAAAGTGAAATCCCATTATGATAATGTCTGATAATTCTGGTTCTTCTGCTGTCATGACAATTGACTTCTAGGTCGTAGGAAGACTGATTTCAACATTCTTAGTCTCCATATGTTGTGTTCTCCTTCTAGCATAATAAAGCGATTAACCATTTGATCAATGTTTCTTAATTAGGCCTTATAGAGAACTCCATTGCAAAATTACTTGATTATAGTTGTATGAGTCATTTGACCTGTTTCAGTTATATTTCTATTTATTATTGCCGGCTTAGTTCTACTACTACTTCATTATTGCACAGCTAGTCATATTGCTTAGTTCTACTACTGTTCCATTATTGCACAGCTAGTCATATTGTTCAGTTATTTTGATGTTTCATTATTGCACAACTAGTCATATTGCTTACTTCTATTTTTGTTTCATTATTGTCCAACTAGTCATAATTCTACTTATACTGCTAGTCACATAGTTGCTTTATTACTGCTTAGATCACTAGGTCGTTGATTCAATTCAAGTCCATTTCTGAAACAACTTAGTTAGACTACTGTTCTGCTTAATTTCATTACTGTCATTTCAATTCTTGCTTGATTTATTTAGACTGTTGTTCAGTTTAATTTAGATGTTGTTTTCTTCCAGTAGAGAAACACCAACCCCATTACTCAGCTTTAGGCTAAGGATCCATCGAACGCACCTTCTTTAGAATTAATAGACTCCAGGAGATAGTAATTCCTGCTTTACATTGAAAAAGAGCATTCGTAGACCAGTTAACTCACATATACTATGCTGACACTCTTGAAATATAAAGACTTACCCCAGGTTGATAATTAAATGAAGGAACAGTAGAGTTGTCACAAAAATTCACCTCTATCCGATACCAACACCAAGGTCTTTGAAACTCCCAAAGGACTCCCACCTATTCGTGATCATGATCATGCTATTCATTTGATTCTAGGAAGTGTTCCTCCAAACATCAGGGCTTATCGATATCCTTATGTCCAAAAGAGAAAAATTGAACGTATGATTGCAGAAATGTTAGAGGCTGGTATAATTCAACCTAGTCAAAGTTCTTTCTCTGCTCCTGTAGTATTGGTACACAAGAAGGATGGATCATGGTGCATGTGTCTGGATTATAGGGAGCTCAATAAGCTTACCATTAAAGATAAATTTCCCATTCCTGTGATTGATGAATTATTGGATGAATTACATGGAGCAATTTAGTTTACCAAGTTGGATCTTCATTAAGGATATAATCAAATTAGAATGAAGATTGAAGATATTCTGAAAACGACATTTTGAACTCATGAGGATCATTATGAATTTTTGGTCATGCCTTTTGGCCTTACCAATGCACCTTCTACATTTCAAGGGTTGATGAACTCCATTTTTAAACCCTTCCTTAAAAAATTTGTGCTAGTATTTTTTGATGATATACTAATCTACAACAGGTCTTGGAAGGATCATGTTCAACATGTTGACAGGGTGCTCAAAATATTGAAGGAGAAACAATTATATGCAAAAAAATCCAAATTTTTCTTTGGAGTACAAGAGGTGGAATATCTAGGTCATATTATATCTCATGAGGGTGTTAAGGTAGACCCTAACAAAATTAAAGGCATTAAGGAATGGAAATTCCCCACAACCATAACCAGTTGCGAGGATTTCTCGGGTTAACAGGGTATTATCACAAGTTTGTTAATAATTATGGGAGAATAGCAACACCTCTAACAACATTATTGAAGAAATATGCATTTTCATGGACTCGTGAAGAAACTAAGCCCTTTGAACATCTTAAAGAAGCAATGTGCATAGCACCAGTCTTAGCTACGCAAGATTTCACAAAAACCTTTATTGTGGAATGTGATGCCTTAGGAAATGGAATTGGTGTTGTTTTAATGCAAGAAGGAAGACCCATTACTTTTGAAAGTCTTCCAATAAAAGTAAAGTATTTACAAAAACATATTTACGAGAAGGAAATGTTAGCAATACTGCATGCAATAAAGAAATGGTGAACTTACCTAATGTGAAGACACTTCAAGGTAAAAAATGATCATGATAGTCTTAAAAACTTTTTGGAACAGAGTCTATCTTCAGAAGAGAAGAAAAAATGGGTCACAAATATGTTAGGTTATGACTTTGAAATAATCTACAAAAAATGGAAGGTAAATGTTGTTGCAGATGCACTCTCCAGGAAGAATGAAGAGGTGGAAGCATTGTTTTGTGCCATATATATTATCCAACCAGATTGGATAACCGAAGCAAGGGATGAATGGAAGAAGGACAAAGAAGTGTCGACACTCATTCAAAAGTTGCAGAAAGATCCTAGTACATTTGATACATTTAGTTGGAAAAATGATTCCTTATGGTACAAAGATCGCTTATATATTTGCAATAATTCCCAACTAAAACAAAAGATTCTTTTGGAATTGCACACTTCTCCTTTAGGAGGACACTCAGTATTTTTAAATACTTACCACAAGGTGAAGAAAGAATTTTTTTGGGATGGCCTTAAATCTAATATTCAAAAGTGTTTGGCAGAATGTTTGGTTTGCCAGCAGAATAAAGTTGAGACAATTAAGACCCCGGGTCTTCTACAACCTTTATCCATTCTACGTCAACATTGGGAGGATATTTCAATGGATTTTATCACAGGTTTACCTAAGTCTGAAGGAAAGAGTGTCATCATGGTGAGTTGATAGACTTACCAAGTATGCACACTTTTGTGCATTATCTCATCCATTTAAAGCAAGTACAGTTGATACTAAATTTATGGACACAATTCAAAAGCTACATGGAAACCCAAGGGTTATTCTGAGTGACAGAGATCCCATTTTTACTGGAAATTTTTGGATGGGTTTATTTTCTTGTTTGGGTACTCAATTAGCTCATAGCTCATCTTATCATCCTCAATCTGATGGTCAAACTGAGATAGTAAATAAACATTTGGAAGGATATCTTTGTTGTTTTGTATCTGATAAAAAAACACAATGGGTCATGTGGTTACCTCTCACTGAATGGTGGTATAACACTTCCATCCATACTAAAAAAAAAATGACCCCATTTACGGCACTTTATGGATATCATCCACCATCCATCACATCATCTTTAAGAGAAAATTCGAAGGTTCAAGCAGTGGAATATCACATCGAGCATCAACCAGAAGTTCTCCAACTCTTAAAGGATAACCTGAATTTGGCACAAAATCGAATGAAACAATAGGTAGATCAACATCGCAGCGAAAGAAGTTTTGATGCAGGAGACTGGGTATTTTTATGGCTAAAACCATACAAACAAATGTCCCTCAAGAAAGCTAAGAAGTATAATAAATTATTACCAAAGTACTATGGTCGTTACAAGGTGTTGCAAGAGATTGGTACTATGGCATACAAATTGGAGCTTCATGCTTCTTCACGAGTGCATCTAGTTTTCCATGTTTCATGCTTAAATAAGGTTATAGGTGAAAATATTCCAGTTCAAACAATATTTCCAGAACTTGATGAGGAAGGAAAAATCATATTGGAACCTTAAGCAGTCACTGAAACAAGAAATTGACAGCTACGAAATCGATCAATTTCAGAGTATCTCATCAAGTGGAAGAACTTACCCACTGAAGATTCTACATGGGAGTGTGAGAATTTTATACAGAAGCACCCAGAGCTACTCAAGCATTGAGGACAACTCTTTTTTGAAGGAGAGGGGCATGTTAGGTCCCTATATTACTAGTATAGTCTGTTATTGTTGTTAGTGCAAGCCCCTTATTATTATTATTATTGTACCCCTGTAACCCCCATATTGTTATTATTGTGCCCTTAAATTATTATTGTTAGGTTGGCTAGGATTACATTGTGGCCCTAGTAGGATTACATTGTGGCCCCACTAGGATTACATTGTGGCCCTAGTAGGATTACATTGTGGCCCCACTAGGATTACATTGTGGCCCCATGGACTCCTATATATAGAAAGGAGGTCTTGTATTTTATATGATCTAAGAATTGTTCATTCATGTAATGTATTGGATGTTTCCCCCTCGAAGTGGCTTATTTCTAAGGCATTGATATCTCTTTTCTTCTATTTTTGGAGTTGGTTTCACAACATTCACTTGATTTTTTTGGTGTATGGCAGTGTGCCACTTGTCACATTTATATTGGTTTTTAATTGGAGCTTTTTCATTGGTTTTTGGTCAGACCAACTAGGAAATGCCACGTGGCAACCTAGTGGCTGACCAAAATTTTGGTATTGCGGAAAGTACTACAACGGGTTTGAACAATGAACCTGAAAGTAGCAACATGTAATGTTCCAATTTTTATTTTTCTCCATAGTACAACCAAGGTGGAATTCCGGGACAGGGGATGGTCAAGCCATTAGAGCAGGTTCAGGTTATCAGAAGTTCCGAGGGAGTTTTGAGGAGATTTTATGGGATCTAATGGAATTATCTTGGCATATTTCATCATCAAAAATTTTTTTATTTCATTCTATCGCATCCTGACAACTTTAAAAATTAGCATTATTATGGAGCTTGAATTAATTAATTATGGTCGAGGTGGTATTCCGAGAAGATTATTTGATGGAAGACCTCAGTGTAATAGCTCGTTGGAACCATAATGAGGATATATTCAGGATGGGTGATGAGTAGTGACTTATAATGGTTGGTGAGAGTATGGTGAGCAGCTTACCGTTTTCCTTAATTAAAAATGAATTTAATTAGTCATTTAATTAAAGGAAAAATAATTAATTGGAGGAAAAGGGCCAAAAGTTCCTTAAGTGAATTAGAATTAAATTAAAATTCAATTTGATAGAGTAAATGGAGGATCTTCTAGAATTATAATAAAATAATAAAATAAGATGTTTCTATAGGTTTGGAGATCTATCTATCATATCTATAAAAGGAGAAGTAGAGGTCATTTGGAGACATCTTGGATTGGAGCATTTTTTGTGTGAAGGGTTTGAGAACTTGATTCTCTACTTCAATAGTAGCCCCAAGAAGGAAACCCTTGGGTGATTAGTGAGAGTGGGCAAGAACCCATCTCTTTCCTTAGTGTATTCGTTCAGGATTCACAGGTTGCAGTTATTTTATTTTCAGTTGTTTGGAGGCTAGTTGCGACATTGATTGTATCTATATTTGAGGCCATTACCTCGGCCATTTCCATCATTTTCTATATTAATAAAATAAGGTTGAGATCTATTGCATGCTTATATTGTCTATTTTTTAGCTGTAGATGATATTTCCCTTTCGCCATGAATATTAGGGTTTTTATTATGCAAATTGTTTATGATGTTGACGACTTAAATTTGTGAAGGTATTTTACATGGAAACCTTCTAGTGATTTTATGGTTGAATTAATAAATTGAATTATAGACTCAATGAAAGCTCTAGAGGCACTCAATGGGTGCTTTACCTAAAAAAAAAAATTCCCCTGGTCATAAAACCCATGCCTGAAGAACAAAAATAATAAATATATTTTTCTCTTTATATAAAATCATGATTACATATGTTGTTATGGAGAGAAAACCTAGTCACATATTTCAATAAGTTATCCAAAGTGTTTCCACTCAATGATATTTATTAATTCTCTTCTTAAGATATTTTTAGAAACATCCTTATTTTAAGGTTTATTGCCATTTTTCCTCGGATTTTTTTTTTTTTAAATATAGGAAAAATATTTTCCTTTTATCTAACTTAGTATTTCTCTCTAGCTAAGCTCATTCTTATATTTTTCCTTTAGAAGCACTCCTTTCTCTCTCATTATGGCTATGCTTATATTTTTACCCAACTTAGCATTTTTCTCTAGCTAAGCTTATATTTCTACACAACATAATATTTCTCTCTGATTCTCATGGTTCCCTTGTGGAAATATTTTTCCTTGGAATTTTGGGTGAATTTGGGAAGGAAAATTTAGGAAGGTACACCATTTTGACTTCACAACTTAACAAGTTCTTGGATAGAAAGGAATCCCACATCACTCATATGCCATTTCCCATAATATTCCCAAAAGGAATAATATTTATCCATCATCAAATTATTTATATAGATACGTCAATTCAATTCATGGTCCCACAACCAAATATTCAAAGAATATTTAAAATTAAATACAAAATAATTATGTTTGTAAAAGAAACTACACCAAGCGTATCAAATATCCCCCCCCCCCCCCTAAAGTAAACATTTTCCTTGGTGTTTCCTCAATTTCATCACTTCTGAAGAAGTGAAATACATTCCTCTTGCATTTCTTTTCCATTTCTGAGATATCCTCTAGGGGGCTGAAATTCCTCCATTAAAAACATACGTTCCGTGATGGTTCAATTTTGGCACAATATTCACTCTTGTCTGAAATTCACATTTAATTTCTAGCATGTTCTCATACATGCTAAATATGCACTATTAATTTTAATTCATGCATGCAAAAAGGGTCATCAATCTACACCGAACAAGGGTCATCAACACGCACCCAACAAGTGTTAGCAAAATATTTATAAGATATGATAAATAGAAATAGGTCCTTTCCTGCACTTATCCTAGGGCTATGCCAAATCACAAAAACCTTGTTAAATGATTTCACTGGAAATTTCAAACCATGGAAATACCAATTTAATTTATATCATTCAAATAGTGGCAATAATATTTTAAGGACCAATTACTTATCTTACCTCTTATGGAAAGTCGCCACTGGTGACTTGTCACACCAGGAAAAATTCCTATGCTTTACTCTTGATTTAATAATATCATATATCCAATAGTAATGCATGATTAAAGTTTAGGATATCCTCCTTTTTCTGCCATTTTCATGGCTACTATATGTTTTCTACTCTATTCAAGTACTTATCAATGTCCATAATCATCACTTTGCTACTTTGTCTTAGTTCAAAACCAAGATTCCACAATAGGAATACATGGAAAATAAAAAAATATCATGATTATACTCAAGAATAGAAAAACAATGTAGCACCCAAAACCTTCAAACATCCTTCTACACTTGATCCATTATTTTCCCATAACTCACTCCCTCAAGTTTTCAATTCATCTTGTATTGCAGGTTGTTCATGGAAATTACATGAATTTTTTTTACATATATAGACATGAGGACTCTCCCCTTGCATTATTATGCATATCAACTATCTCAACGAACATTATGTTAGTACATTTACCTTCATCAATTTTTAAGATATTCTAAAGTTTTATATTTAGAAAACAATACATTAACTAGAAAGACTAGGTTAAGAGTTTTCCTTACATAGTATTGGATACATCACTCATCCATAACCTTTTTTACTTTTTTTATGGGATGTTCCAAGGAAAATAAAAATAAAAATCAATTCCATTGGGCTACTCTAGGAGATTCAATCAACATCTGCCAATTTATCTTGTTACAACACACAAATAAATATTTGATGAAATATTATTTCTATAAACCAATTTTTCTGGTCATCACAATTCCGAAAAAAATTAACTCTTTATTTATGGAAAATACTATAAAATAAACTAGTTAGAAAATTTTCCAATGAGTCAACAATACTACTAGGTAATCCAATAGAAATCTGAGGACCATTTCATCCTTCAAGTCTCTGCAAATTAAGGATTATTTTCCCCTTTTCTAGGTCTTTTGGAGTTCCGCTTATAGGAATTACATGTTTTCAATATTGATTTTAGCCTTGATTTTTTTTTTAAATATGACATTTTCTGAATCCTTTTCACACTATTCCTAAGTTCTTTTTTGTTTTTCTCGTCTCTTAGGGAAACCAAAATGCATTTATCACTTTCTTTTTTAATTTTATAGTCTCTAAAAGTTTCACTTGAGTTGTTACTTGTGAGATTAATTTTCTCCTAACCATAAATTACTGTGATATTCTATTCCTAACTTACAAACATTTTCTTGGCTTTTACAAGAATCTTTTAGCTAGTAAATCTTAGGTATCACACAATTTCCTATACTTTCATGCTTGTTTTAGACTACAAGAAAATAATTTTTTGAGATTCCTCAATTAGGGAGGTTAGCAAAATATTTCTTTTATAATTTACAACAGTAGTTATCTATTTTCTAGTTAGGGATATTATTAGCTCTTCCATAAATATTTTAAGTCCTATAGACCAAGCCTGCTCATGAAAGTCATGGCATTTTATTTACTGCCATAACTTACAATTCTTAGCATACTCACACTTGAGTTGTTTTGTTAGGATATGTTTTCCTTGATGAGAATGTTCAAATTGTGGCAATATTAATGTTAAATATGCTCAACATGACTCTTTTTTACCATATGATGGTTTTTTCTACCTTTATTTATATGCCTATGGGTTCTCAACCTCCTTTTAAGTCATTTTCTATTGGTATTTACATACTATTCCAATGTCTTGTATACACCTTGTTTATGTGTTTATACTTTGTTTTCTTCTAATTTTGATCCACCTAGATCGAATTCACCCATGCTTCAACTAATCAAAACACTAAGAGTGTCTTTATTATCTATGATGTACATCAATTATGTTCTCAAAATCCTTATCCAATAATTGAAACTACTAGGAAAATTCAATTTCTTTTAAGACAGTAGTGTCTTGCTCTTGGAAATCTATAAAAATTAAAATTTACACTAAATTCTATAATTTTTTTAATTTTTCATACAATAGGTTTCTCTTTAGTAGAGAATATCATCTTCCACTACGAGATATAGTTACCGTTAATGTGGGTCATAACTTGTTCATCAAATTTATCTCACATATGTATTTGTTACAACTTATCCTTCCATAACATCCTACTATATTGTGCATTAATATTTTCCAATATTCCTCAAGAACTTTAAGATTAGAACTTAGGTCCTTTGATAATTTATAATATTTTTCATGATATTATCTTTTAAAATTGTTCCCTTTCACATTATATTAGCATCACCAAGGTTCTTGATCAATTTTATGTCTGATATTGGTCTTCTACAAAATCCAACACCAACAAACCCTGAAGGTACATTCACTTACTATATATTTGTCTTCAAGTATGTTTGCTAATAAGTTTTTCAAGAAAGGTCATAACATAAGTGTGTAAGTGTGTGTGTGTGCGTGTGTGATTCATTTGTTTATAGTAGGTTTACACTTCAAACTCCATCCTAGAGTATCTCTATGTTAGACTACCTTTTTCAAATACAAGCTTATCATGTCACTAGTTTTTGTTATAGGTTCTTTCACGAAAATAGAGAATGTTGTCATTTTTCTACAACCATAATGTCTTTTTACATATACTTACTTATACCTAGTACATGCTTAGGTTGTCGTTATGCCATTTCTATTTGTATTTCCATGTATTCACATTATTATGTCTAGAGAATGGAATTTCCTATTGGACTTATTGTCACATGGTGCTAGAATTGATTTAAACCTAGTTTGGTGGCCCTCATGATCCTATTGATTTACATAGGAGTTTGGATAAGGACTCAACTATGGAGTCAAATTTTTATGGAATTCAATGTAGGATGCCAACCTAGTTGTGTACTTGAGGATTCGACTAAGGAGGTGAATGTGTTGCCATTGGTGTCAACAAGGTTGGAGGCCTTGACATGATGACCAGATTCTTGGAATGATTTTTTATAGAATTTACAAGATTGGTAGATGTTTGCAGGTACAAAGGATCAGGTTCAGGTCGAGTTGGAGCACGATTGAATAAAATTTTGGGTTGAAATCAAGGTAACATAGGTCTCCTCCAATGGAAAATCAATGTTATAAAAAAGTTTGTAAATGTATTAGGAGAAATAGTAACATACTTCTTGAAAGGATGACCCTTTTTACCCTTTCTAAACTCATCTTTCCAAATTTTATGTAGATCTAAATGAATTATATAGGCATTTACGTGGGTATTTTCCCATGGATTTTAGTGGAGAGAGTCAAATTGAGTTAACCATCATAATAGAAGGTCATCAAGTCAAGATGATGAGGATTAATATTGTGTATTTATTGCACCTACCATCAATTATAAAATTCCAAAGTGTGAAGTGGAAGGGGTTAAATGGAATGAGAGTGTATGAGAGAGTGAGTTACATTTTTTCACAATTAGAGAGCAGATTAGAGCTTAGTTTTGGAGAAAATTTCAGAGGATGATGGCGCTACAATAGAACTATATGTTTAACATAATTTTGATGCATATTGTGGCTCCAAATTTCTATTGATATGGAGAGAAGAGATATTATTGTAGCTACTGTAGTAGAGACTTAAGATCAAATTTTAGATTGTTGATGTGTTTGTGTTACAAGGGTTTTATTGAAGATAATATTGTTGTATATTTAGTGTAAGAGTTTTGTATGTCTACTTGACTATGTTAGCGATGGATATTATATGTTTTTGTGGAGTTAATGAGTTTTACTTTTGACAAGCATATTTGATTGTGTTAAGCTAATGTATTAGCCGAGTTTGTATTGCAGAAATCAATTGTGTTGGAGAGGGTTGTGTTGCGGTTTGATTTAGTTGTTGATGATCTTATTGTTTGCATGGGTATAGTATGAAAATGGGATGAAATGAGGCCCATGATGTTTGTATGAGTTCGTAGAGTGGATCGAATATGAAACATTATGAAATGTGGTCCACAAATAAGCTTTAAGATTCGGTCAAGTCATGTGGCAAGCAATGGATTTCCAAGAAAGTGGTAGCTTTTGTATTTAAGGTGTAGCTACATCCTTCATGTAGTGACATGAGAAATTGGGAGTGGTGGTTAGGAGATAATTGTTGGGAGTTGTGGCTTCCAGCAGGTGGTGGCCTACAAAGTTGAGAGAGTGATGGCTTCCTGTAGGTGGTGGCTTGCAAAGTTCATATAGGTAGTGGCCTGGAGCGAGTAGCAGCTTTTATGATTTTCAAGTTTTGGCTTGGACATTGTTGGTGTCCAGTGATTTAGATGTAAAATAATACCTTATAATATAAAAAGAACACGAAGAATACTATCTACCAACAATGGCTTCTACCCTTTGGGTTTCCATCTTACATATGATGTCCCTATATGTTATTATGTATTTATGTGTTGATAATATCATCTCCATGTTTATTGATTTTTTTCTTATGGTTCATGATTATTTAATTATGAAATACCTACTTATGTGGTTTACCAATTCATATTTATATATGCTCATACACTATGCTGTTATTTTTTGGTAGCCAGTAAACATATTGGTCTTCATTCATAATTTTGAATTGAGAATTTCCATGCTAATAGTTGTGTTGTAGAAGGTGACAATTCATCTCCTAACTACACTTGCATATATTCTCTCCTTCAATAATAGATCTAGCAGATGCTTCTACCATTTTTTTCTTCTTTGCTTCTTAACTCTATCTAATGCACAAAACAACATTATTAGTTCAAGCATGTTCTTAATTGATCCAGATTTATGCAGGAATGCAACATAATACACATATAACCATAAATATGAAGATGCAGTGGAAATTAACACTTCATTTAATTAATATCAAAGAACATAAATTTGCTTATCGACAAAATGGAAATAAATTAGCTAGGGTGCTGGTAGCTTATCTCTGAGAAGATATGTGGTGGCTATGGGCCTCTGAACTATGTTACAATGAGGCTCAAGGGCCTATTTATTATTTAGAAACAATGGAAAACCCTAAACATCCAAAACCCTAAATGTAGGAGATGAAGCGCGAAAAATATGGGGCTCGTTTGGGTGAATTGGTGTTTCAACTTCCCAGGGACGTAACTTTGGTATACGATCTTCGTTTGACGTGCACCATACCTCGTTAGAAATCTCTATCTGAGGAATAAAACTTTTCATGTGACAAAAATCAGTCCATGGATCCTTGTTTCACTTCGTTTTCCCGAAAAATGTCGTTTAGGGCCTCAAAACGGCTCTGGAAGTTCAGGACCCGAAAACTGTTAAAAACAGTAAGTTGTGCCAAAACTGAAAAATTGAAAGAGACAATGGTGGGGCCCCAAGTGGAATAGGAAAGTGGCCACCAATATCCACCTGGATCACTCCTCCCCCTTAGGAAGCAATGGCCCCCATTACGTTGAGTTCCTCCATGAAATGAGGAAACTGCTGTTGAACTTGGTCCCTTGTGAACCAATTGCCTTGGTGCAGGAGTTGGCTAGCTTTGACAATATGATACAATTGGATCTTTTTTTGTTGAGTGTTCTTGATTTTCATTTCCATGATACAATCTGTGGTGGCCTGTTCCATGTAGTTTGGGTTTAAATCTGTCGGTGTGAGTTGTTCTACAATTTCGAAGGTGTCTAGTAGAGGTGGGAAGTAGGGACGAAGGCAGTCCACATTGAATAATGGGTGAAAACCAAGGAATGCTAGAATACTGAGCTTTAAGGAATAGTTCCCTATAGCCTTGGTGATGGTGTATGACCCATATCAGAGTGGGTGAAGCTTTCAGTGGGGTCCAGTGAGGCACTCCTTCTGCAAATGTAGCCACACTTTGTCGCCAACCTGGAAGTTGTGTGGCACTTGATGTTGATCATGTAATTTCTTGTACTTGGAATTGGCTCGATCCAATATGTCATGAAACTATTGGAAGATGTGTTGAATGTGCTCAATGAATTTTTTCTCTTTTCCAACTTCAAACTAGAAATGAGCCGAATCGACCCGAGTAGCCACAAAGGGCATTGCTACATCAATGGAACGTAGTGGCTAGAATCCCAAGCCCACCTAAAAGGGGCTATGGCCGGTTGAGCCATGGAGAGCTTGGTTATTATTGTGTTTTACATAGGGTAGGCTCTCACCCCATGTGTGTGGATGCTTTGAATTGTACATGTGTAGAATGTGTACAATCATCTTGTTGATGACCTCTGTCTAGTCATTTTTTTGGGGATGGAAAGCTGAGGACTTGGTGAGCTTGGTGTCCAGCATTGACCAAGGGCTAGACAAAAATGTGTTGAGGAACCTGCTTTCCTGATTTGAGATGATAAAATATGGAATCCCAAGGGGCACCCACACTAGTTCAAAGAAGAGTTTAGCAATGGCTTCTACTGTTATATTCTTCTTGCAGGCCGACATAATTTCCATCTTAGAGAATATGTCAACGACCACGAAATCACAGTCGTTTCCATGCTTAGTATATGGAAGGCCCAACATGTAATCCATGGATATGGATTCTCAAGGTCTACTAGGGGTAGGTAGCTGTAATATTCCCAATTAGCCTTTAGCTAGTTGGAATATTATATGTTGCTTCTATTTATAGTCTAGATGAATAAGTGGGGTAGGGAGACCCTTAAATCTCTTTAGTAGGAATAAACCACCTCTAATATGGATGTGGATCAGTTTATATGGTCAAAATAAAGACACCTTGGGTGTGAAATAGGGCAATGCATGTAGACTGGGTCAATATTGACCAAATCAACAATGCTGCCAAAGGAGAGAGTGGAGCTAGTGGGGACAACACAATTTTGGAGGAGGATTCTTTGCATGGAAGTAACATCATAAATGAGTGGGGCCAAGGGTGAGGAAGCTCACCAAGGAAAGAGATGGTAGACATGAGAGGCGTTCAGAATATTTTTTATGTTTGAGTGTTATGACTTCCTACATGCTTTAGCTATTTAGCTAAGTTTGTTGTACTGTTTAGTACAAGGGCATTTCTAGGCGGGAATCCCATAATCTACCTTGGAGGACTTGAGAGGCCACCTAGGAGGGTAATTCTGAGATTTTTTTCCACCATCCAACATTGGGCCAAATAGTCACCTTCAGCCACAATGTAGTCTCCTTTAGGAACTACATCATTTTGCAGGGTGTTGCGATGGAGGGTTGAGCAACCCTGTTTATGAGCTAGTTTCCAAGTGAAAGGAGAAGTCTTTCACCTGAAACGCTAGGGAGGAGAAGTTACAGCCATATCTTTGTTATTTCAGCCATATTCTAGCAAAGCTTCAGTGATATAGTGTGATTCAGTTATAGATTTGTAGTATGCACTTTTTGCATCTTGTGTTTTTCAAGAAACCCTTGCCGGGTTATCTTGGGATTGTGTTTGAGATACTAGTTCTTCATTTTCATCTCCTTTTGAGTATTATATCAGTAGATCCACTTTTTTCCATTTTCCTATAGCAGTAACCCTCACTGGGATTGCATTATCATGTATTCTGACATTTCTATTTTGCAGCATCATTTTGGATTCTAGTGTATTTCGACTTTGGAGGCTTGTTTTCCTAGTTTGAGTGATTTGTTTCTCGACACATTATATATTTTTCTGCTATAAAACATAATCTAATGGATCTATGATTTTCTCATGTGTTTTTCATCATTATTTGTTGTACATTTCATTTTAGTGGTCAATATCATTGTCTTTCCCAATTTGGAATATTACAGTAGTGGAGTATAGAGGCCTTGCTTCTTGATGGTCAGTTTGGAAATGGCACAAGCAGTGTAGGATCTTATGTACTTCCCCACATCTTGTCGAAGGTTCGACCAATAGAAATAATTCTGCAGTACTACCACTATTTTCTCGACCCTGTTATCACCCTAGTAATTTCTTAAGTTGTGGTATTTGAGTTTTTTAGTCTAAGAACACTAGGGGTAACCACAAACCTACTTCAAATCATAGGATCTAGCCTTCTTAGAATTCAGAGAGGGCTCTCTCTTTAAGATTTATCTTTGTTTTTTTATTTATGTTTTTAGGTTAGTTATGATAGAACAATTGGTTTTGTTTTTTAAAGGTTTTGGTGGGTAAAAATCACTTAGGATTAAACTAGAGAGATATCTACTTGTCCATTGGGCTATGAAGTCTAAGTCTAGATAGAAGTACTAGAAGGCAAGGCCAAAGGGGTACATATGTATTCAGGGCAAGGTAGATAACCCTTAGAGGTTTTGGGAAAGGTTTTTGATGAAATGGTATGATCAGGATAAAGGGAAATGAAGGATCCTTTGATCCGGAAAATGGAAGAAGGAGGCAGAGGTCAAATAGGAGTAGGAGCAATGAAGAATTCCTAACACGAGAAATCAACAAAAAAAATTTAAATGGTAACTTAGTTAAAAACAGGGAGCAAAAGGCTAGTCCTGTAGTAATATTCCTAGTTACACATTAAGATAGATCAAACACATAATGAATTGCATGAAAGTTAGAAAAGAAACAATGACAAGAAGATATGTACTTCACTCTTCAACTTATCGCTGGAATCCTGAATTATGATTCCACTTAAGCTTTGTCCAGTCTGCTACTTTGAATTCAACACATGAGAGCCTCCAATGTATTAGCAAAAGTCCAAGTAATCTAAACAATTTTATTCCACACTTAACACTTCTAATACATAAGTATTTATACAAAGTATTGTTTAAAAATACCCTATAGAGATGTAGGAATATCTTTAGGAAATAAAAAATATCTTTACAAGATAAGAGGGACAGTTGCTTAACAAATTAGCAAGCTGTCCTCTTATCCAAAATATATAGAACAACTCTATCTAATCAAGGAGCTTTTATTGACAAGTTGTCCTACTTGTTGGTTGCTTAGGAAATATATTTATTTGAGCTGCCTTCACTGATACTCTTTCTTCTGATACACTTTAACGCTGTTCTTTTAACCTTGATACACTTCGACTGATATTTTCACTCTTTACTGCTGTAAAAAGAAGCCTTTATTTAGTAAAATTCAGCTGACTATCTTTTTTGTTTCACTTTTTGTTGGACTGTTTCTCATGTAGTTTTCTTCACTATTTTTCCTTTTCAATGCTACATTAAATCTGTAAAAGCCTGCCATTGCTCTGCATTTGGTATTTTCACATTTTTGAGCTTTCTAAAGTTCTCATCAGCATTTGTGTACTTGGCAAAATTAGGCTTAAAACAAAAATATGCTTGATCTCATTTTGAAGAAAAAATAAGTCTTCGATATATTGAAGAATGAACTTTCCTATGGGGGAGCCCTGTGGCAGTGGTTTGTTGACTTATTCTTTTGCAAACTCCATTATCTTCTTATCATAATTCTTTTGGGCCATTATTTTTTCATTGAAGACATGAATATCTGGAAGACCAGTTTGTCTCAGCATAGTGTATTTTGCTAAAAACTTGGTTATAGAAATATTCATTGCATCACACTTCTCCTCTAAATTGTTCATCAAATTTCTTTTTGTCAGAACCTTCATGATATGTAAAATGGTATTTTTTCTATCATGTATCTGTAACTCTTCCAACTCTACTCTGTTCTTACTATTTAGGAAAGTGATGAGTTTTAAAGCCTGCGATGGCTTATTAGCTAACTCATCCTTGGTTTTCAAAATCTCAGTTTGGGCTACTAACGGTAAGTCTCTTTGCTCATAAATGACCTGAATTGAAGGTCATTGAGAATGTATGGCCTCAATAATATTTTTCCAAAGTTGATTCTTGATGGAGGAAATCGGTTCAGTAAATTTTAACTACTTTTGTAAATTATTCATTTGTTCTTCAAGTCTGTTGGCTCTCTGCTCATGGTTTTTAGCAGTTATCATTGCCATTTTGTTGGTAGCTTCAAGACTTTTAATCATTGTTTCAAGCTATTTATCACATTAGTTTTCAAGGACCACTCCTCCATTGCTTTCACTATTTGACCTACATCATCTGTGTGCTATACCTGTGTTGTGGAAGAAGTTGTGGCTGATGTAGTAGCCGATTGCACTGGCACTGCAGTTTCCAATGGCTCATTAGGTGCTAATTTTTCTCCTAGAGTGGAAGCCACAACTGTAGTAATAAATGGTATCACTATAGGAATAATAGGAGCATTAGTTACTTTCACATTCTCTTTCTCCTTAATAAGTTGATCCAATTGTGTTTCCATTTCTTTTATCTGAGCAGTTAGTTTGAGAATCAACCGCATCATTTCTTCTTTTTCTGTTTGATCCTGAAGTATTTCTTTAGTCTATGGGTGCTCACTTTGAGGAAGCTTTAGTTGTTTCCTCAAAGCTGCAATGTCTTCATTTTTCCTTTTAATTAATATTTCTGCTGCTGGAACATCAGAAGGATCAACTCGCACTTGAAAAACTAACTCTTCTAAGGCTTTTATCCCTAGATCTTTAACATACAAACAACTATGTCTGTGGAATTCTATTTGGTCTAGTTCATACCCATTTTCAGTATCTACTTCAAATTCAACCTTTTTGTAGTCTGCTACTATCTTAGGTGTTGAAATAGTTGGTTGCAGATATGACATAATCATTTTATTTGTGGAATAGTGAAAGGTTGTAAGTAAATGTTCTGATTCCCTGGCTTTTGTTTTAAGAATTGAGATTAAATCTCACTTTTGATCTCTTAATTCTTTTGTTTGATTTGCTTGTACCTTTCTTTGATGTCTAAGTATTTTTCCTCCACTGTGTGTGAGGAAGAAGCCTCCATGTTTTTCTGTCTTTCAATCATCTGAGTATCTTGTTCACTTGCTATTTGATCTTTTTGTATGTCTGCAAGAGTCTCATTTACTATTACTGTAGGCTCATCATTGTTTACCTCAGGCTCATTTGTATCCTCAACATCAATTACTTTTTCTTTCCCTATGGAACTAAATTTGAGCCTTTTATTATAAATAAACTTGAATTTAGTATCTATGGTGGTCTCAGCTATATAGGTTCCTTCATCTTTGCCTCTTTTTGTTGAAGTTTTAGATTGTTTTTCAACTACCATAGCTTGTGTAGTTTTCATTTTTCCTGTTGGCTTTGCATTGATCATTGTATCTATCAATCTGTTTTCCACCCATTTTGTCTGATTTGAAAAAATTTCAATCTCTGGCTTGGGCTCATGTATGAAAGGAGGAAATTTTCATTTCACCCTTATATTGTTGAGAATACCTTGAGGGTCATAGTTCCAAGGGAAGCTTTCCTGAAATTTTAACTCTGATAATCTTTAGGCTATTTCATTTTTAACATTTCTGTTATTTACAATAAAAGGACCAAACTCATTTTTCAACCTGAACTGAGTTTTATTTTTAGAAGCCATGAAATTAATGGAATCAGAGTTTAAAACCTGTATTAAGTATTCTAATGAAAAAACTCTAATGCTCAAATACTTAGGAAATTTGTAAGGCAGTATATTTGATCCAAAACTCCTCAATTCTATGTGCTTTTCATACAAATACCAATCTCCCATCCTGCACTATTCTGATAACTACAATATTCTCTTCATCACCTCACTTATCCTAGGTTGCGTTGCTTTATATAATATACTTATTGCTGGTTGGAGGAAAAAATCTGAGAAGTCCGTAAAACTGAAATCACTGCTTTCCTTCCTCAGTAAGGTGGTCCAGAAGATATTGGATAGAGGCTAGCCCTCTAAGCCCATTTTTTTTAATGCAATTGCAAACTTTTCAAATTGGAAAAAAAAGAACAAGTGAAATAAGTATGATGAATATCTAAACACCCCTTCAGTGTGCAGTTTGGTCAATTGATAGTGGATACTATCATCTATAAATCTGGCATAGTAGAGGATCATGGCAGGATTTTTTCCCGGAGATAAAGTGGATAAAAAACAAGAATTGATTCATCAATGAATTCATCTGTGAAGTATCCTAGTATGAAAGAAAGCATTGATATCACATGCCTGGACCCTTCAGGAAATTTGGAAGTGGAGTAAGGAGGATTTAACTTTGGAATGTCCACATGAGATGGCATAAAGTTCTGGAAAATCATAAATCTCTTAGGAAAATCTAATCCTAAATACAATTGAGTCAATGATTCTATGGATAGAGGGACTTCCTTGGGATCAAATTGTAATTGTAACATCTCATTAATAGAATCTTCAGTAATAGAAAATACAATCTCCCTATCAGCATTAACAATTTCTCTTTGATCTCATACATAGTGTTTTTGACACAATCTTACAAGGTCCTGGCCAGGGGGTGTTGCTGGAACTACATATTTGGGTAGATTAGTTTCCCAAATAGGAATTTCATATTTATCTAAGAACTAATCAAAACACCAATTTTGAATCTCCAATAGATTGACTTCTACCACAGGGTCTGCAATTTCATAACCATATCAGCCAAGGGGATGGTTTCTTCATTAGGTACTGGTGGTTGAAGGGGATTGATAGACACAGTGGTTTTTTCAGTGAGTGAAGGAGTGGATTTGATGGATTTTGATGCTTCTAATTTAGGAGGCTTGGATCCCCTAGGTTTGATAGGCGTAGAACCCCCAACTTTGGATGTCATATGTTTCTTAATCATTTTGAATAACTAAAGCAAGCTTAAACTGTTTGCAATAGTTGATTTTCTATAAAATAGATGGTTATCCAATAATTTCTAGGCAAAGAATGACTTGCAGTAATATTGTTGCTTAATTTAGGCTTCTGGGATAGGAAAACTAGTTTAAGACAGAAAACAAGGGTTTTTTGAATAATCTGGACTGTAAAAAGTGATTTTTTAGGAAAACTGTGGGTATGCAAACCTTTTCTTGCTTATGCAATTGATCTTCAAGGATTTTAAGTAGATAAATTGAGGAAATTGGCTTCAAAAAGGGCTTTTATAAACCGAATCTTTTCTGGAAAAAATTGGCCAAGGTTTGGCCTATTTTTATGTGTTTTTGGGCAATTTATATGGACAATTTCTCTAGATTAGGGATTGGATTTAATTATAAAGGATTTTTACTTAGAAATTGCAAGCCTGAATGTTGAAAAATACCTCAGATGGTAGGTATTCGACTATCGGAAGGGTTTTTGGCCATTTTTGCGGTTGAATTTGAGCTTTGTTTCAACTTGTTGGAGCCGAGAAGGTATTTCCCGGTCTTCAAATAAGGTGTCTGATGCGAAATTTGAGTTTTAACGTATAAAAATGATAAACACAGGTTTAAAACAGAGTTGGGAAGCTTAACACGGCCAGACAGAGCTTTTTATCAGTCGAGATACACAAATAACTTTGTAAAATAACGAAACAAAAGGTTTTAAGCTTTATAAATCATTATAAACAATATTAAATGCGGGTCTTATCAAGGCGGGGGTAGTTTCTGTTTTTCAAATGTGAAAACCATTTGTGGTTTTCGCGTTGGTCTTAGTCGATAAGCTGTATTATGCCAAATGAATGCGATCAAATTAAATTGTGACATGTCACAAGAGGCAGATTCATGGAAACTACTCATTTCGCGTGGATTTTGAGTTTGGTAAATCTATCAAGTTATGAGCGTGAAATGCACCCTCCGCCGTCGGATCTGGAAGGTCAGGGTGAAAGGCTAAGATCAAAAGGGAAGTTGCGGTGGAAAAGGTAAGGTGGGACACCTTTTCATATTTTTCATTATAACCAATTTTTTATATATATTATGGGTTTATACATATAAGCGGGCTATCGTATGATATATGATTTATAACAAAGGCTTATATGTATGTTGGGGACGCGTGAGGCGGGTTATGAAATTAACTAGGGTCAATCTTATGTATAGCATGCGGCTAATACATTTCAGGTAAATGAACAAGAAAACAAATGTGAAACGTGAAATGAACCATTTTAACTCGATATTACCCCAGGATAACTATGTAATGCGGGGATTTAATAGGAGATTTTGTAAAGTTTGCGGGGTTTAAAGTTTAGTTTAAATTAAACTTTATGATAGTCTCAGAATTATTTTTATTTTATTATATATTTTATTAAAGCGTGGGGGGTTTAATAAATATAGTGGGGCGGGATATTTATATATTGTTAGTCTTAGGCCAAACGGGGTATATTTTAGGATTTTATTTCACATGTGGATAACTAAATTTGGCATAAAATATTATAATAGTGGGTTTTTAGGGGATATTTAAATAAAGGAAACTATATTAATAGGATAAGTTTTCTTTTAGGGAGATAATAGAATAAGTTAGCGATTAATATGACAAGGAAAATGTAACACTCGAGAAATTCACTTATATAACTAAGTAAAGTGAAAACCTTAGAGCAAAGTTTATCATTTGATGATTTCACCACTTTTACTTAGGATAAGATGTTTTTTGAGGGTTTGTATGTTTTATGAAATGGAGGAAGTCAATCAAAAAGGAATATTATGCATTATTGAGTAAGAAAAGAGTTCTTACTCAATAATTTGAGTTGTGATGGGTGAATGAAGGGTAAATAATGATAAATGGGGATTAATATAGAAATTCAGCACTTTTAACTAACAGTCATTGAGCCTTGGGTCCGGTCCCAACAGAAGTAAGAGAAATGCTCTGAGCCCCTTTAACTGAAAGTCTAGAAAGTAGAATAACTATAGGGGATGGGAAATTAGTTATTTTTTCCCAGTGATGAATATTTACAAGCTTCTTCCCACTTCTTTCTACCTACCCAACTTTAATCTAACATTTTTTCTTCCATTTTGTAGGTGCACTTGAGCTTGCTATCTTGAAACATTTTATTCTTTTGAAAAGCAAAAAAACTATCTAAATCTACCTTATATCATCCGAGGGCTCAGATTAAACTAATGAGCTCCTCTTTATTCTCTATCTATCTATTTATTAGTCAGGATTAAACTGTCTGACTAATATTTATTCACTATGTAAAACATGGAAATTGAAAACATGACAACTCAAGTTTAAACAGTCTAACTCATCATGGATTATGGAATTTATTGACAGTCTGCCATAATCATCAGCAAAAAATAAAAAGTAGTGGAATTTGGACTAGCACACTTTCATGTTTTATTTCTTTTTCTTTTGGGGTCTATATTTTTTCTAAGTCCTTTTATCTTTCTTTTAGGACTTTTACCCTCTTTTTTATTTTCTATTTTTTTACTTTTTTACAAAATATGGGAAAACAACTTGCAGAAAGCAAGGTATGTACGTATTTTACAAGACTATCATAAGTCAATTCCAAATTATGAATCCTATACTTATAGGACCCTAAGAGACCTCGAAATGCCCAACGACTCAACTGTAGTGTGCTTCCCATATCATATTTCACGCTCGCTTGAAGGAACACAAAGGTGTCCTAGGTGACATAATAGTGCATCTTGGAGGTAAAAATTTGGAACTTGCGTACCCCCCAAGGGTGCCTTGTATGTTTCTCCGAATTCTGGATCGCTCTTGTAGAGAAGCAATAAATCAAAAGTCTTGTGCCCATAAGAGTTGAGAATGGTGGATAACACCATGATCGGTGCTCAGCTGAGGTATTTTGGAACATTATTAGTGCTACCCTTATTGCACTTGATGTTCAAATGAAATTGTTGCAGATATGTGGACCAATTCTGATGGCGATCATTGTGCAACTTCCCTTGTGTTTGTATGAAATGCAGGGGTCAATGGTCTGTGTGGATGATTTTTTCCTTCCCCAAAATGAAATGTTTCCATTGTCGACAAGCCTACACAATGGAATACATTTCTTTGTCATAAGTGGGATACTTGTGTACTGTGTCAGACAATATCTCACTGTGATATGCCACTGGATGCTCCTGTTGAGTAAGAAATTTCCCAATAGCATAGTCAGAGGCATCTGTCTCGATCTTAAATGGTTGTTGCAAGTCTGGTAATGTGAGAACTGGGGCAGAAGAGAGGGGATGTTTCAAATCTACGAACACCTTCAATTGAGATTTAGACCAAAATAATTTTTCTTTCACTCATCCCTTGGTGACTTGACTCAAGGGCCAAGTCATATGAGAGAATCCCAACATGAACCTATGGTAGAAATTAGCAAGACCCAAAAAGCTACGAAGCTCTGTTAGAGTGGTTGGGGTTGGCCAATCCCTAATGACTTGGATCTTGGTTTGATCCACATGCACGCCCCTTTCATCAATAATATATCCTAGATATTAAACCTGGGTCATGCCAAAAGTTCTCTTCTCCAAATTAGCACACAACTTGTGTTGCTGCAGTATTTGGGGGACTTGTCAGATGTGATGGAGGTGCTCTTCCCAAGTCTAGCTGAAGATCAGAATGTCATCCAAGTACGCCACTACAAATGTGTTGGACAAAATTGTGAATTACAGATAAAACACACTTCCCTAGACAGGTGCTAATCTAGAACAACATGTTAAAGACTATACGAATAATTTTCCCAACTAAGAACAGACACACAAAATGGATTAGATGCTTACTTGGAATCCAAGCGCCTCCAAAATCCTTCTGTCGCTTCCATTGTAGATTCAAATTCCAGCCAGTTGTCCAAAATATTTCCTACAAGAATTGACATTAAAAAATAGAAGACAACAATAACACAGATGTCTATTCAAGGTAGTTTGCTAAACAAGTAAATCATAAACCATATACATCAACTAAAATCTTGCAATATGGAAAATCAAAGCTAATAAAGATGCATATAGGGAAAAGTAAGTTGTATTCTTTATTAATGATAGAAGGGGAGTTTACAAGCAAATGACTAATTTAGTGTCACCATCTCCAAAAACATCCCAGCCTCATCATAATTTAGATATCTCCAGCAAATTGTCACTCAAATAAATCTCCTGAATGAAAAATCCAACAGCATTTGTCTACACAAATTCTTCCCTCTTAAACACTAAGAGATATGCTCAATTTATAGAGAGGCTGAGGTAGTTTTACAATCAATGAATTTCCAATAATAGGTAAGACATGTTCCCAATAATGTAGATGTCAAATGGACACATGGATTTGAAGTTTGCACATGTGAAATCTTCTGGAAGGCACTGGCCACTGTGGAGATTCTGGAACAATGGGAATTTCACTCCCAACGTGACCAACGCACCCATAGATGTTCAGAAGTTCTTTACAGAGCAGCCTTGCATGGGGCTACTTGCATATGCAATGCACTTAGTCCCTTTAGAGGCAGCGTTGGTGAGCTCTCATATGATATATTATAAACTTCAAACCTTGGAAACCTTTGCAGATGAAATTCTTTGATTGATCTATCTTGTTCTTTTTCTGAGGGCATACGACAAATGAAATGTTAGGGGATGATAGACCCTATACATTGGTCCTGGATATGATGCCCAGTTAACCAGGTCCTTAGGAATGATTCCCAAATTTACCTATAACAATTTCCCCCTAAAGCATGAAGTTAGAATAATAACAAAAATATTTTGATTGATATGCTTTACACTGTGATGAGTTGGAGATGAAGTGGAGTGGCAACCTGCATCAATCTTACAATACATTACATTATGATATATCGTCTTTGATGATAATTTATGAGGGTAGGAATTCCCATGTTCAACACATAAACAATCTAATAACATTTACATAATTTAGAAAGTCATTGACATTGGAATGTTGCCCAATGCAGACATGCCTACATATATAGGCCCATGTTTAGATGACGATCTGTATGTAAGGTCACCATACAGATGATGTGTACAACAATCCTGAAATTGCAGCATGGATGGCTGAAACTAGATCCAGGGTCTTCTTATCTCGTTCACTCGATCATTCAGGTACAATTCTAGCCATGCGAATATATGATTTGTCGTCGAACATGTAAAGACATCGTTTGATTACCAGCCAATGATGTGAGCTATTAACAAATGCGAGAGAACAAGCATTGATGTAAATGGCCCTCAAGGTACTACAATAAATTTCCTAAGGCTTGAATAGATGATTTGATGTTGAACGCCAAACAAAATCTTTCGGTAAAAATTCTAGAAGCAAGGATATTTTCGATGTTGTAAGAAGCCTCACGGTACTGGAATATGATATTTCTAAGTGATCTTCCTAGATATTGATTTGTTGTCGATAGGAAGTCACCTTATTGCGAAACAGGAGTTACTGATTTCAGAGACAATGGTATGACTTGATACAACGATTTTCAGGGATGACGGTCATGAGAATAAAGGTTTATGAGAATTGGAGAAGGATGAGTTTATTCACTGGATGACTTCTCTTGAACATATCAGCGACACTGTGATGAGTTGGCAGCATTGACCCAAAACCGAAGTGAAGGTATGATGAACCAGAGGTTTGAATGAATTGTCAAGATGATTACCCAACCCAAACAGTGACAGACATGGAGTGAAGGAAGTGTCACGTTCAAGAGTGACTTGGTACCATAAAGAATTTTTCTCACTTTTCCCAAAATTTTCCCAGTCATTTGTTGACCAGTACCTCTTTATTTTTTAACAATCTTGAGGAGGATAACATTTTCTTGATCTATAATTCAACCCTTCGCGCGAATAAAGTATCAATATTTAATAATTTAACGAGTCTAGCAATGATTGAAACTCGATTATTTCCATGATTGACAAGATCGTCGCTATTTTATGTTTTAATGAGCTTAATGACAGTGATATCTCGGTCCTTTTTCATATTTAGAGAGTTTGAAAAAGAGAACAGAAGAAAAATCCATAAGTAATTTTCCGTAAATTTGTCACTCAGATTCGAAAAAGTGTAAAATAATGTCTAAGAGAACCTCTTTGGTCATGTTTAACCAAGGTATTCATTTTTCGTAAATAATATATCTCAGTCCGGAAAAGGGTTAAACTTATACTGAGTAGATATCAATTCATTTACTTTTACGAGATCAAAAAGAAAAGTGCTTGGCAATCTTTTCACATTATCGGAGTCTGAAAAAAGTTGAAAGAAGACTCCACGGATTCCTTTTTCACTATTATCAAAGCTCAAAAAAGAGATAAAAGTGCGCTTCAAATCCTCATTAGGGGATTTTTGAGGTCTAAAATGGGCCTCCTAAGGAAATAATAAAATAATAGCTAAACCAATAAAATAATATTTATGAATTTTCAATTCACTTTTTGCACCACAATCCATGTAACGATAGTTAAATTCAATTAAAAAGTTGTACCAAAATAAAATTAATAAAAAAAATTGTATTGATGTGACTATAAATAAGAATAAGCTTTTCAAGAAAAAGTCATTATCATTGAACAACTAATGCATTTGTCTTTTGTACTTAAATAACTTAAAATATAAATATAAATATAAATTTATAAATTATTGATTATATTAGATGCTATTAATTAAATTTTATATTATTTAAATTGTATAATAACATGTAATGAATATACTATATAAAAATAATATAATATAACATAATATAATAAATGTATAGGGATATGCATTGTTTCTTTCAAGAAATATGAAATGACAATAATATATTTTTATTCAAAAAGTGTGAAAAAACATTTATTATGAGTACTTTACTTTGACTTTAAATGTACTTAAAGCACTACCATGGTTAACCATGAGTTTTTATACACCATTGAGATTGTGACATGTAAGTACCTTTAACTCAATCAATTCCACCTCAACCATTAGGGATGATGCCATCCCCTAAAATGTGATTGGTTCTCATAAAATGAATTTTGATTGTACATTTTCCTTAATAGACCCATTTTAGACCTCAAAATTCCCCTAATGTTTTTGTTTTTAACAAAGCTCGAAAAATAAAGAGAAAAAGTATGCTTTGTGGTCAAGTCATTCTTTGAAATAAATCTGCACGACTAATCTATTCATCACTTGTATATCTTGTTTAGAAAAACATCGAATGGATTAAAAATATATGTTTCATGATAAAAACATAATAAAACTATAGTCATAGCAACAAATTTAACTTTCAAGTAATTGAATGACTATTAAAAGTAGTTTCACTATTCATTTTTACCATTCCATAGTTACCATTTGCATTTTGGAGCTCTGAACCTGATTTTTGCCCCAAACTTCAACTATTGATTGTGATCGTTTTTGTGGACGATTTTCATTGCCGTTTGATCCAAGTTAGTGATATGAACCTCCTATTTCCTTTATTATTCATTTCATTTCCATTTCTTGCAAATTTTTAGGGTTTTAAGGCCCCTAGGGTAGATTCTGCCCAAACAGAGGGAAACGCACCCCTGAATGTTGAAACTTGCATTGCATAGCAGGTACAGTGAAGGGTACTTGCATATGAAAAGAACTGTCTCTTGTTATGGAGTGCATTGGGCACAATATAAGTTAATGATTTTCTCATTATGCCCAAAATTTGCCTAGTTTTTAGCAATGAATGGAATCTAATGGATCTTATGGTTGTATTTCAGGTTTCCATCAAATTACAATGATGATTACATGGAGGGAATGAGAACATGAAAAACAGGATATGATTGCCTTAAATGATCTGGGTACAGTAAGAGCCCTAAGAGATTGTGGAATGCTCAAGTACTTAAAATTGTCTGGGAGGAGGCAACAAATAGAACTATTGGAGTTCTTAGTTTGAACATGGGATCCAGCTATTGAGGCATTTCATATTAAGAACCAAGTGATTCCTATAGTAGTCAAGGATCTGTAATTTCTCATAGGTTTGTCGAGGAGAGGCTTGGCCATTTCGCTCTCAGGGTCTATTGTTGGAGGAGAGACAGTGAGAGATTATGTTTTGCAACATTTTTATCTAGGGTCAGAGCCAAGAAAATATGGAAAGATAACATCTGAGATGTTAGATATTTGCCATTGATAAATATCCTTTTTACGATCGTAAAACTTGTCGGCACTGTTACAGTACATGTAGAGAATAGATCGTATATGCATTATGCGCTAGAGTGTATGGATCCAACAGACTTCAACTGGTCTGAAGCTGTTCTATCTCAGATAAAGGAACGAATGAATAAAGAAAATGGAGGAAGGAAGAAGAATTTCAATTATGGTTCTATCCTTATATCCTTTGTCTTGGAATGGATTCCACTGATGCAGCCACAACATATGACACTGGATATAGGTAGTCCTAGAGATCCTCGGATACAAAGATGGGTAGAACTCATGAGTCCGCATGCAGGCCAATCTTTTGTTGTGTTCTCTACTACATTCTTTGCCTGGTATTGGCGATAGATCGTCGCCATCGACGAGTATGCATACACAGGCGTCAATTTCCGAGGGGATCCAGATTTATCATTACAAGAAGGCGCTCAATGGGGTGAAATAGACAAGAATGTTTTGACCATGTTTTTTAATTTTCCTAAGGTTTATAAAATGTTTTTGTATTTTGATGTTTTCTGAAGACTAAAATAAATGTTTGATGTAATTCAGATGTTGGTCGTGTTCAACCAGTAGTGGAATGAGAGCGCGAAGCAGATGTGCCAGCAGAGAGGGTTGTCGAGAGAGCAGTCCTTTAGGACCTTGATATGGCTGAGAATTTGACTAAGCTTCAGTAGCACATAGAGGGTTTGACCTTCGAGATTCTGGATTTCTAGATCGAAGAGCTTCCTATGCGACTGTAGCGACACATTATTGGGGTTCCTAACCACTGGATGCAGTTACTTCGTAGGATAGCTAGATCTATAGCATGTTACCATGATCATCACTAGTTTACTTGTGAGATTTTGCATACATTTTGAGGTCAGATGACCAATGTGTCTTGGGCAATTTTTTTTTGAAAACCTATAACTATCTATCTATATGATTTCAATGTTTTTCTATGTTTATTGTGCAATCCTATTCAATGATGTGAATGTTTTCTTTACATATGTTGCAGATGTCTGTCTAAAAATTTGATTAGCTAATGAATTAGTTAATGTGTTAAAATATCTGGAAATGTGTTGATATTGAATAAAATCAAAGTTTCTTTCCAAAATTTGAACTCTAAGGAACAATCTATGCAATGTTGGATTTCTAACAGTATAAACACTAGTAAGTTGTAATACCACAAGTTGTGAGTCTAACCTTATGATGATATGGTTAATACCAAATGAAGTGGCATTAGAGAGAAGTTCGATCAACGCGCTATACTCAACGATATTGTTCATTAATCTACCAATACAAATCCCTTGAAAACTCACTAACTCGTCATTCATAGCGAAAATGACCAATGCAACAGAGGATAGACTCTGCGTACTACGACTAGCACCGTCAGCATATCCAACAAAGGGTTCTGAAGATTCAGACATATGCGATGAAATGTAAAGCGGATTACTAACGTTAAGAAAATTCTAATAACAAACTAATATAGTGAATGAAAATCAATAGTATATATATACAATATAATACAAAAAATTACTATTCTCATGATCAAGCATAGTAACGTTTCAAATACAACCCATTTCTAGGTTGCGCCAATGGAATTCCGTCGTAATCAACCAGCTCATAGGCGCCCTTAGCAAGAAATATTTTGACAATATAGGGGCCATGCCATAATGGCTCAAACTTTCCTATACCTATTACATCAGCTTCTTGATCGTAAAGAAGGACCAAGTCGCCCTCTGAGAAAATGTGAGGCTGGACATTTCGATCGTATTGTGCCTTTATACGTCTCTTGTGCGCTTCATTGGCCAATTGTGCTTCACAATGCATTTCATCAAGATGGATGAGGTTAAGGAGACATGCTTATTCTTCTTATGTGTCAGGTAACAAGTCGATTGTGAGTTTTAATGACGGTATTTCACATTGGATTGGTAAGATAGCTTCTAGACCATACACCAACTGAAAAGGAGTAAAGCCAGTTTTGTTTCTCACCGAGGTTTTATACGCCCACAAGGTGGAGTACAGGATCAAATGCCAGTTTCTTTTACAAACTCCTATTATTCATTGAAGCATACGTTTAAGAATTTTTTTGATAGCCTCAACTTATCCATTTGATTGTGGATAATAAGGAGTAGAATTATCATGTGACAATCCTAACTTGGCAGTCAATTCAACCATCATGTGGTTGTGAAAATGCTTCCCATGATCTGTAACTATAGCCTATGGGAGCCCAAACTATTCAATAACATGATTAAAGAAAAAGAATGCAGTTGTTTGTCCCATGTTGTTGAATGTAGGCATCGCTTCGCCCCATTTTGTAAAATAGTCAACTGCGACAATAATATAACCTTGCCCCTAGACGAACGAGGGTTACAGGTCATGAAGTCAATACCCCATTTTGAAAATGGTCCCACAGAGACAACATCATACATTGGAAGTGGCTGTTTTCGGATTTTACGCTTAAAAATCTAGCATGCATGGAAACTTTTGACTGCTAGGATGCAATCTCGAAAAATAGTAGGCCAAAAGTAACTAGCACCGAATATCTTATGCACGGTAGCATAACTAGATAAATGTCCACCACAAGCCCTAGTATGAAAATAATTTAACACTTTTTCAGCCTCCTCATGAGTGAGGTACCTCCTTAAAATGGTATCAACACCACGATGATAAAGTGTATCGCCGACGATCAGATAATATTTGGCTTGGTATCAAATACGTCATTGTTTAGAGCGAGAGGTATCAAGTAAATTTTTTTGGGTTTGGAGATAAATTATGAAATTTCCATACCAAGGATCAGATGATCCAATCAGAAACAGAGACTCATCAGGAATTCATGGTTCCGACGTAGTTGCAGTACTATTAGAGGGAAGGTCGTAGAGAAGCTCAGCCAGAATTAAAGGCTTATTTGACTTGGATTTAATGAATTCCAAATAAAATTCCTGCAAAATGAGAATCCATTTTGAATATTTTCCCCCCAGCAATTGATGTGATAATATATAAGTCATGGGGTTTCAATTCAAAACTATATTAGTTTTTTGGAAAAGGATATAATGTCGAAATCTTTGGACATCTTGGACAACTCCCAAGGCAATATTTTCTACATATGAATACTTAACTTCTATATCATTGAGATTACAACTCAAATAATAGATCGGATGTTCAATTCCATTTTCTACTTGGACTAATACCATAGAAATTGTCATTTCAGTCGTGGCGATATATAGGAAATAATCATTTTGATAATTAGGGGGATACATTAATGATGCTCGGACAAGAGTGTCCTTGACAACATCAAAATAATCTTGCGAAACTTGGTCCCAATGGAAGGGAACCCCTTTTTTCAATAGTCGAGTAAATCCTTTAGCCATTTCAGCTAGTTTGGAATGAACCTTGTTAAGAAGTTAGCCTTTCCTTGAAGTTTCTATATCTAAAGTAAGTTTGATGGCACAAGAAAATCAAGAATGGCCTAAACCTTCAATGGGTCAATTCGAATTCATTCTTTTGAGACTATGAATCCAATCAAACGACCAGAACCAACACAAAACACACATTTATGTGGATTGAGGCTTATTTTGTAGTGTCGGTAGCATAAGAAAATGGCTCTCAAATGCATCGGGTGATCAGTTCAATTTCATGAATGCGCGGGTAAATCATCTAGATATGGTTGAACAATGTGCTTGATGTCATTGAAAGCATAATCCATTGCTTTCTAAAAATTTTCCCCAATGTTATTTAAACCAAATGGTACTTTCCTATAAGTGAATGTGCCCAAGGGACAGATGAATGTTGTCTTATGTTGATCCTCTAGGCAGATATTGACTTGATTGTAGTCGGAAAATTTGTCCATGAACGAAAATATTTCACATACAACACAATCGTCAATAATCTCGTTGATAAAGGGAGTAGAATAGTTGTCTTTTGGACAAGCAAGATTGACATCCCGATAATCGACGCACACTCTAATGGTTCCTTTTTTTTTCATGATAGGAACGATATTGGAAACCCACTCAGTTAGTGGAACAGGGTATATGAAACCAGCACGCAAAATTTTTTTGACTTCTGCTTTGATGGCAACAAATTTCTTTGGATGAACACGACAAAGCCATTGACACACTAATTTGACATCAGGATACATATTAATAGTGTGTTCAATTATAATAGTATATATACCTTCCATTTCCTCGTAAGCCCAAGAAAATAGATCACAAAATTCACAAAAGAGAGAGCGATATTATTATGGAGAAAAAGATACATCGACATGAATATTTTCTACAACGCCATGTTTGGTTGAAATATCGATAGAAATGGTTTCTTCAATATTTGACAGATTTTTCTCGGTATTGATTGCATTAATGGGTAAAGAATTCGAAAAGAAATTTTTGATGGAGGGGTGATATAGTTCACTAAGATTATTTTCTTCATAATCAAGAATATGGGAATGATGATGATAATATTCCCATGGTTCTCCTTCTGACATCATGGCTTCCAAAATATTCTCATCTATCAAGAACATTGAGGAAAATGGATCAGAAGAAGTACCAAAATCTAAGGAACGATCAACCCAGACACAAGGCGATGCTGATTTCGGATTTTCCAGCCAAGCCAAATAGATTGATTTTTATTTCAACTCAATAGGGATGGGCGGTAGAAACTCATCGAATGTAGAAATATCAGAATCACTCGTACTCTCCCTTAAGCCAGATAGAGTGGAAGAGATCATGTAGCAGGTCTCTATACTTTCAATTTCTACCGACGTCACAGGTGGCGGTAATGCAAAGGTTCCCATGAGAATGTGATCCTTTAAGATCCCTAAACCAATTTTCTGAAGTTTTAGTTGCGGTATGTGAATGAAAGGAACACTTCCAGTTACCCATGAAGCAGAGGAAAAGAAGGATAGCTGATTAATGATTATGATAGTACCTTTATGTGGAAAGGCAATCATTCTAAAATATGTAGAAACAACTGCAGTCATTGCATATACCCATGGCCTTCCAAGTAAAATATTATCGTTAAGGGGTCCATCAACAACCTCAACATCAATATTTACTATTTTTCCCCCTAGTTCAACATGCATGTTATTAATAATGCCACAATTTTTATATGTACGTCCATCAAATTCCTTCAACATCGTTGATGATTGTGATAAGCACAGCGAGCCAAGTGACTTCCAAAAATTTAGAGACATAATGCATGTAGATGCTCCCACATCAATAATAGTGTGATGAACAAGGTGATTGAGAACATTTACTTGTATGGAGAATGCCATTTATGCTGGTAGTTGTGGCACATAGCTTGTATGATTAAAGACAACAATAATAGAATCAGTCAGATAAATTCCACCAATAGCCAATAATAAAGCCTGTTTTTGGGAGGGAAAATTTTGTAATACCTCAAGAGTAGACATAGCTAAAGAGGATTGAGCCAAATCTTCAACTATATTATGATTTTTTTGCAGCTCTTGCTCGAGGATTATATGTCAATTTATGAATTACTCCCTTTGGTGGCTTGATTGTCAATTTAGGAATAATAGTAGGCGATACTGCTTCTGTAGACGGATTTTTTATCAAGGTCATAGGTTGATCAATGGCCTAACTACCATAATATTTATTACGCGTTGACACCAAAATATCTGTTGAATGTTTTGTGATAGATAACATTAACACTTGGGAACTAGGAGCTGGATCCGTAGCAACCATGTTTGTGTCTGGATTTGGAAATGGGTTTGTCAACACAGCTGACACATGGGAAGTCTTAATGATTTTTGAGACTTCAGCGCAGTGAGGAAAATCCCTAAAAAAGTGTTCCTCATTACATATTATGTATAGATAACAAGGTTTCCTAGGTCCAGACGATTGATCAGATGATCTTTCCTATAGGTTAGACTTTTTCTTTTTCTTATATTTCCCCTTTTTCTTACTTGCGAGTTTCTTATCACTTTTTCCTTTTTCAAATGACACAACATTAATTTCAAAAGTAGGAGCAAGATTAGATGTATTAGCGTGGTGTGTGCTTTCAATGCCTATCAAGCCATATCCGTCATGAGATTCCTTTAATTGAGGAGGAACAATAAAATTAGATCTTGGCGCATTAGGAAATTTTTCATAGAGTGTGCCAGACTCAGTATAAATCAAATCTAAATATTGTGCATGAGCGATGACTTGCTCTTCTGTGACAAATCCACCCTTAGTCACATTCTCAGTTATAGATGGTAACAACGACTTAATGAACCATTCAGCAAGGAGTTGATTCGGAACAAAGGTCTTAACCATTCGACGACAACGACACCACTCATGAATATGATCAGAGATGTGAGTAGCATTAGTCTGTTTGAAATTGGTCAAGAGTTCTGTTCTAGTTTCATATCTGATGGGTAAGTGGAAATGAGTCAAAAAGACAATAGTTAGGGCTGTGAAATTATCAAAAGAAGCTCTAGGTAATTCAATGTACCATTTTGCAACTGGACCTGTGAGAGTACGCTGGAAAAGATGTAGTCGAACAGAATCATCATTCAGGGATTTTGATGAACACCATAAATGATAAGTCATGACATGAGTCGACCGATCTTCTTCAGGGTTTCCATTGAACTTAGGAATATCTAAGGGTAATTTATGAGGTATCACCGACCACCAAGGAGCATAGTTAATTGGATCATTGGTTAGCCGATTTAAATATAGTAACTCTAAAGTTGCAAAAAAATGGCAGTTGTCGATTAAGGTTAGGTTGAGCATAGGCAGGGTAAGATGGAATTGCTTGAGAAACATGCCTTTGAGCACCACCATAAGGAATCTGTTGCTGGTAACCCAGATAGGGGTTGTTTTAGAAAGCAAATGCTTGAGGATTTTGTTGACCAAATCCTGGATATGATTCTTATTGAAATGAAGTTTTAGGCATTTGCACCTGTGGCTGCCAAGGGGTCTATCCACCAATGTTATAACCCAAATTAGGATAACTTGGATTCAGTTGATAGGTGTAACCAGGTTTCGGTTGTGACATCCCATAAAATGGTAAACCAGCTTGTGATTAAAGGATTCCAGATACAAGTTGTTGTAAATTAACCGAAGGATTTTGAGTTTGTATACCCAACATTTGATGATATTGAGTTGAAGGACCTGCTTGATAAGGTTGTACAACATTTTGATTCTATAACAAGGGTAAATATGTATTAACGAGTGGTAATGATGTGGGTGTAACAGGTTGAACTGGTTGATACAATTGTATAACCGTTTGTGGTTGAATAGGCAGAGTGGGATGCCATTGACAAAAATTCAATTCAACATTAGGTTGACCAAAAAGTGACGGAGTACTGTCATATTGGGTGACCAAAGGTTTCCCCCCTAGCATGAGGAGGATAATAAGATAGAAAATATTGCTCTCCAAATTTTGGGAGTCCAGTTGATATGGTACTTGAAGGAATAGACCCAAAAGGACTAACTTGATATTTCCTTGAAGATGTGTATAATGAATCAAGTCGTTCAGTACTTACTATAGGATTACCAGTTAAAATACCAGATGATTACATTGGTAAAGTCCATGGATTTGAAGATGCACCAGAGAAAATTCCTAATAATGATTTGTAACTTAATGCGACCAAAGGGCCACCATGAAAATATGACTCTGGTGAAGTTGTAAACATCAATAGGGTAGCTAGGGTAGGAGTTGACGTAATTGGAACAAATGGCCCAACCGAAGATGTTGGTTCAGTCATGGTTACTTGGCCAAATGTATACCCTTTTGAATCGATGAGAGTTTGAAAAGGAACAGGATCAACAAAAGTGGATGGTGTCGATTGAGGAAAAGACATGTACAGGTAAAGTTCATCCCCAAAATGGGTTGGAGTTAAAGGTGTATCTTGTGAGATTTATTCAATCGCAATTAAACCAAGTGGAAGTATTTCACCGTTAGGCCCAAAGTATATTTCAGGTGGTTGACTGTGTGATATGGGAGATTCAATAGCTACAAAAATTTGTGGGATGAACAAGGTAGGAAAACCTTCTGGTTGTACGACTTCAAGATTTAGATGTTCTGGCAAAGAAGAGACAAGATCTGGATCAATTTCTGGTTGAACAACGTCGGGTCCAGGAGGTATGGTCTCACTGATTGGATGGATCGTGACCACGGGTAGCTGTGAAGACTCTGTTTCGACAACAATAGATGAACGAGAATGTGTAGAAACAACTTGAGCTAACTCTGGTTTATGAAAATATGATGTTTCACCATAGGTATGAATTGTACTTGATTCGATAGATCATGATTTCCTTCACCTACCAGAAGTAACTTCTGGTGGTAAAGGTGGTTTTAACACTAGTCTACACAAACGATAGGGGAAAGGATTTTGTTCTTCCATGATTACTGATTTATTTTAACCAAAAACAAATAAACAAAATAAAAGGGTAATGCTAGGAAAAAGGGTTTACCAAGAAACTATGAATTGCAGAAATACCTCTTGGCGAACCAAGAAGTACGGGTAGACAATCTCCCCAAATGTTGTGTTCGGTGTATCAAAATTTGCAAGGCGGCTAACTCGGTTCACTATGGATGGATAGCACCTAAAATTTTTCCTTCCAAATATACCCAAAGGTATGTGGAGGCCCAAGTCCATATTAACGTTGTCTGATGCGAAACCGCATAGTGAGAGCACCCCTTTATACTTATCGTACTGTAACACCACCCGATATACCCAAAAGTACGTGGACGAGCTACGATATAATTATGTAAGTGGAGTGAGGTATCACACTCAGAATGTATCACAGACAAGTTAATGACAACTACTATGTTTTACGACGTCGGAACACGTCTCTAGCCTATACCTTCTAAATGTTATTGTTATGGTTCTAATGCTTTGTTAGATAAATTGAGATTAATTTTATGTTGATCGTGCTTAACAATTTTCCTTTCAAAGGTTCACCGCGATGATGTATTGGAAAATTCCTAAAAAGTAACTAAGAATGATAAGCAATCTTTCATTTTTAGTTTTCCAATGAAAATCCTAGCTACTAGAGGGAAAGAGCAATCAATTTGCGAGCAAACAAATCAAATAACAAAAACTAAATGCAAATTTCCTAACTGTTCCTTTTTGCAAAACACACAAACCACTACATGAAAATGCAGATTTTTCTTTTCAGTTCCTTTAATTTTATGAATGTAGAAAAGAAACTAAGTGCACTAAATCAACAATATCAAATGCCTTTTACTTTTGAGAAATGAGGAATACAAACAACAATTTCTCTTTTGAAGGAAAAATGAGGAATGAAACAACAATTTCTCCTATCAGGAAACGAATATTTTACAACAATTTCCTTTTTCAAAAGAAAATGGATCTAATGCCACAGTAAAATTACTCTTAAATTAACTTGGCAATGATAAAGAAAAATACTTTAAACAAACATTGAACAAATTTTCTTTCAAAGGAGGAAGAGGTAGATGAATTCATTGGTCAATATGAGGCTCATGATTTTCAAAACACATTAGCAAACAAACTAAAACAAACTGCAAAGACAAATTCAAGGAAATTTGGATGGCTTTAGGAGGTAATGCAGTCTCTAAAGAGAGATAGTGCTTTGCAACGCATGCCTGAAAGGGAAACAATGTTGTGCAAAGAAATTTGTTCTGTCCAAGAGTGTGTTGGGCACAATATCAAAGGAAAAACACAGCTATTTAACACACTTCTTTTGTGAATTTGGATCTTAAAAAACCTAATCTTTGTGAGTAACAACTACTGGGTGAATAAACAGAGAAAATCAGAGGCTAAAAACGTAGGATAAAGAGTAAGACTCCCCAGTGGAGTCGCCAAATTTTTGGACAGAATTGTGAATTACGGATAAAACATGCTTCCCTATACAGGTGCTAATCTAGAACAACAGGTTAAATACTATATGACTACTTTTCATAACTAAGAACAGACACACATAATGGATTAGATGCCTACTTGGAATCCAAGTGCCTCCAAATGATTCCTTCTGTTGCTTCTGTTGTAGCTTCAAATTCTAGCCGACTGTGCAAAATATTTTCTACAAGAATGAACACTAAACAACAGAAGATAGCAATAATACATATGTCTATTCAAGTTAGTTTGCTAAATAAATAAAGCATAAACCATATACATCAACTAAGATCTTGCAATATGGAAAATCAAAGGTAATACATATGCATATAGGGAAAATTAAGTTGCATTATTTATTAATTATAGAAGGGGAGGTTACAACCAAATGAATGATTTAGTGTCACCATCTCCAATAGCATCCGAACCTTATCACAATGCAGATATCTCTAGCAAATTTTCAGTCAAATCAATCTCCTCAATGAAAAATCCACTAGAATTTCTCCACACAAATTCTTCCCTTTCTAACACTAAGATCTGTGCTCAATTTATAGAGAGGATGAGGTATTTTTACAATCAATGGCTTTCCAATAATAGGAAAAACATGTTCCCAATCTTGTAGATGTCAAATGGACACATGGATTCAAAGATTGACACATGTGAACTCTTCTAGAAGGCACTGGCCAAGTGGAGATTCTAGAACAATGAAAATTTCGCTCGCAATGTGACCAACGCACCCATAGATGTGAGGAAGTGCTTTGTAGAGTAGCCTTGCATGAGGTTACCTGCATATGAAACACACTTATTCCCTTTAGGGGCGACGTTGGTGAGCTCTCATATGATATATTATAAACTTCAAACCACGAAAACCTTTTCAGATGAAAGTATTTGACTGATCTATCTTGTTCTTTGTCTTAGGGCATATAGCAATTGAAATTTTAGGGGATGATAGACCCTATACATTGTTCCTAGAGATGATGCCTAGTTAACCAGGTCCTTGGGAATGATGCCCAAATTGACCTATAAGAAAATGAGTTGGTGAATGGTTGTAAGATGTCGTCCATCAACCTCATGAAGGTTGCAGGAGCATTCGTCAACCCAATAGGCATGACCAGCCATTTGAAAAGGCCCTCCTTGGCTTTGAAGGTAGTATTCCACACATCAGAGGGTTTGAATGGTACCTGGTGATACCCAGACTTCAAGTCAATCTTGCTAAAATATTTCACCCTTTTGACTTGGTCTAGAAGGTCATCAATTCATGGGATCGGGAACCTATTCCAGACAGTGATCTTGTTCAGCGGCCGATAATTAATACAGAGTCTCCAAGTCCCATCCTTCTTATGTATCAACATGATCGGGCTCCCACAGGGCAATGAAGTCGGTCGGATGTGAAATTTATACAACAACTTATTAATCTCCCTCTTGATTTCACCGTTATACAAAAAAGAGGTTTATAGATCAGCCTATTGGGTAGCGACGCTCCTGGGGTCAGATCAATTCGGCGCTTGACCTGACAGTGCAGAGGCACCCCTGTGGGTGAGGTGAATATGTCCCCGTACTCCTCCACAACCTTGTCCATTTGTTGTTGTCATGCAGAGGAGCTCTATCTAGAGGTCATGGCCACAGTATTCTTCTTTCCCTGGGGGTCGATCATCAGGAAAACAAATTTCCTGGATTTAGAAATGAGCTTACTACATTGTTTTGCAGTAACCAAAGATATAGCGGCAGGCGGTGGTACCTTTGGTATCCTGTACAACTTATTTCCCAAAGTGACAATAATATTTCGAGGCCAGGACTCATACACAACATGTCGCTTCCACAAGTATGGTTGGCCTAATAATACATCACAAAAATCAAGAGGAGTAATGTCACATAATACCTCATCCGAGAAGGGCTTGATGCTGTAGGGAAGTCGGCACTACTGGCTGATGTGGAGATCCCGTCCTTGGTGAAGCCACCAAATTGTGTATGGATATGGGTCTATTGTAGTTGGAAATCCCAACCGCTTAACAACGTCTGATGAAATGAGGCTATTTTGGCTCCCATTGTTGAAAATGAACTCTAGTGGGGAACCCTTTACCCACATCTATGAGTGGAAGAGGTGCTCCTCCTCCTCTGGATCTTCCGATTCCTCCTTCTAGATCTTCACAGTTGAAAAAATGGTGTTGGGCTCTGCATCAATAATATGTTTCCCTTTTTCATTCCCCTTGCCAAGTTCATATTCAGACTCAGAGCATGCATCTAACTCAGAAGCCTGATCTCGGCCACCAATGACTGCTTGGCTTGACACTCACTTGTGTTGTGACTGGAGTTCTTATGGAACTCACACCACTTTCTTGTGTCCTTATTTGGCTTCACGATATTGTTCTTTTCTTGTGGCTTTGGTAGGTTGCCTTGGGCCACCATGCCTTGGCTTTCTCCTTTGTTCTGCAGTTTGGGGGCACCTTTCCCTTGGTTTTGATTCATAGATCCAAAGTCTTGCTTCTTCTGTTTGAGTTTTTGCTCAATCTTGGCAGCATACCGGTATGTTGTACCAAGAGAGGAGATGTCAAGGAACTCCATTTCATCCTGAATGTATTTTTGCAGACAACTGTGATACTTTAGCACCAAATTTTTCTCCAAATATTTTATACCCAACTCTGTGTGCAGGGTATGGAACAAATTCGTCAGCTCATGCACATCTTGATCCCTTTGTTTCCGCAATGTGGTCCATTGTATGTACTTGTCGACATATCTCCCCACGGGATAGTATTGTTCCTTGATGGCGTCTGAGAAATAATTCCAAGTGTGTGAGATTGAGAACAGAGAGGGTTTTATCTCGTCCTTTTTCTCACAGTATGTTTCCTACTAGCCCTTGACATGGGGGGTAGCTTCGAGGAGTGCAAAAATAATCTTCTTCCAGTCGAAAAATTCATGAACCGAGAAATATCCTTCTAATAGATCAACAATCTCTCTATGAAATCTACATGTATTTGTTCCTAAAATATGGGAATGTCAGATTTTACTTGTACCTTAAAGGTAGTCGTCCCTCTAGAGTGGTTGCTTGATGCGGATGTGTCACTAGTGGGCAATCATTGAAGGATCTGGCCAAAGTTATCCATCATCGTGTTATTTTGTTTTTCAAGGGCCTCCTCAAGAAATATTTTGATAGGATGTCCTACTCCCTCATATTTATTTTCGTCCCCCATTGGCGACCATTGGGTTTTTCTAGGTTGATCTTGCAAAGGTTCAACTAGATCGAGCCCTAACTCCTTATACCCCGACCTTGTTGGGGACATGCAAAGAAGGATTGAGAAAAAGAAGACCGTTATGATACCACTGATCCAAATTTGTGAAGGAACACAAAAGAATACACATATAACCATAAATAAAAATATGCATTGGAAATAAGACTTCATTTCATTAATATGAAAGAACTGAATTTTTCTTACAGACAAAATGGAAATAAACTAGCTAGGGCGCTAGTAGCTTATCTCTAAGAAGATATGTGGCAGCTAAGGGCCTATAAATTGTGTTACAATGAGGACCAAGGGCCTATATATTATTTAGAGACAATGGAAAACCCTAAACATCCAAAACCCTAACACTAGGAGATGAAGCACCAAAATTGTGGGCCCTGTTTGGGTAAATTGGTGTTTCAATTTCCCGAGGACGTAACTTTGGCATACGATCTCCACTTGATGGGCACCATACCTTGTTAGAAAGATCTATCCAAGGAATACAAATTTTTATGTGATAAAATTCACTCCATGGAACCATGTTGCTCTTGGGTCTCCCAAAATACATCGTTTAGGGCCTCAAAACGACTCCGGAAGTTTAGGACCTGAAAAACTGCTAAGAATAATAAGTTGTGCCGAAACTGAAAAACTGAAAGAGACAATGGTGGGGCCCCAAGTGGAATAGGTGGGTGGCCAAAAATATCAACTTGGATCATTCCTCCCCCCTTAGGAAGAAATGGTCCCAATTGCGTTGAGTTCGTCCATGAGATGAGGAAACTTCTGTTGAACTTGGTCTCTGGTGAACAACTTTCCTTGGTGCAGGAGTTGGCCAGCTTTGACAATACGATACAGTTGGATCTTCTGCTGGAAAGTGTTATTAATTTTCATGTCCATGATACAATCTATGGTGGCCTGTTCCATGCAGTCTGGGTTTAACTCAGTTGGTGTGAGTTGTTCTGCAATGTCAGAGGTGTCTAGTAGAGGTGGGAAGTAGGGATGAAGTCGGTCCACATTGAATACTAGATGCAGACTAGGGAATGATGGAATACTAATCTTGAAGGAATTGTTCCATATAGCCTTGGTGATGGTGTAAAACCCATATCAGAGCAGGAAAAGCTTACGGTGGGGTCCAGTGAGGCGCTCCTTCTGCAAATGTAGCCACACTTTGTCGCCAATCTAGAAGTTGTGTGGCATCCAATGTTGATCATGCCATTTCTCTTACTTAGCATTGTCTCTATCTAATATGTCATGAACGTGTTGGCGGATGGATCGATGTTGCTCCTGTTTTTCCCAAAAAATGTCATTTAGGGCCTCAAAATGGCTCCAGAAGTTCAGGACTCGAAAAACTGCTAAAAATAGTAAGTTGTGCTGAAACTGAAAAAATGAATGAGACAATGGTGGGGCCCCAAGTGGAATAGGCGGGTGGCCACCAATATCCACCTTGATCATTAATTTTTTTCCATGAGTCCTTGGCCAATATTTCAGGTCCATGGTTCAAAATTTCAATTAATTTGGTACATAATTTCCTTTATTTCTATGTTTGACCTCTTACACACCTTGGTTTCGCCAATCCAAGCACTAAGTAATCCTTGATTTGTTCTCGAGTATGTCCTTTGTGCCTCATATGAGTTTATACTTATTTTATTTCTCATATATATTATGAAATATTCCACCCCTTTCCCCTATTATGAGCATGGATCTAGGTTACTTGATCCTTTGAATGCAAACTTTATAATATGACACCTTAATATAATATTCATCTTCCCATAATGCCACATGCCTTCCTCAACTCATAAAATTGATGTGAAAATGGATTAACTATTAACTCTAAATGGTGGTATGACTTGCTATATGTGAGGTGGCTCATGTTATTTCCACATTAACCTATTACATTGGTCTAACTGATATTTATCCCATGACTTCCCATGACAGGGGTGTGGAATGGTAAAAAATGGTTCAAATTTTCCTAATGAATCAATGACAATCTCTACTTAGGGATTTTCATTTGGTGAAATGAAGTATCCCCAATTCATTTTCTTCTTTTTCCCTTAAGACATAAATGAACTATTATCCTGCTCTGCTACAAATTTTTTGACCTATCCACTCCCTTTCTTTCTATTAAACTAGGTGTGGCTCTATTTTCTTTCCACACAAACAACATTTATCTTTTTATGAAATTAACTCTCAGCACCACATGACGAGTCTCGTGAGTAATATCCTCTAGGGTCATATTTTCTTCTTGGATATTTCTACATTTCCCTTCTCTATTATGTTTTGGTTTTTGGTTTAACTAATCACATTGCTTGTTAGGTTTAGTACTAAGTACTTCCCTTATATTAATTGCAATACTCTCCCAAAGTCCATTACTATGAGATTACCCTAATAATGGTAAGTTTTTTTTTCTAACCTAGTTTCAAGGGCCTTCCTGGCATTCCCTCTTCTTCAAGTACACCATTTATTCCCCATCAGATACCTATCATTCCTAAACTTAATATTGTTTCAAGTGTTTCTTGAAAATATCGTTCTATGCTGAGGTATTATGTGAAGAATGATGTTTTCTATGGGCATCCTATTGCTGAGGTTTTACCAGGTTCAGGTAATTTACCCTTTCTATCATGGTGGTACTCCTTGAATAAAACCCTCAGAATTATTTATTATTTTTTTCCTTCATCTTTGCTCAGTTTACAATGTACTTTTTTTTCTAGGGCATAATACACCATGGTTTAACATGTAGCTTTCTTATGGCTAGGCTTTGGTCATTCTTGTTCATGGACCAAGCCTTTAGCCATGTCATTAATACAACTACAAGCATAACCCTCTTAATAGGGTTCATGCATGTTCAAGTGTTTTACCCTGCTATTCTCTTTGTTTCCATAATTTTCCATGGATACTCATTTCCATTTTGTGCACATGGTCTTGATAACCCTACTCTCTTCATTTTACTATTAATTTTAGTTTGAGGGAATTTGAATAAGTATATGCACTTTTGATCTGAAGGTATACTCGATGGAACTTGGGGGAACACTCTACACGTATAATAATAATTATCCCCTACCTATATTTTTTTCGAAAATTGATTATATTTAATAGCTAATGTCATAATTCTTCTATTATACTGATAAAGGCTTGGTTTATTTATCACACGTACAAAAGGAAACCCTGTCGTAACATCCATGCCTTTCTTCACACTATGTTATGGACATTGTGAGTCTCATTATCCTTTTTCAACTTTTTCTCTTATAATTCAAATGCCTCTTCTTCTCTCTAGTCTAATTGTGTGGTTACTCCTAATTAATTACTCACCTCCTTGAAAACGAGTTTCCCAATACTTCTTTTTAATGCACTTGTAGAATTATTGGATGCTTTTTAATGGGTTTATTAAGTAAGACATATGTAAACATCCCTACCCATGGTTCAATATTGTAAATGGTTGAATTCCATTTCTCAAACCATTATTCTACTTTCTATTGTGATAGGTTATTTCGACCTCACTATTTGTAATTATTATTTTTTGGATGATTCCTTGTTTAACTGGGTTTATCCACTTGCAAGGGCCACTATCCACACACCCTATTTCAACATACTATATAATTTTTTATTTTTTTTTAATATATATTACCCTTACTTGGGCTATACTTAGTCAATGTCCAAAACTTAACTATTTCTTTATAGAAAATACTATAAAATAAACTAGTTAGCGAAATTTCGAATGAATTAACAATACTAATATTTAATCACTTCAAATATGACCACCATTTCATCATTCAAGTCTATTCTAATTAAGAATTTTCTTCCCCTTTACTAAGTGCATTGTAGTTTCCCTTTTAGGAATTACATGTTTTCAAGAGAGGGAGAGGCCCAAAACTTCGATGTTGTTATTCTTCTTCTTTTTTGTCCTTTTCTGCTGGCTTGAGGGGTCTTGACCCAGGTTCGGTGTGCAAGTTTTTCCAACAAACCCCTATGCTACTGGCCCTTTCGGTAGTGACCCGCTTGCGTAGGTCATAGTCTCACCCGAAGTAGTATGGGTGGGTGCTGGAACTAGGTTTCCGCACCCTGAGAAAGGAAGGGTAAGGAAAACAGGGCTATGTTTGGTTTAGATTACCTTGTCTCTGTGCAGGGTTAAATATGTATCCAATTTCATCCACGTGCACTAGATCTACAATTATATTCTTTTCATAACATCAACACAATGATACATAACCATAAATTAACAATTCTAGATCCAATTCAATACATAGACTTTCGCAGCATAACATAACTAGAATAGATCCAATCATTCAATATACATACCTTTGCAGCGCCAAGACAAAAAATGCATAACATAGTAATTACCAGCAATTCATTCAATAGTACTCACAGATTCAGATCTAATAATCTCGTGTATTCATTCATTCATCAACCTTTCGTTATAATTCCCTTCCCAACCTGTGCACACAGTAGCAGGGTCCGCACACAGCTGGACTAGGATCTCCGCGCACACAGCCAACAGGAGTCTATTCCCCAAAACCCTAACAGATCTCTTACACAATAGATTGCATCAATAGCTCATCAAATCCTACCTCTTACAATATGAAATTCCTCTCTATTTATAAAAATCTAGCTTTAACATTCCTATGGTCCGCAACCCATGGTTTTTAGACCCCTAGTTTACCCTTTAACCCATTACAATGCGTTCGGGGCTTTGACCCACCCCAAAACCCCTTAAATATACTAAATATAATAAAAAATAAACAAAATGGACCAGTTTTGTAGCTTGTTAGGAGACCCCGTTCCAACAGTCCCCCAACACAATCTTGTGACTTGTCCTGAGTGACTTTGGTGGCGCGCCTTCAATCTGTGCATGCAAGGTAGCCAGGGTGCCTAGGAGTGGTGGAAGCACTTCCTTGCTTTGGGCTGCAGCGTGTTGCACAATATTGATCATCGTCAGAGAAGAAGACCCATCGAGATCCACACCAACTCATTCCAACAACCGGTGGAGGCGTGAAATGGTAGACTATGCATCATGTGCAAGCTGGAGTGCAGCATTAGACCATGGTTTCAACTTTTTTCACACAATATTATTAGAGTGACGAAGGTCCTCAATCCTGTGTATGGCGACCACGTGGCACTGCGCGGGGCTGGGGGGAGGTGTGGAGGCCTAAACTCGATCTAGAACATCTTCTGCCTGCTTCAATTCCCATTGGGCATCCTGAAGCATGGGGTGGTGTTGTGCTATCATCTATAGTTGCGTAGCATTTTCAATCAATTGGGCGCCTTGCATGAGTTGTTCTTGAATAATGCGTGTTGTTTTAGTGACCATGACAATTCGCTGGGCTTGTTCTTCTGGAGGCATGACATACTGCTTGCGCCTTTCTCGGTCACGATGATGCACTTCTTGCATTACTCTGGTAGACAGTGTTTGTAACTCTATAGTAGATACTGCGCTAAGTCTACTTGAATGTCCCTAGTAATTGGTTAAGAAGTGTGAATTATTGCAGTGCAAGGGAGTAAACATACGTTGCTACTCGCAGGCAGGGTTTGGAAATGGTGGAGATGTCGCAACAGGTCCTAGTACCATAGTGTTCCTGCCGAGCTTGGTTCGCAGATAATCCTTCCGGGCGGCAGCCCGTGTGCACTCCTATTACTGCACTCAGCGTCTCGTGGTCCTCTTATTAGTTCCTCCTATGAGTTGGGATCCATAGTAGAAAGACAAGCGTTATATAACATATGAATAAGCATAAAAAACTAGAATGCAGATACCCAATGTCACTTGATAGACGAATAAATAGCCCAACCCAACGTCTTCTAGCCATCTGCGCCCCAATCAAAGCTACTTAATGGTGAGGTAGCTCGCATGCAGTGCGTATCCTTGATCTATCAGACCGTGCTTATCATAAATGGTGATATTGATGATCTACCGCCCAATTTCTGTGTTTGTAAATGTCTTTTCACATTAACTCAGGATGAGCTGACGTTCTTCCTTCATGTCCAAGGTCGTGTCCCTACAATGTCAAAGCGTGGCTGATGCATTGAAGGCATTTTCATATCTCGACGGAAGCTTGACACAAGGTGATCCTGCAAGTCGATTGGGAGTCTTTTCGAAGAATTTATGTCGTTCGTGGAAGGAGCATGCTTGTGCAAGATGGCTACGTCATATGTTCGTAGGTGATTTATTTCTCGAGACGTTCGCAAATTCTCCCAGATACACATGATTGTAGAAAGGTCCATAATCCTATGCGCGTTGATGTCAGTAATACTTTGGTAACTCTGGTTGGGCAAGGGTTGAGTGCACCCTTGAGTGTTGCACGTCAGTAGGTAACCATAGGGGTCGACCAACCTTGGGGCCCATCTGGCTAAGGGAGTTTCTATACGGAGGATCACCCTACTCCAATACTTCCTCCGGGTAGGGGAGACAGGTCCCTGCGTAGGTGCTTCATATCGATTTAGCGGTAGTGCTTCGAACCTACATTCCATGGAACCCTTAGGCTGTGTAGGCTTCTAAGTGTCATCTACGTCCTCTTGGCAAGGCAAGGTTTTTTCTATGGTAGAGATGTGATGTAAGTTTCTAACGGTCTGAAGGCTGCGAAGTGCCGAAACCTGATGCAACCGGCTTTTCCAATTCTCCAGCTCCTCACCAGAGTAGGAAACAAATTCATTGTCCTTTTCCCAACAGAGCATCCCTTCATCCGTGGGATTAACCCGATCTTCATATTGTGTAGTTATCTTATAAATATGATCTAATTCTTCCTTTTTATGGACAGGCTCAGTATATCGGGTACCTTCTGCGGGATCCAGAGGTACTATGACACACGTGCCTTCACTTTCAAACATCATGCTTTATTTCTTGAGGTTGATAATACCTCTCATGTCCATTGCCCAGTCTAGCCCAAGGAGCACAGGGTAGGGGTCCGCATCTTCAACTATGTCCATTACTTCAAAGTTAGCTAGGACCCTTGCCCCTGCAATGTCAACCATAACTTTTGGTAACATACCGAAGGGAATGATTTTCTGTTCATTTTCCATGTGTATCTGGATAGTGGACCATTCCAATTTGGGCTTCCCCATTCGTTGCCAGGTCTTCTTAGGTAAAACATTGGCATCAGATCCAAGATATAAGATAACCTGATCCATTTCATAGTCTCTGATTTGTGCAGTTAGCCGCATTTCTCTCCCTGTGTGTTGCTTAGAGCTATATAGTTTCTGTAGATCCTTGGTCTCAGGAATCAAGGTGGGTTGAGCTGTACAGGAATTCATTAAGGCCAGGAGGTTTCTTATGGCTTACGGGTTCCTGAGCAATTTCAGACATGCCTTCAAAAAGGTCCCAATTTCTTCCTCACTCTGATACGGCACAGTGGTTGCTAGTAGTGCCTATTCTTCACAGGATACGTCTTTGCCTGCCTTAGTGTCCAACCCGCTACGTGTTATGACCTTTACACTTGGATCTTCTTCTCGTAGCTTAGTTTTAACCCTTTATACATTCTGCGTAGGGGTAGGTTGCTTTTCCTACATTCTGGCTATTAAGATCGAGAAGTATTCTACCTCATGGTCCAGCTATTTGCAGTATTTACATGATGGCTTGGTGGGATTAGGGAATTCTACATTCTCTGGAAAAGTTCCCTATTTCTCCAAAGTTATAATAGATTAGCTGACCTCGTCCTCAGCCTACGCTTCCTCCCTGACATCCTTTTCCTCAGGTCGGTGATCCTCCAAAGTGCACAACCAGTCTTAACGATGCAGGGTCTGATTGCACCCGATATAGTTTCCCCCGATCCATCATCAAGTCATATGTTCAGAAATTATGCTCATCATGTCCTATGGAATGAAATAATCAACACAATTGTTGTTTTAGTTCTGGGACATATGCACCCAACAGAGGGAAATGGTTCATATTGTGTAGGCTTGCTACTCGACAATCATCACACCATAGCGCAGATATAATTGATCCTGGTCGCAACAAGGAAGGTTCCCTACTTACCCCTGGGCATAGTGGGCTAGGTCCTCCGGCTTGCATATAATCAGCCAGTAAAGGGCACTGATCCTTTGTGTGACCAGACACTCAGCAATGTATACACCAGAGATGTCTTTTCCTCGCTCTTTTTGTAGGTTCTGTTTCTCTATGTCCATAGCCCCGAGTTGTTCTTGGATTTGTTGTAAGGTATCCTCCTGGGGAGTAGCTTCTAACTTCATAGCAGCTTCTATAGCTTTCTGTTGTGATTCAAAGGTCCGCTAATTCATTGGTGTATGTAGGTGAGGTAACAACATGGCGATGAATCATTCTGTATGTTGTCCATCATCATACTCAAACCCTCCTTCCCTATTTTCCTTCTTTAACTGTTGATCTGCCTTCCATACTGATTCAAACACACCTTGTTTGAAGTCCTTAATGTCTACTACTAATTGGGAATAAGACTTCAGCTTGCGGAATTGTTGCTTTAGAGCATCCTTAATATCCTGAATGGAGGCGGTTCCATTCTGAGCAACATATCACATATACCAATCTAGAGCTCTGTCTTCGAATGCTAAAGATAGCTGCACCCTATTTATTGTATCGTTTGCCACATTTTGTGCAGTCTAGACAGATTCCACAACAAACGAAAATTGTTCCATGTCCTCATCTCCTACCCCTTTGAAGGTAGGTAGTTTCAAATGCGCAACCATATCACTATCCAGGGACGACGTTATAGGCAAATTCTTACCCTTGCGTGCCCTAGGTGGTGATGTAGCCAGTTCCTTTACTGGGCTATAGGCAGCCCTTCCTCCATCAAGGTTGGTCTAATAATACTTACCACTATGTGTCACGCTCCCATCTAGATCCAAGGTCATTCAGTCCATATGGCTACACAGAATGCTCTTCTCGCACAACAACTTCTTGATCAATAATGGTAACATCCTCATAAACTTACCCCGGAATCCTTTGAAGAATCGTCGCTCGGCCTCAGAGTATGATACAAAATGATCAATGGCAAACTCTGTCACAAAGCCTCCTAGCACACTATCCACCCAGTGATCCATCGTGCGTGTAATAGTATTATCAGTTCTTTCCAGCCGTTCAAGTAGATCTGGAGTCCACTGAGTGACTTGCTCATCCTTCTAGCACTTCTGGAATTCTACCAGTGAGGCCAGCCACTCCTGAAGCTCAATTGCAAAGGTTACAAAGAATATTTCATAGCTTTTAGTAAGAACATACCTATTTTTCCGCCTTTCCACCGTTATCTTTTCACTTTGGTTTTCTTTTACTGCAAACTCTTGGATATGCCTTTCGAACTAGTCCTTGATCTCTTTTCTTTCAGGCTTCCAGTATTCTCTTGTCATTACTTGATCCCTTTCTCATATCTCTTCTGGTCCCAACAACAGAACCATTTGTTGGCTTGAGGGGTCCTAACCCAGGTTTGGTGTGCAAGGTTTGCCAAAAAACCCCTATACTACTGGCCCTTTCGGAAGTGACCTGCTTGCACAGGTCACAGTCTAACGCGAAGTAGTATGGGTGGGTGCTGGAACCAGGTTTTCGCACCGTGAGAAATGAAGATTAAGACAAGCAGGGCTGCGTTCAATTCAGATTACCTTTTATTTGCGTAGGGTTAAATATGTATCCAATTTCATCCACGTGCACTAGATCTGCAATTATATGCTTTTCATAACATCAACACAACGTTACATAACGAGAACAGAACAAATCTAGATCCAATTCAATACACAAAATTTCGTAGCATGATATAACCAGAATAGATCCAATCATTCAATATACAAACCTTCGTAGCGCCAAGACAGAAAATTCATAACACAGTAATTACCAGCAATTCATTCAATAGTACTCACAGATTCAGATCTAATAAGCCCGCGTATTCATTCATTCATCAACCTTTCCTTACAATTCGCTTCCCAACCCATGCACACAGCAGCAGGGTCTACACACAACTGGACTAGGATCTCCGCGCACACATCCAGTAGGAGTCCATTCCCCAAAACCCAAACATATCTCTTACACAATAGATCGCATCAATAGCTCATCAAATCCTACCTCTTATAATCCGAAATGCCTCTCTATTTATAACAATCTCGATTTAACATTCTTAGGGTCCACAACACATGGTTTTTGGACCCCTAGTTTACCCTTTAACCCATTACAATACGTTTGGGGCTTTGACCTGCCCCAAAACCCCTGCGCTATACTAAATATAATAAAAAATAACAAAAATGGACCAGTTTCGTAGCTTGTTAGGAGACCCCGTTCCAACATTTTCCAACTTCTATCATTAGGATATTAAAATTTCTTGATAGTGTGTAAAAATGAGCTCAAGTTCCCTCTTATATATAGGCTTTTGAGGGGTAAAAATTTCTACCTTTAGTCCGACTTGTCCCTTCACGTAGACTGACTTGCTGCTACTTGTTTTACAAGATCTTGGAGGGTCTTTCACTCTATTTTCTACTGAAATATTCTTTTATTACAATACATAACATGCCCAAAATGGTATTTCATACATGACAATGAATCAATTGACTTGTAGACTCAATGACAAGCCCTAGAAGTGCTCAATGGGTGCTTGACCTAAATATAAATTTCCCTTGAACATGAAACCCATGCCTCAAGAACAACAACAATAAATTTATGTTTCTCTTTACATATAATCATGATTACATATGTCATTATGGATACCAAACCTAGTTACATATGTTGACACTCTCTCTTAACTAAGGAGGTATTCATGATCCATACAAGGTACTTGGACATTCTCAATCTTAAGAATTCTCATAAGAAGAGTCGGATTGGTAAGCCATCTCTTTGCATCATACCAACCAGCATTGTCACATAGTAAGGCCTTGAATAACAATTCTATCTCTCCACAAAATCAAAGCAAAATGTTGGTAAGACCAATGGCTGGTAGACACCATTGTCACTATCTCTCATGTTACATACACCACTCAGGTCTTCACAGGATATGTCCTTCAAAGACAATTCCTAACTTTGAATACCACATCCTCAAGTAATTTCCTCTAAAAATACTCTTGGCTTGGATGCCATACCTCTTCCTCAAAGAGTATTGGATGCTAGATGCTTACCAAATCCTTCATTCTTTCTTCACGAAGTGAATACAAGAATGATGTGTCTATCTCTCCCTCTCAACTAGGGAAGATATACCCATTCATATAAAAGGAATTTACCCAAGCTCCCTCTTATCCAAAAACTTTTCTAAGCTCCCTTTTATCCATGTACTTTCTTACAAGCCCCTTCTTAACTAGGGACATGCTTCCAATAATAATTTTCTTCATTTTGGTGTAGATCATGGTATCTTCAACTACTTGTAGAGCACCTTCCTTTGATGTCATGACGAATTGTGTCTTCATCATTATGGAGCCTTCGTATTTATTTATAGGGCATAGACCATCCATCACTTCTGTTCATGAACCATGTGAGTCATGTCATCATTTTTTTCATCAGAAAGTGATCTTCTATTCCACAACTAGATTTATTTCATAGTGGCTACCTCTTCCAAGTCATGTTTCCTTTACAATATTTCATACAACCAGATGAATGCTAGTTGTAGGTGATATCTACAGCTCTCTTTCGGTAGCCCTATATTAACCTATCCAGATGTTGTTCAAAAATAAAAATTAAGATCAGATAAAAGTTACCTTTTGTGATGGAATTTCATCATGACATTTGCTTCTTACAACAACAACATCCTGCATAAACACATCTCCAATAATTTCAATGTCAAGGGTATCCTTTCATTACAAACCTTATCAAGGTATTCATACCTTCTATATGGAGATGTCATGGCCAATTATTCTAGTCATTAAATGTTTATTTCATTTTCTTACATTACCATAGTTTCATCTTTCACGATCTCTTATTTTTTTATTCATGTATTGCTTCCTAGGAACTTCCATCCATAGTTACTTAATCTTTGTTAACCACCTCATATTCCATATGAGGACATATTGTGTTGATTTCATATTGTGAATATGTGAACCATGCATCCATGCATTTTTTCAAAAGAAGAGATTCCTTTTATTTTAGCATGCTCATGAGATTGAGCATTCACCCATGTAATATGAAACTATGTGATGACATGAATTAATCTATCAGATATATACATACTTTTTTTCTTATTTTTGTCATCTAAAATTCCTTTGGTAAATTCCCTTCCTTTCTTAATTTTTTTATAATCATTTTGCATTCCTTTGTGATGATACCATCATCCAAGGTGGAATTCTCTGTGAGTCACTTGATTCTTCCACGAGAGGTGAACCTTCTAATGAAGATTCCAACAAAGGATATTAATTATTCTCATTATTAAAATTCTCCTTCCCAATGATTATAATGTATGATGATTTACTTTTGCCATGATAGATTACCTGCTTTCAGCATACTACGTATTATTTCAATGAGGTTACCAGGAGCTACTTCCTTCCCATGATGACTGATATGTCCATGTAGACTTATACTTCAGCTATCTTTCAACCTTCTATAATGATTTCATGAGATCTTGTTTTAATTATATGATGCCATCTCCTAATATGATGCATCCTATCATGCTTACAATTTTTTAGACCATAGTATAAGTATTTTTACCTCCTACTTCGCCTTGTTGTAAAGATCTCAAAACTGAAGATATATCCCTGCTTTCTTGGATTTCTTCTCATTGGGTTCTTCTACTTCTTTAGTGATATGGGATTCAGTTCTTTATTTACTTTCGTTATCGTTCCTGAGTTTAGGAAAATGTATTTTGTAATTCCCATATTCTTGACAACAATATTATTGGATATTTAACATTCAATCTTCTTCTTTTTATGGGGACAAAACTTCTCAAACTTTCCTTTTCTCTTAGCCATGGCAACAAAAATTTGAACTTGTTCGCTTGGTCCCACGTCACTTTTTACCTTTAATTTGGTTTCTTCAATCTTACAAAATGACTAAAGTTCACTAAATGGGGTGACTTCCTTCTTTCCATAGATGCTTGAAGTTTCCCCATTCATTAGGTAGTGCATTGAGCACCATAGTAGTCATTTCTTTATCGGACATTTTTTCTCCCAACACTTGTAGTTGGTCACTTATTTCTGACACCCTCATAATATATTAGGCTAACCCTTATTATTTTGATACCTTCATCTTATATAACTCAGTTCTTGAATATATGACATCTCTAGTGGTGCTTATAGAGAATAATTCTACTACCTTCTCATAGATTTATTTTTATGTCTCTAATTTTTTATACATAAGGTATGAGGGTCTCCTTGATGGATTATATAAGGATCCTTTGATCCCTTACTTACCATTTCATGTACTTTTTTAGAGCTTGATATTATTTCTTTAGAGGCTTAGTGATTGAACCCTTAACATGTCCAAGACTTCATTTTGTATGAGGATTATATATGTCCTCTTCTTCCATGCAAGAAATTTTGATGACCCAACCAATTTGTTTCTCTCCTTGAAAAATGAAGTCATTATACATTCAAGCTTCTATAATGATAGGTATATTTCCTTCGTATATATAGGATTTTGAAGGGTATGAATTGATATCTTTCGGCTGACTTATCCCTTCATGTAGGCCAACTTGCTGCTACTTGTTTGAAAATGCCTTGGAGGGTCTTTGAATCTATTTCACCCCCTTAAAGTAAAAATTTTCCTTGGCATTTCCTCAATTTCATCACATCTGAAGAAGTGAAATAAATTCCTCTTGCATTTGTTTTCCAATTCTAAGATATCCTTCGAGGGGCTGAAATTCCTCCATTGAAAACTTACTTTGAGCGATGGTTCAATTTTGGCACAATATTCACTCTTGTTTGAAATTTACATTTAATTTCTATAATTTTCTCATCCATGTTAAACATGCACTATTAATTTTCATTCATGCACCCAAAAAGGGTCACCAATCTACACCCAATAGGGGTCATCAACATGCACCCACAAGTATTAGCAACATATTTATAAGACATGAGAAATATAAATAGGTCCTTTTATGCACTTATCCTGGGGCTATGCCAAATCACACAAACCTCATTAAATGATTTCACTACAAATTTCAAACCATGGAAATAAAAATTTCATTTATATCATTCACATAGTGGAAATAATATTTTAAGGACCAATTACTTATCTTACCTCTTATGGAAAGTCGCCACTAGTGACCTATCACACTAGGAAAACTTCCTATGCTTTACTCTTGATTTAATATTATCATATATGCATCAGTAATGCATTATTAAAGTTTAGGATATCCTCCTTTTTATGCCATTTTCATGGCTACTATATTTTGTCTACTCCATTCAAGTAATTATCCATGTCCATATTCATCGCTTTGATACTTTGTCTTAGTTCCAAACCAAGAGTCCACAATAGGAATACATGGAAAATAAAAAAGTAACATGATTATACTCAAGAATAGAAAATAAATTGTAACATCAAAAACCTTCAAACATTCATTCTACTCTTGATCTGTTATTTTCCCATAACTTACTCCCTCGAGTTTTCAATTAATCATGTATTGTAGGTTGTTGATGGAAATTACATGAATTTTTATTCCATGTATGGCCATGAGGACTCTCCCCTTGCATTCTTATTAATATTAGCTATCTCAACGCACGTTGTGTTGGTACATTTATCTTCATCAATTTTGAACGTCGTCTAATGTTTTCTCTTTAGAAAAAAATACATTAACTAGCAAGACTAGGTTTTGAGTTTTCCTTACATAGTTATGGATATATGCAACTCATCCATAACCTTTTTACTTTTTTATGGGATGTTCTAAGGAAACAAAAAAAAAAAAACATTGGGCTAGTCTAGGAGATTCAATCAATGTCTACCTATTTATCTTGTTGCATCATACAAATAATTATTTAATGAAGTATCATTTCAATAAACCAATTTTTCTGGTCATCTCAATTCCAAAAAAAATTAACTCTTTCTTTATGGAAAATACTATAAAATAAACTAGTTAGCAAATTTTCCAATGAGTCAACAACTACTAGGTAATCCCATACAAATATGAGGACCATTTCATCCTTCAAGTCTCTAAAAATTAAGGATTATTTTCCCCTTTTCTAGGTCTTCTGTAGTTTCCCTTTTAGGAATTACATGTTTTCAATATTGATTTTAGCCTTGATTTTGTTTTGTAAATATGACATTTTTTGAATCCTTTTCACACTATTCCAAAGCTCTTTTGTGTTTTTATGGTCTCTTAGGGAAACTAAAATGAATTTATCACTTTATTTTTTAATTCTATACTCTCTAAAAGTTTCACTTGAGTTGTTACTTGTAATATTAATTTTCTCTTGACCATCAATTACTTTGATATTCTATTCCTAACTTACAAACATTTTCTTGGTATTTACAAGAATTTTTTTATCTAGCAACTCTTAGGTATCACATAATTCCTATACTTTCATGCTTCTTTTTCACATTCCACTCTTTGTGCCACAATTTTTTAGGTTATTCAGATATCTGAACTTGAAATTTTTAGACTACAAAGAAATAAAATTTTGAGATTCCTCAATCAGGGAGGTCACCAAAATATTTTTCTAGAATTTACAACAGTACTTATCTATTTCCCAGGTAGGGATATTATTAGCTCTTCCATAAATATTTTAAGTCCTATAGACCAAGCCTGATCTTGAAATTCATGGCATTTTATTTACTGCCATGCGTTACAATGCTTAGCATACTCACACTTGAGTTTTTTTGTTAGTATATGTTTTCCTTGATAATAATGTTTGAATTGTGACAACATTAACATTAAATATGCTCAACATGACTCTTTTTGAGTACATTATGGTTTGTTCTACAATTTATTTATATGCTTATGGGTTCTCAACCCCGTTTTAAGTCATTTTATATTGGTATTTCAATACTATTCCAATGTCTTGTATACACCTTGTTATGTGTATATACTTTGTTTTCTTCTAATTTTGATCCACCTAGACCAAATTCACCCATGTTTTAGCTAATAAAAATGCTAATATTGTCTTTATTATCTATGATTTACATCAATTATGTTCTCAAAATCCTTATCCAAGAATTGAAACTACTAGAAAAATTCAATTTCTTTGAAGATAGGAGAGTCTTGCTCTTGAAAATCTATACAAATTCAATTTTACACTAAATTTTATAAGTTTTGTTCATTTTTCATACAATAGATTTCTCTCTAGTTGAGAATATCATCTTTCACTAGGAGATATAGTTCCCATTAATGTGGGTCAAAAATATTTCATCAAATTGATCTCACATATCTATTTGTTACAAATTATCTTGCCATAACGTCCTACTATATTGTGCATTAAATATTTGCCAATATTCCTCAAAAACTTTAATGTTAGAACTTAGGTCCTTTGACAATTTATAATATTTATCATGATAGTATCTTTTAACCTTGGTCCCTTTCAGATTATATTAGTGTCACCAAGGTTCTTGACCAAGTTTATGTTTGCCATTGGCCTTCTACAGGATCCAACACCAAAAAACCCTCAAGGTATATTCACTTACTAGATTTTTTTCTTCAAGTACGTTTGATAATAATTGTTTCAAGAAAGGTTATAATATAAGTATGTGTGTGTGTGTGTGTATATACATACACACACACACACACACACATATTTACACACACACAGATATATATATATATATAGTAGGTTTACACCTCAAACTCCATCCCAGAGTATCTCTATGTTAGACTTCCTTGTTCAAATACAAGCTTATTATGTCAGTAGTTTTTGTTATAGGCAGTTTCATGAAAATAGAGAATTTTGTCATTTTTCTACAACCACAATGTCTTGTTACATATATTTACTTATACCTATTACATACTTAGGTTGACATTATACTATTTCTATTTGTATTTCCATATATTCACATTATTATGTCTAGTGAATGGGATTTCCTATTGGAGTTATTGTCACATGATGTTGGATTTGATTTCAACCTAGTTTTGGTGGCCCTCATGATCCTATTGATTTACATAGGAATTTGGATAAGGACTCAACTGTGGAGTCAATTATTGATGGCATTGAATGTAGGATGCAAACCTAGGTGTCTACCTGAGGATTCAAATAAGGAGTTGATTGTGTTGTCATTGATGTAAGCAAGGTTGGGGGCCTTGACATGATGACTAGAGTCCTGGTATGAATTTGTATAGAATTTGCAGGATTGGTAGATGTTTTAATGTATAAAGGATCAGGTTCAGGTGGAGTTGGAGCACGATTGTATAAAATTTTGGGTTGAAATCAAGGTAACGTAGGTCTCCTCAAATGGAAAAGAAATGTTATAACAAAGGCTCTCAATGTATTAAGAGAAATAGTAACATACTTCCATAAGGGATGACCCTTTTTACCCTTTCTAGAGTCATATTTTAAAATTTTATGTGTATCTAAGTGAATTCTGGAGAACTTTTAGTGGGTATTTTCCCATGGATTTTAGTGGAGAGAGTAAAATTGAGTTGGTCATAATTGTAGAAGATGATCAAGATAATATGATGAGGATTGGTGTTGTGTATTTATTGCACCTTCCATCAATTATAAAATTCCAAAGTGTGAAGTGGAAGAGGTTAAATGGAATGAGAGTGTATGAGAGAGAGTGAGCTACATTTTTGTAGAATTAGAAAGTAGATCAGAGCTTATTTTTTGTGAAAATTTTAGAGGATGATGGAGCTACAATAGACCCGTATTGTTGTTGCAGATTGTGGCTCCCAGTTTCTATTGATATAGAGAGGAGGGCTATTTTTTTAGCTACTGTAGTAGAGACTTCAGATCAAAGTTTATATTGTTGATGTGTTTGTGTTACAAGGGTTTATTGGAGAGAATATTGTTGTAGCTTTAGTGTAAGATTTTTTTATTCCTACTTGACTATGTTAGTGATGGATATTATATGTTATTGTGGAGTTATTGAGTTTTACTTTTCATGACCATATTTAATTGTGTTAAGATAATGTATTACCTGAGTTTGTATTGTAGAAATAAATTGTGTTGGAGAGGGTTATGTTGCAGTTTGATTTAGTTGTTGATGACATTATTTTTTGCATGTTTCTAGTATGAAAATGGGATGAAATGAGGCTCATGATGCTTGTATGAGTTTTTAGAGTGGATCCAGTATGAAACATTATGAAATGTGGTCCACAAATAATCTTTAAGGTTTGGTAAAGTAGTGTGGCGAGTGATGGCTTTCCAAGCAAGCAGTGGGTTGTGTATTCAAGGTGTAGCTACATCCTTCATGTAGTGGCATGAGAAATTAGGAGTGGTGGTTAGGAGATAATTATTGGGAGTGGTGGCTTCCAGTAGGTGGTGGCCTAAAAACTCGAGATATTGGTGGCTTCCTATAGGTGGTGTCTTGCAAAGTTCAAATAGGTAGTGGCCTGGAGTGACTAGCATCTTGCATGATCGTCAAGTTGTGGCTTGGAAATTATTGGTGTCCAGTGATTTAGATGTAAAATAATACCTTATAATATGAAAATAAGATGACGAATACAATCTACCAACAATGGCTTCTACCCTTTGGGTTTCCACCTTACATCTGATGTCCCTATATGTCATTGTGTCTTGATGTGTCGATAATCTCATGTTCCTTTTTATTGATTTGTTTCTTATGGTTCACGATTATTTACTTAAGTAGTATCTACTCATTTGGTTTACTAATTCATATTTAGATATGATCATATACTATGTTTCTAATTTTCGGTACCTTGTAAACATATTGGTCTTCATTCACAATTTTGAATTTAGCATTTGCATGCTAATAGTTGTGTTGTAGAAGGTGACAATTCATCTCCTAACTACACCCATATATTCTCTCCTTAACTAACATATCTAGCAGATGCTTCTACCATTTGTTTCTTCTTTGCTTCTTAACTCTATCTAACACACATAATGAAATTATTATTTCAAGCATGTTCTTAAATTTTTCCCATCCATCCTCAGCCAATATTTCAAGTCCATGGTTCAAAACTTCAATTAATTTGGTACATAATTTCCTTTATTTTTATGTTTGACCTCTTACACACCTTCATTTCCCCAAGCCAAGGAATAATTAATCCTTGATTTGTTCTTGAATATGTCCTTTGTGCCTCATATGAGTATATACATATTTTCTTTCTCATTTATATAATGATAGATTCCACACCTTTGCCCTATTATGAACCTAGAGCTAGGTTACTTTATCCTTTGAATGCAAACATTATAATATGACACCTTAATATAATATTCCTCTTCCCATAATTCCACATGCCTTCCTCAACTCATAAAATTTATGTGAAAATGGATTAACTATTAAGTCTAAATGATGGTAGGAGTGGCTATATGTGAGGTGGCCCATGTTATTTCCAGATTAACCTATTATATTTTTCTAACTTATAGTTATCCCATGAATTCAAATGACATGAGTGTGGAATGTTAAAAAACTGTCCAATTTTTTCGTAGTGAATCAATGACAATCTCTACTTAGGGTTTTTCATTTGATGAAATAAATTATCCCTAGTTCATTTGTTCCTTTTCCCTTTAGACATAAATGAACTATCATTCGACTCTGCTACAAAGGTTTTGACCTTTCCATTCCCTTCCTTTCTATTAAACTAGGCGTGGCTATGTTTTCTTTCCACACAAACAACCTTTATATTTTTATGAAGTTAACTCACAACACCACATGACCAGTCTGCTGAGTAATATTCTGTAGGGTCATATTTTCTTCTTGGTTATTTCTCTTTTCCCTTCTCTATTCTGTTTTGTTTTTTGTTTTAACCAATCACATTCCTTATGATGTGTAGGTTTAGTACTAAGTAATTCTCTTATAGTAATGTGAATACTCTCCCAACCTCCATTACTATGAGATTACCCTACTAATGCTAAGATTTTTTGCTAACCTAGTTTCAGGGGCCTTCTTCGAATTCCCTCTTCTTCAAGCACACCATTTATTCCCCATCACATACCTATCATTTCTAAACTTAATATTTTTTCAAGTGTTTCTTGGAAAATTTGTTCTATGCTCAGGTACTATGTGAAGAATGATGTTTCCTATAGACATCCTTTTAGTGAGGGTTTACTGGTTTCAAGTAATTTACTCTTTCTATCCTGGTGGTAATTCTTGAATAAAACCCTCATAATTATTTATTATTGTTTTCCTTCATCTTTGGTCTGTTTACAAAATACTTTTTGTTTTAGGCCATAATACACCATGGTTTAACATGTAGCTTTCTAATCACCAGGCTTTGGTCATTCTTGCTCATGGACCAAGCCTTTAGCCATGTCATGAATACAACTATAAGAATAACCCTCTTAATAGGATAAATACATGTTTAAGTGTTTTACCCTATCAATATTATTATTTTTTATAATTCTCTAATTTGTGCACATGGTCTTGATAACCATATTCTCTTCATTTTACTATTAATTTGAGTTTGAGTGAATTTGTCTAAGTATATGCGCTTCCGATCCAAAGGTATAATGGATGGATTTTTCGGGAAACACTCTATAGGTATAATAATAATTCTCCCCAACCTATGTTTTTTTGACAATTGATTATATTTACTAGCTAATTTATGAAATTCATATATTATATTGATAAAGGCTTGGTTTATCTATCACAAGTACACAAGGAAACCCCGGTGTAACATTTGTGCCTTTCTTCACACTCTGGTATGGAAATTGTGAGTGTCATGATCCTTTTCCAACTTTTTCTCTTATAATTCAAATGGCTCTTCTACTCTCTAGTCTACTTGTGTGGTTAGTCCTATTTTATTACTTGCCTCCCTAAAAACGAGTTTCCTTGTACTGCTTCTTAATGCACTTGTAGAATTCTTCAACACTCTTTAATGGGTTTATTCATGAAGGAATATATAAACATGTCTACCCATGGTTAACTATTTTAAATGGTTGAATTCCATTCCTCAAACCATTACTCTAGTTTCTATTGTGATAGGCTAGTTCGACCTCACTATTTGTAATTATTAGTTTTTGGATGATGCCTTGTTTAAGTAGGTTTATCCACTTGCAAGGGCCACTATCAGAATACCCTTTTTCAACGTACTATATATTTTTTTATTTTTTTGGTAATATATATTACCCTTTACAAAGGAAAAATTCGTAATTTTATTAATGAAAACAAAATTACATGTTACACTTTGCTGTAATTTCAGAGACAGGAAAATACATTGCAGTTATATGCTATATTACATGAGGAGAGAAAATTAATTTTTTCTCCCATTTTTCTTTTCAACCTTTCACCAAGGACCTGGTGTTGGCAAGGTTGAGATAAGTGCAAGCTGATTTTCAGCTATGGTTGCTCCATTGTCCTTATCCGAACCGGATTTGTTTGAGTTATGATGTCTTTTGAGTCCTCCATTTTCTGGTGGCTCTTGGTCCAAAGATGCCTAAGCCGTGTTTGTAGGCTCTTGCATCTCCTGTTCTTGTGTCTCAGATTCTGTTGTTGTCTAGTTGTTTTCTTTTGGGATGGGTTCCGTCTCATCCTCTTCCTTCCCCTGTTCTAGTTCGTCAGAGGGAAATTGCCAACCCTTTGTAGCTTTCCCTGTTTTTTTCTTTTTCCTGTTGTCTCTTTTGGCTTCTGGACAAGTGTTCTACAAATGCCCTGTATTCCTTCATATTCTACACCTGAATGCAGTGTTCTTGTAATCGAGATGTTGCGTCCATTTTTGCTGTTTGTGAGTCAGTATGATGCATTCTGGAAGCCCCTTGCTGAGATCCACTTCCACGCAGATGCGTGCAAAGGTGAAGACCCGCTCCTCCAATCTTTGTGTGTCAGTTTTGATGTAATTACCAATCATGTCTCCAATGTTGCCACGAATGTCTTCATTCCAGAAATGAAGTGGGAGGTTGTAAAGCCTCACCCAGACCGACATTTTAGAGACCTCCATGGTGTTTGCATCAAAACCTAGAAACCAAGGTGTGGTGAACAGTCCGGTGGATCCCCATAACCATGGTACAGCCTTTTGGACATGTTCTCTGGCCTCCTAGGATAAGAATTTAACAATGAAGAATCCCTTTGAACAGAGGTGTATTTCACAGTCCGTCATCCAATTAGTGAAGATCCAATGAAATAGCTCCATTGTTTTGGGCCAGAAACAATTAAATTTTCATATGAGTGCTTGTCTTTCAAAGATGGATCTATGGTCATTTATCTCAGGTAATTTGATCTATAGTTCTGGAATCTAGTTAAGTTGTTCCATAATGTACGGTTTTGGGGCATTTGTTGCCTGTGCTGTAGGGGCAGCAGATGTGTTTTTCCCCTTTAGTATATTCTTATAAGACATTCCATGGGATCCCTGTGCAATGTGCTGCCTAGCAGCACCACCTCTCAGTCGCAGATTGAGATAAATGTTGTCTGCAGGGAAAATTCCATAATCGTAGAGGATGCTGGAGTCCTGTAGCAATTTCCCTCCATGGATGAGGGACCGTACATGGCTTGGATGACTAGTGGTTTTACAAATGGATTGTTTCAGGTCTGTAACCTGATCAGATACATTTAGCCATAGCAATAAATTGTTCCCCTCAGGGGTCTTGAGAAAAATCTGAAATCTGCATGTGCTTATTTTATTTTTATATGCAGTGATGTTGGTACTAGGTGCTAGCTCTTCCTGATACATCTTCTTCAGAAGAGGCCTATCCGGATCTTGTGTCCCTGTGCAAATATTGGTGGTCGGTTGCCCAAGATAATCCCACCAGCCGAGAGCAGCACAGTGAGTAAGCGGCCATTGAAATGATGCTCGCAAGGTGTGTAGGTTCCGTTCAGGGTAATGAATGAGGTATATGACGCCTGCACCCACCTGCAGACGAGACCAAGTGACTATGCCCCCGCCACCAAATGGTATCGAATATAGCCTCTGAGTGTGAAGGGAACAACACACCTCAAACGCTAGCGGGAGGACTCCACGCCCACCAGACCACCAGTGGTACGCAGCAGCACAGAGGTCACACACAGTCGATAACAGAGGAACAATGTCTGGGTGTGAAGTAAAATATGAATGCATAGGTCGCCAGTCAATTCTGCAGGGTATCCATGTATCTTTCGCTGCAGGGATGCTCCACCAAGCCTCACTAAACTTCCCATCCGTCGCATGGCCACAAAAGGGTAAAATCTGGTGCCATCGCCCTAGAGATGCAACACCATGAGGGATAGTAGGGGAAGCACAGAGATCCAAACCATGGTGGCTTCCCCAGTTCTTCGAGTTCTGACCTGCGGCGGCAACGAAAGGTGCACGAAACCCTAGGACGAAGGAAAATTTTCCTGCGCTCTCCATCCTATTAGTTCAATCTAGAATATATATTACCCTTACTTGGGTTATACTTAGTCAATGTCCAAATCTTAACTCTTTCTTTATAGACAATACTATAAAATAAACTAGTTAGTGAAATTTCCAATAAATCAACAATACTAATATTTAATCACTTCAAATATGAGCACCATTTCATCTTTCAAGTCTTTGCTAATTAAGGACTTTTTTTCCAATTAGTAAGTCCATTGTAGTTTCCCTTTTAGGAATTACATGTTTTTAATCTTGATTTTAGCCTTGCTTTTTTTTATAAATATGAAATTTTTCTAAATCTTTTTCACACTATTCCTAAGTGATTTTTTTCTTTTATGGTCTCTTGGGGCAACCAAAATGAAATTATCAACATATTTTTAATTTGATAGTCTCAAAAGATTTCACTTCAGTTTATACTTTTGAAATTAATTCTCTTAACCATTAATTACTATAATATTTTAATTCCTAACTTACCAACACTTTCTTGGCGTTTAAAAGATTGTTTAGTTATTAACTCTTAGGTATCACACAATCACCTATTTTCTCATGCTTATTTTCTCACTGGCCACACTTTGTACCAAACAATTTTAGGTTATTTAAATATTTGAATGTAAAAATTTTATACTAAGAATGCTTATGAAAATCATGACATTTTATTTACTGCCATAAGTTACAACATGTAGCATACTGACACTTGAGTTGTGTTGTTAGTATATGTTTTCCTTGATAAGAATGTTCAAATGTGACAATGTTAACATTAAATATGCTTAAGATGACTCTTTTTGAGTACATGATTGTTTTTTCTACACTTTATTTATATGCTTCTAGGTTCTCAACCCCTTTTTGAGTCATTTTCTATTGGTATTGACATAACTTCCAAAGTATTTTGTATACCTTGTTATGTGTATATACATTGTGCTCTTCTAATTTTGATCCAACTGGACCAAACTTACCCTTGTTTCAACTAATCGAAATACTAATAGTGTATTTATTCTCCCTGATTTACATAAGTTAAGTTCTCATAATACTTATTCAAGTATTCACGATACTAGCACAATTCCATTTATTTGAAGAAAATAAAGTCTTACTCTTGAAAAAATATATAGATTCAAATTTACACTATTTTATAATTGTTGTTCATTTTTCATCCAATAGGTTTCTCTCTAATTGAGAATATCACCTTACACTAGGAATTATAGTTCCCATTAATGTGGGTCATAACTTTTTCGTCCACTTGATCTCACATACTTATTTGTTACAACTTGTCAGACCATAACAACTTATTATATTGTGCATTAAACCATTGCCAATATGCCTCAAACACATTAACGTTGGAACCTAGGTCCTTTGATCATTTATAAAAATCTATGTCTATTATTAGTCTTCTACAGAATCCATCACCAAAAACCCCTCAAGGTATACTCACTTACTGGATTTTTTTCTTAAAATACATTTGATTATAAGTTTTTCAAGCAAGGTCATAACAAAAGTGTATGTGTGTGTGTGTGTGTGCCTCTCTCTCTCTCTCTCTCACACACACACAAATATATATTTTTCATTATTTTATAGTAGGTTTCACTTCAAACCCCTTCCCAGAGTATCTTTGCATCAATGAGACTTACATGTTCACGTAAAAGCTTATCATGTCACTGGTTTCCTTTATAGCACTTGCATGACAATAGAGAATGTTGTCATTTTACAGCCCCAATAGTTTGTTACATATACTTACCTAAAACTAGTACATACCTAGGATGGCACTATGCTATTTCGATTTTTATTTCCATCTATTCACATTATTATGTCTAGCGAATGACATTTCCTATTGGTCATGTTGTATAATGGTATTGAAAGTAATGTCAAAATATTTTTGGTATCCCTCAAGGTCCTGTTGGTTTACAAAGGAGTTTTTCTAAGGACTCATCTATGGAGTCAATTGTTGATGGCATTCAACTTAGGATGCCAACCTAAGTGTCTACCTGTGGATTCAGCTAACGAAGTGATTGTGTTGGAATTGATGTCAACAAGTTTGGAGGCCTTGAAATGATTATCACAGGATTGACATGAGGTTGTAGACAATATACAGGCTTGAGATATGTTTAGAAGTATAAAGGATCAGGTTTAGGATGATTTGGAGCACAGTTGACTGAGATTTTAGGTTGAAATCAAGGTAACGTATGCATGTAGTTGAAAAGTGGTGTTATATTGAAACTTCTCAATGTATTAGTGAAGGTTTTAACCCTGTACAAAAATTCCCTGTAAACAAATTCTTAAAATAGAAAAAATATAAAAATGTGAGAACATAAAACAAATATACACACAGATTTTCCCATGGGTCCCAAAACTATGCATACCATATTTATTTTTTATTATATTCCTTTTAATTTTACAATATATATATATATATATACACACATGTCGAAGCATTATTAAACCCCAATCCACTAACCCTGGATTAGGACATAACAATAGTTCCCTTGACCAGACCTACAAATACCATGGGAAAAATCCATCGTGCCAAAAAACCATGTGCGAAATCCATGCACAAAACCATGGGTATGTCTGCCTGCCAAATAGGAGAATTAGTAACATAATTACCGAAGGGATGACCTGTGTTACACTTTCTAGGCTCATTTGTCCATATTTTATTTGCATCGTAGTGAATTCTACAGGAATTTACGAGGATATTTTCTCATGGTTTTCAGTGGAGAGAGTCGACTTCAGTTAACCATCATTGTAGAATTTGATAAATTCGAGATGATGAGGATTATTGTTGTGTATTTATTGCACCTTCCATCAATTATAAAATTCCATATTTTGAAATAGAAGGTGTTAGATGGAGTGAGAGTGTATGAGATAACATGCTATAGTTTTGGAGAGTTAGAGAGCAGACCAGAGCTTAGTTTTGGAGCACATTTTAGATGATGATGGAGATAAAATAGATCTATATGTTTAAACTATTTTTGTTTTATATTGTGACTACCATTTTTTTCTGATATGGAGAGGAGATATATTGTTGTAGCTATTGCAATAAAGACTTCATATCATATTTTATATTGTTGATGTGTTTGTGTTGCATGGTTTTTATTGGAGAGAGTATTGTTGTAGATTCAATGTATGAGTTTTGTATGGTTTCCTTACTATGTTAGTGATGGATATTGTATGTTGTTGCATATTTATTGAGTTATATTTTTTATGAATAGATTTTATTGTCCTCGGCTAATTTATTCACTAATTTTGTATTGAAGAAATTGATTATGTTGGAGAGGGTTTTGTTGTGGGTGTTTGATTCAGTTGTTGATGAGCTTATTGCTTATATGGGCCCAGTATGAAAATGGGACCCATGATGTTTGTATGAGTTTGTAGAGTGGATCTAGTATAAAACATTATGAAATGTGGTCCAAAAATAAGTTTGAAGTTTTGGGCCTTCAGTGTGGCGAGTGTGAAAATTTCTAAATGCATTATTGCAGAAAGCATGTTGTAGTATCTTTTTTTACTTCTCCTACTTGTGATTAAAATGTATACGAGTTATTTCAATAAAATATCGAAGTAAACACAACTAACAACTTACACACATACAGATCATTTACTGAATATTACTCTCATTCAGCAAAGTGACACACATATTTTTCGGACAACAGTCCTCGGAAAAACCCATTCGAGAAAATCGGTGCAACAGATATGAGGGTTTATTTATTATTAAGTAGAATCTAAGTATAATAAATTTGGGCACCCAATTATTTAACCTGATAGAGAAAATAATAAATCTACAACAATACCTATTGTTCTTAGAAAAAAATCTTGACTTATCCACACCCTCAAACTGGATTTACAAGACTCAGCCAATTTCTGGGCCTAGAAACCCCAGCATTGCCCCTGAAGCCCCAGAGTCAACCTTGCTAGGCTCTACGTGCCTCTGAGCTACTAATAAGGGGACTGTGTAACCCTAGACTGGGTGACACAGTCCTTGCACTACCCTGGAATGCCTCTGCGTAACCCTAGTGGCCTCTTGAAGCTACAACATTGCCCCTCCTGGGCCTGTGTAGAACCTGTTTAGTGGCTGAAGCCTATACGTTGCGCAGTTGCTACTGCTGCCCTTGCACGTCTGCATTGTTCCTAATTGTTTCCCCTTTGTGTCTTGCTAAATTTTGGCTCCGGGATCAAATCGCCCCCTTAGACAATATTACCCCTTGCAGTAGAAAACTATTCTGGAAATTCTTAGAAAACCCACCCTAGAATTCTAGCTCAGTCTCTCATCTATGCCTCCATGTGTGTGCATGTCTCCAACTGACCCTCAAGCCTTTCTCTTATACTTTTTCGTTGAGACATCGATGGTCGTTATTTAATCTCTTATCAATGGTTAAGATTAAAAGACTACCTGATCCATGTCACTTAGAACATTTCAGCACATGTGCTTAATTAATTCACTTCAATTTTCTTAATTTCCTAAGTTTAGACTTAGGGTCCTCATTAAACAAATTAATTATTTGAATAACTTCAACAAGATTAAATTTCTCCAAACACTTTTTGGGTTTTTGAGGTGATGTGTTTCTTAGCCCCTCCACAAATTTTAGGGCTATATCACACCCGATGCTACCCCAATACACAAAATATCAACACTCCCCCTTAGCACGGAGTGTGCTCTACCAATACATCCACACCATGTATCACAAGATCTTGGCATTGGTATTTGTGTTGATGATGTTTGGCCTGCTTCCCTCCATCCACTGCGTTGTTGCTTTTTGTACTATTGTTGATGTTACTGCCACTGATATTGCTACATATGTACTACAACTCCCTCTCAACTTGGTGCATCATGCTGCCTATAGCACTGCCATTGATAACTGCTACATTGCAACTTAGTTGCCGAGAATTAAGAAACTGAAAGAATCCTTCACAATCATTGAAATAAAATTCACACTGCATCCCATCACCAAAACTTCCTTGGCTGCTTCTTTACATTGTCCTCTTGAAGCCACTGTCCTGCTATAGCTCTACACTGCATGAGCATTACCTCTCTACACTACTAAAGTCCCATCAACCTCTACACTACTACCTCTACGTTGTCGTTGACTCTACACCATGCTTCTCCCTCTACAACATCTCAACACTACCCTCTACTTCACTATGAACTTTTGCATCCATGTACTTCTTGTTCGGCTACTATCTTAAGGCTCCTGTGGCTCAGATGTGATCTAAGGGTAGGGCTGACACAAGAATCCTGCCATATTGATTTATAGCTGCTCTAGAGATCCATGTCACCCCACTTATTTGGATGATGAGCACTCATGGCTATTTCATCATCACTTCCATCGTCTTTTGCTACTGCAGCCTTGGAATAAAAAGCTCCTTTTTCCTTCTTCATAGGACAAGTACTGGTGAAGTATCCAATTTCGCCACAGTTAAAGCACTGGACTTTGGATAGTTCCCTCTTATTATTCCCTTGTTTCCTTCCTTCCTTCGATGCAAGGGCTACATCATATTCCTCTTCTTTCTTCACTCTGACATTTTTTCTGTTGTTTTTCTACCTCTTGGCGATTTACCTGATTTTTTCTAGGCGAAGGATTGCCCACATGTACGCCCAGGATGGTAACTCTGCCCTGCCCAATATTATTTGAACAAAAAATTTCCACTCCTCAGTGACTGCATTCAGGACAGTCCTTACCAAGCGCCCTTCGTTCGGAGGTGCACCCATGGCAATAAGTTGATCTCGGGTAGTATGAAGATGGAAAAGGAAGGGATCTACCTCCTCACCCTTTTGCATCTGGAATAGCCTAATCTGATTCTCTAGAAGCATTTTTTTTTTAACGAAGTTTCCCTGATACATCACTTCCAATGTGGTCCACATCTCATTTGTCATCTTCTTCCCAGAAATGTGTGGCATGAGTGATCTTTTACTGCGTCCATAATAAAACGCTTAGCCCACGCTTGATTTTCATTTAATTTCTTTAGAGGATCAGGATCTTTCAGCTCATCTAGGACATTCTTCGCATGGTTCTTGATGTCGTACTCATCCAGGACTGATAGGATCTTGGCTCTCTAGATGATGAAGTTAGACACGCCGTCCAACCTGTCCTGATCTCTTAGACCATGAGAAGCCATCTAGCTCAAATTTGACGGAAAAAATACTCTTCTTCCTCTTTCTGTGGCAACACAGAAATGTTGGATCTGGGTTTCTTGGTGACTAGAAACCCTCTAGTAACTGCTCCTTTAGCCAAAATAATCGATCAGTTCTCTCTGATCCTCCTGATTGGATTTCAGATCTGTTTGGCTCAGATTTGCCGAGTGACTATCTTCCTCCCACTCTTTGGTGAATTAACTAGGCACAATTTTGCACTGGTAGAATCTCTACCACACCAGGACTGCTAAAGAGCTGAAGCAATACTTCCAGATCTTAGAAAATAGATAAGAATATTGGACTGTTTCCCTCTAGTTGGCCTCTACATGAGTATATTGGCCTAATGAAGCCTTTGTGCTACTTAGAAGTGGACTGCATAACCCCATAATGGGTGTTGCAGTCCTTATGCTGGCCTTGATAGCCTCTACGTAAGCCTAATGAACTTCTAAAGCAGCAACACTTCCCCTATCCGGGTCTGCGTCCTCTTGATACTGAGCTACCCTCTCTACATCTCTACTTCTTCTGCTACTACCCTACATAAAGATATTCTTAAGCTAATTTGTTGGAGATTTAGCTTGATCTGCAATTTCTCTGATAACATGTGAAAATTTCTGAATGCATTAATGCAAAAATCCTATTGTAGTATCTTGGTTTACTTCTCCTACTTGTGATTAAAATTATACAGGTTATTTCCAAAATATATTCAGAAAATACTGAAGTAAACACAACTAACAACCTACACACATACATCATTTACTGAATATTACGCTCATTAAACAAAGTGACACACATATTTTTTCGATAATAGTTCCCCAAAAAACCCAATGCGGGAAAACCAGTGCAACAGATATGAGGGTTTATTTATTATTAAGTAGAATATGAGTACAACAAATATGGGCACTTGACTAGTTAACCCGAAAGAGAAAATAATATATCTACAGCAATACCTACTGTTATGAGACCAAAATCTTGACTGATCCACACCCTTAAATGATATTTACAAGACTTAGCCAATTTCTAGCTCCAGAAACCCCAGCGCTACCCCTGAAGCCCCATCGTCAGCCTTGCTAGGTTCTGCGTGCCCCTGTACTGCTCAGAGGGGGAATGCGTAACCCTAGACTGGGTAACACAGTCCTTATGCTACGCTGTAAGGCCTCTGTGTAACCCTGGTGGCCTCTTGAAGCTACAATGCTACCCTTCCTAGGTCTGCGTAGCACCTGTGTATTGGTTGAAGCCTCTATGTTGTGCAACTGTTGTGGAGCTGCTGCTGCTTCCCTTGCTTCTCTACGTTTTTCCTAATGGTCGCTCCTCTACCTCTTGCTAACTCTTAGCTCTAGGATCAGAGCACCCCCTCAACCAATACTACCCCTCACTACAGAATAATCTTCTAGAAATTCTTATCAAACATGCCCTATAATTCCAGCTCTGCCTCCCTGTGTGTGCGTGTGTCTCCAACCGACCCTCAAGCCTTTCTCTTTTTTTCATTGAGACATCAGCGGTCATGATTTAATCTCTTATCAACGGCTAAGATTAAAATATTGTGTGATCCGCATCGTTTAGAAAATTTCAGAAAATGTTTTTAATTAATTCACTTTAATTTTCTTAAGTTCCTAATTTTAGACTTAAGGTCCTCATTAAAAAAATTATTTATTTGAATAACTTCAACATTAGATGAAATTTCTCCAAACTCTTTCTAGGTTTTGGAGGTGATGTGTTTCTTAGCCCCTCCACAAAGTATTAGGTGTATATCACACCCGATGCTACCCCAATACACAAAATCTCAACAAAGAGTGATGGCTTGCCAATCAAGTGGTCGCTTGCATATTTAGGGTGTAGCAGCGTCCTTCACATAGTGGCATGAGAAATTGGGAGTGGTGGATTACATCTTGTGGTTGTTGGATAGTCCAGTTTTGGATGGGTTATAATTATTGGGAGTGGTGGCTTCAAGCAAGTGGTGGCCTGCAAAGTCAAGGGATTGGTAGGCTGTAAAGTTCATACAGGTAGTGGCTTGGAGCGAGGGAACTTGCATGATCGAAAATTCGTGGCTTTCACACTAGTGGTGGCAATTGATTTATATTTAAAATAAAACCTTATAATAATAATAAAAGAAGACAACGAATACTATCTACCGATGATGGTTTTTACCATTTGGGTTTCCAACTTACATCTCGTGTCTCTATGTGTGATTGTGCCTTGATGTGTTGTTGATATCATGTTTATGTTTATTGATTTGTTTCTTATGGTTCATCATTATTTACTTATGTAGTAGTTTCTCATGTGGTTTATTAATTCATATTTAGATATACTCATATACAATGTTGCTAATGAATAAATGAATTGGGGTTTGTGATAACAAACGTGAAAAATTCATAAAATTGGTCATAAGGCACAATATTGGTTCACCACCCCTCTTATTATTGTTCAAGGTTCCTTCTACCTTAGAGTATACTATTACTACTCTCATTGGAGATATAACAATATTTTGGTCTAGAGTTTTTTACTTCCCAATTATTTTTGTACCTATATTTCAACTATTATAACCAAGCAATTCTATCAACGATCATAAATATGGATTCTACATTAAGTACACTCAGTATTTACTTTTTGGCTTCCTACTCCCATCTTATATATATATATATATATATATATAATAGAGGTTTACTTCATTGTGGCTCAACACATTACTTTCTAAAGCATGTACTCAAAGATTATTTCCATATTTGTTATTGTTGTCCTTAAATAACATTTATCTACTTATAAAATATTCAAATGTCATTACTTCATTCTCTTTTATATTATCATCTACTTGTTAAAATAACACACACAAGTAGTTTCATTTTCATATATATATGTAACTACCGCTTAAGGCAAATTTTGCATTTTATAATTAGTTATCACCTGCAATTGGACACTGGACACTGATATGTGCTTTCCATACCAATTATTAGGTTTTTTATATTGTGTAAGAGAATAGATCCCTATACAATTCTAAATTTTATAATCGCATTAGATCAACATACTCTTGTAGATGGTCTCATGCAGTTTCAACCATTTACACAAGTATCTTTCCATTTATGTTCACTACAACCTTTCATGCAATTCTAATACTTGGTATGTCATATATTTTTTTTAATCCATGTTTCCATCCCAATTCATTGTTACAGGAAATCATAGATATGTGAGATGCACTAATTCTACCTATATGCCCATAGTGTATATCCACACACCAATGCAATGTTTATGCTAAGATTTATACATTTTTAAACTCACTCTTAAATTAATCAACATGTGCTATCTTTTATTAGACTTGGAGTATGTTGTTTCATGATAAGTATTAGAACCATTTAGGAAAGCTTAGATATATTTAACACATGCATATTCCCATATATGTTTAATCATTTCCTATGATTAAAAAATTACCTACTACTTATGAAAATATTTTTTCTCTTAAAATACAAACAATTACTTAACACAGGCATACATCTATGCATTCGGATGTAAGCATATCATTTTCGGTACAAATTAAACATATTTATCTTCATTCCTAGTTTTTAATTTAACATTTACATGCTAATAGTTGTGTTGTAAAAGGTGAAAATTCATTTCCTAAATACACCTAGATATGCTCTCCTTCACCATGAGATCTAACAGATGCTTCTACCATTTCTGTCTTCTTTTCTTCTTTACTCCATGTAACACACATAGTGACATTACTAAATTTTGGCTATGTGTTAGCCTAGAGGAATCAATGTTGAAACTACAACTCTAATATCACATATAATGTACCTCAAAATCTAGAAGAAATACCTACTATTTATTTATTTTTCCAAATATCTTTTCCATCATTAGTGATACACATTTCTATAATAAAAGTTGACCAAATAAATTTATTTACACTTAATGTTAGCACACTTGAGTAATTTAAGTCCTTACATTGTCTCTTTCTCATACTATAGTTCAAGCATGCTCTTAAATTATTTCCATAAGTATTCAACCAATATTTTAGGTCCATGATTCAAATTTCCAATTAATTTGGTACATAGTCCCCTTAATTGTTATGTTTGACCTCTTACACAACTCAATTTTCCCAATCCAAGAATAAGTAATACTTGATTTGTGCATGAAAATGTTCTTTGTGCCTCATATGAGTTTATACATATTTTTCTTTACCATATATATGATGGGTGATTCCACCCATTTCCCCTATTATGAATCTGGAACTAGATTACTTGATCCTTTGAATGCAAACATTATAATATGACACCTTAACATAATAATCATCTTTTCATATGATTGCATTCCTTCATCAACTCATAAAATTTATGTGAACATGGATTAAATATTAAATCTAAATGGTGTTCAGACTAGCTATATGTGAGGTGGCCCACGTTCTTGCCACACTGACCTATTACATTGGTCTAGGTAATAGTGAGCCCATGACTTCACATGAAAGGGGTGGGGAATGGTAACAAATGGTCCAAATTTTTCCTAATGAATCAATGGTGATCCCTACTTATGGTTTTTCATTTGCTGAAATGAACTACCCACAATTAATTTTCTCTTTTTCCCTCTCGACATAGAGATACCATCATTTGGCTTCGCTATAGGAGTTTCGATCTGTCCACAACCAACCCATGTATTATAGTAGGTGTGGTTCTATTTTATTTCCATGCAAACAACATTTCTCTTTTTATGAATTTCACTTTCGACACCATGTGGCCAGACTGGTAAGTTATAGTGTGTAGGGTCAAATATTATTCTGGGCTATTTTTACATTTCCCTTCTCTATTTTGTTTTGGTTTTCAGTTTAAACATGGTAGTAATTACTTCCCTATTATTAATGCAAAGACTCTCCAAACCTCCATTACTATGACATTACCCTACTAATGCTTGGTTTATTTTTATAATCTGGTTTATGCACCTTGCTCGAATTCCCTCTGATTCAAGTAAAAGATTTATTCCCCATCACATACATATCATTTCCAAGCTTAATATTGTTTCAAGTGTTTCTTGTTACATTTATTTTGTGCCCACGTACTATGCAAAGAATGGTGTTTCCTATGGACATCCTCTTGGCAAAGGTTTACTATCTTTAGGTAATTTCCCCTTTCTATCCTGGTGGTACTCCTTGGATAAAGCCCTCAAAATTCATTATTAATGTTTTCCTTCATCTTTGGTTGGTTTAAAACCTATTTTTTCTTTTAGGCCATGGTACATCATAGTTTAACATGTATATTTCTTATGGCCAAGCTTTGGCTATTCTTTCTCATGGACCAAGCCTTTAGCAATGTCATGAATAAAACTACAGGAATAAACCTCTTAATAGGGTTTACACATGTTCGATGGTTTTACCGTGTTAATCTTTTTTTTTTCATAATTTTCCATGGATACCCATTGTTACTTTATGCACATGGCCTTGACAATATTACTCTCTATTTTACTATTGGCATGAGTTCACATGAATTTGAATAAGTATATGCTCTACCGATCCAGAGGTAGACTGGATGGCACCTCAAGCAACACTTTGCAGGTATAATAACAATTCTCCCCTACATCTAATTTTTTTGAAAAATTATTATATTTACTAGCTAATGCCATAATTCTTATATTATGTTGATATGGGCTTGGTTTCTCTATCACAAGTACACTAGGAAACCCTGGCGTAACATTTGTGCCTTTTTTCACAGGGTGTTCTATACATTGTGAGTCCCCTCATCCTTTACTATTTTTTTCTCTTACACGTAAAATGCCTCTTGTGCTCTGCATGTGTGGTTACTTTTAATTTATTGCTCACCTCCGTGAAAACTTCCCAGTATTGATTTTTAATACACTTGTAGAAATATCACATGCTCTCTAATGGGTTTATTCATAAAGATATATTTGGACATATTTACCCATGGTTAAATATTAAATGGTTGAGTGTCATCATTCAGACCTTTATTCCAATTTTTGTTGTGATATTCTAGTTTGACCTCAGTATTTGTAATTATTAGTTTTCAAATGATGCTTTGTTTAACTGGGTTTACCCCCTTGCAAAGGACACTATCAACCCACCCTATTTGAACATAATGGATAAAAAATTAATTTTTTAATATATATTATCTTTAATTGTGTTTTTATCTTGACTCATTTGTACTCGTATTCTTACAACAATTTCTAAGCTACAATGCATTATTTCTTATTCTGTAAAAGCCTTTTGGTATGACATGCTTGTAAGTATCAATTTTGTATGTTTACTAAAATGAAATGAGGTTGAGTATGACAAATTGATTGAGAAACATTATAAATCCATCTTCTTTTATTTTAACGGTTATATATATATATATATATATATATATATATGTTGAGGGTTCCTTTATTTCACGGTATATATGTTGAGGGTTCCTTTATTTCACGGTGAAGGGGGTAATATATGTCAATTGTAGGGCTTCCATATTAGTTTATTGTTATTATATATTATTTTTTTATTATTGTTATAAATAATGTTTTTTTTATTTAAATACATTTTCTAAGATATCTCTTCCCATCCCATTCTTGGGTTCAATGGAGATATTATGGAAGACAAGAAATAATATATTCCCCACCACCACCTTGAGTGTTGGGGTAGGAGGAGATAATAGACAAGAAATTGTCACCCCACCCTGGCCCTTATTTAATTTTACTAAACTTGGAAAATTACTTATTAAATAGATATATGTTAATTTATTTTATAATACATTATTATAATTATTTGTTGTAAGTTGTTCTCTCCTAGGTGATTGAAATTAATATTAAAATTTAAATATAGATTTTTGAGGTGGTTGCTTTATCTCACAAATAATGAGTCTTATACATCAATTTAAGTCCTTAAAATTAGATGATTGTGATATAGAGATATTTTTTTTTTACAATTATAAGTAATAGATTTTTTTGCTTCTTTGTTTCTTTAAAACAAAATAATTTGAATAAAAGTAGTTATGTATGCTAGAAAAGTTATCAAACACTTCAAATATCCAATTTATTGAGATGTAGATTATTTTTATATGAAGAAATTAGTACTTACATGAAAATAAATTATAAGAAAATTTATATGTTAAGAAGTTTGGTTAATTTGTTATGCACATAATAAGTTACAATCTCATATGAAAATGTGTAAAACAAATTTAAATTAAAAATAATAAAATAAATATTTATATTAAATGCATTTAGCTCAATTGTTATTCCAATGGTTAGAATCTTTTTAGTTAAACCATTTTTGCTTTTGAGAAAGGTTAAGGGTTTAATTTTTTTAGACATTCTCTTGTGAAAGTCCATGGTTGAACGGACAAGAAATGATCCCTTCTTTGGATCACCATTGAATCACATAAAAATAATAATAAAACTTTTAAAATAAAAAAGTTTTAGAATTTTAAGGTTAATCTAAATTCATATAAAATATCTAATTTAATAGATTTGAATTCCTTTGGCATGACGAGTAGATCGGGAGTTCGAGCAATTTGAGATTGCAGATTCGGAGTGCTGGAAAATTTGTTATTCCTTTCAGATCGCTGTTGGAGAACACGCGATTTGGAGCTGGGATCTTGGAGAATGCAGTTTGGGAGGGATGCATTTAGCATTTCAGATTGTAGTTTCAAAACTAGGTAACGATTTGGAGCTGGGATCTTGGAGAATGCAGTTTGGGAGGGATGCATTTAGCATTTCAGATTGTAGTTTCAAAACTAGGTAATTTTCAATCCAGTAGTTTAACTAGTTTGTTTTTGTGTCTTTAATATTATAAAAAATTTAATAAGATTTTAATAAAAATTGCATATTCAAGTTAAAGTCGTTAAATTTCAAGATTTTATGGTGCTGAATTCATTTCCACTAAAACATGATTCAAATATTGTTATGGTAGATTTTTTGAATTTTTTCTCCATTTTTGACAATACAAGCAATTGCTACTGCTAGATTTTTTGAATCTTTTTGGCCAAAATTCCAGCCACTTTTGACTAATTCCCCAAAGTAGACTTGTCCATTTTTTATTTCCAACTCAAGAGTATTAGCCATTTGATATTGCAAATTCTCACTATAGCTAATTAAAATTTGCAAGTGTTACTATTCCTATGAACCAAAACTTCCTCTTTTCACGTATTTGCTTTCTTGGTCAGCATTTCTGTTGCAGATTTGTTTGAATGAAATACAAAATTCTCTTTCACCTTATTTTATTCCATACTCCATATCTGTTTTATCAATTTAATCTTGGTCTTTTTAGGATATAATACAAGATGTGCACTTCAATAGATGTAGTAATAAATAACTTAGATCACAAAATAATATTTGAGTTTTATTTCCTTTCAAAATATATGTAAAATATTAAATCTAGGCCAAATAATAAGTTGATAGATTTGGAAGAAACAATTCAATGCTATATACATCGCATAAAACTAAACTGGAAAAATATTAAGAGATTAAATAATTTGTATTTATATTTTTTTTTTGGATCAAATTCTATGTAATCAATGTAAAACTTACTAAGAAGGAAATGGTATTTTATTGAAAGGAACTCATCCACTATTCCAACTAGAATATTGGAAAAACATTTCAAGATATTTAGAATTTACTTGATACTAACAAGTTTTCCACTTACCAAATTTATGTTCTAGTTAGATTTTAAGGGCACTTACTTTTCATTTCATTGAGATTTTATAAGATAAGTTTGTTTCCATTTAATTGTTCACCTATTATTTTATTTTCTTCCTCTAGTTTTCTCTCGTTTATGCAATTCCATTTTCTATTCTAGAGTTTAATCTTTTATTAATTCTGAGCCACTCAATTATTTTGACAACCAAATGTTCATTTAATAATAAGAATTTTTGTTTGCATCACAGAGGTAGCTAATGAACGAGAATGGAGATGAAAAATACATGGATGATGAATTTGTTGCTCTTTATTTTAGTTATGGCCTTACTTCATGGTGTATGTGGTCGAAGTGGCACTCGTTTCTATCATAATCATGTTGATGGAGGTTCTACTAATAATAAGCATCACATCTCCTATCAAGAAGATGATAATCAAGTATCTATGCTTCATAGAGTTTATTCCATTCCCATTTCTAACTCCCTAAATCAAGGTCTCCATGAAGTTCCATCTACTAATAGTCCAATAGGCAATGCAATGCCTCCTATTAGGATGAAATTTATAAATCCAAATTTCCATGAGTTTCCATCAAGTCCTAGCCCCATAGGTAATACAATTCCTCCTATTGCTATGGAATCTTTAAAACCAAGTGAAAGTATTCATGATGTTCCATTTGGGAATATTCCTATGGGAAATACAATGTCCCCTATTACCATGAAATCTCTAAACCCAAATCTCCTTGAGGTGCCATCACGACCTAGCCCCATAGGAAATGCAATGCCTCCTATTTCCACATAATATCCAAACCAAAGTCTCTATTAGGTTCCATCACATACATGTCTCATCTCCATAGGTAATACAATGCATTATATTATCATGAATTCTCTAAACCCACATAACCATAAGAGCCATTAGGTCTAGGTCACATAGACAATGCAATGGATCCTACCACTATGAACTCTACTATGTAAGCACAAGCCCTCAAGAAATGCTCCCCATCTGAGTTTTATTAAGGGTTAGGATCATTTTGTTTTCATTGTTGTCCAAAAGTTCTTAATAAAATCCCTTCTTGATTAAATCTTTTTTATCATTCATAGAAAATATTGTGTGAAAATATATTTATGTTCTAAACATATTTTTTTAAAAAAGGCTCTAATGGCTTATGGGTAAGCTTAGATATATTTACTTGACTAGTTTTTATTAGAATAAGAACAATTTAATATTTCTCTTAATCATTTACTACTTTTAGTTTATCTTAAACTAACAATTTTTAGAGTTATTATTGACTAGTTGAATGAAATGTAATTTGTTTTTTTGGTTATTTCATTACATATTTATGTTCTGTTAATTTAATTATTTTTAACAAGGGATTATTAGAAAGACTTATTTTTCTTCTTTGGATGCCTCATGAGATTGTTCTAACCATTCAGTTGTCTTACATGGTTCTCTTATATGGTGGTAAATGGATTTATGAATTTCTTATTCTTTTAAAATGAATCCATTCAAACTGGTCAAGGTAGTCTCATTGGTTGGGACTAATTGTACGAGCATATATCCATTTTATGGTTCTCTTACATGGTGCTAAATAGCAATATGAATTTCTTATTCTTTTAAAATGTACTCCCTTCAAACTGGTCGAGGTAGTTTCATTGGTTGAGACTAATTGTAGCAATATAGATCCATGTTAATTACAGGTTTAACATGAACCTATAGGGATCAAATTTCTTCATGTGAAAACTTCATTAGAGAGAAAAATACAATGTTTTATTTTTCATTGTTTAAATTGTATTTTTTTAATGCTAAATAGAGTATATATGTTAAAATATGACAAAAAAATGTAAATAAGTAATTATGGGAAAATTTACATATTACCTATTGATTGGTTGTATAATGAAATGTAGTTGGAATAACGAAATAGTCCAGGTTAAATAAGATGGCCTGAGAGGCTTGTAAAGTACGGAGAATCATTTTGATTAATAAGAGTTTCCAATCCCTTGCCCCGTGGATGTTTCCTTGACACCTTGTTAAGGTTTTACCACGTAAATACTATGTTTTTACATATGTGTGTTTATCCTTCAGTTTTTTCATTCAGTTATGAATCCATTTCTTTCTCGTTTCTTGTTTTCTTCTTAATAAGTGGTATCAAAGCACAGGAGTCGATTTTTGTTGCACTGGTGGTTGGCTGTGAAAAGGCATGTCAAGAGGCATTCTGTAATATCCTGTTTCGAGGATGTCTCTAGAACACGACCAACTCCAACTAGAGATGGACTGGGAGGGCATTTACCGGATATTCCGCCTCTGAAAGAGGACGAGATCTGGAGGCTACCTAGCCCTTTCTAGACTCTGTCTAAGAGTGAAAGATAAACGCACCAAGTGGTATAGAACTAGAACGCTCAAACAATAATAGTGCAGCAGACATATAATATCATAGAAAGAGAATACGACAACTACGACAAATCATATAGAAAACATAGAGAGAAAATTCTAAGCCATTTGATTAATCTGAGAAATGTAATGAAGTACAATAGGCTAATCTTGCTCAAGGAAAGTGAGAAAACACTCTCAGAGAATACCGAAAATGGCTGCTCTATGAACTGCGTCCCAGCTGCTTGAAAACTGCCGTGTAGCTGCTACTACTGGAATGGACTGAAAACTAGGGGCTAATCCCCTTGCCGGAATGACCTGAAAATCGGCGAACCTCCTCTCCTCAACAAACCGGACAAAATCCAAAAACCATTCCAAGAATGGCCAACCTCGGAAATCACCAGAAACTTCCTCCCTAGTGAATTACACTAGCCTCCAAGGCACTGCGCAGTGGATAGATAGAAACAGCTGAAACACTACCACAAACTCTGCCAAAAACCTCCGGTGGGAAAAGGCTGACCGTCTGCTCAAAATCCTGGCTAAATCACCTGCAGAAACCCCAATTCGAAGCTCCTCCACAATGGACTATGTCCTCTCTCCCAGTGACTGCACAGTCTCTCTAAGCTCCACCTCCGTAACAAACCCAAACAATAAAACGACTCACAAAATGCTGAAAAACCAACCTTGCCCGAGTAGGCACTCGAAGTCCCCCAGGGCTAAGGGAAAGATCTCCAACCAGAGACACTCAATGCACTAATCAGTGCTGCAGACAGGCTAAATAGCCAGCGTGCTCAAGAAGACAAATGTCTCACTCAAAAATCATCAACTCAAGAATGAATGAAATGAGAAGGCTCCTCCATATTTTATAACATTGGCTTCCCTCCAAAACCCCAACATAGCCTGTCTCTCTTGCCACGTGCTCATCCTCATCTGCGCAGTAGCTTCTAGAACATACGTGGCCCCCTCTCTACATGGTGCTTAGCCCCCCTTGGCTCCCCTTTAAGTCACAACGTTTTGCTACTAGGGAGGATGTTTTATTCCACTAAGTGAGTTAGACCCTCTCTACTCACCTTTTTATTTATAATTTAATTATATAAGGAAAAATTGATCAAAATTAATATTTCCAATTAGCTGTTGCTAATTGGTAATATTACAGTCCTCCCTGCCAATAATTGCTTGTTGTCAAGGAATGTCTGAACAAGCCTCCTCTCTAGCTGATGCCCCTCCTCTCTAGCTGATGCTCCCCACCAACACTACAAAATGTGCCTGGGTCCTAGATGCGCCACTGAATCTTTCCTGTCCTCTGCATCACCCTGATATGAAGGGATCTCTCAATTCCAGGATCCCAAACTAATCTCTCATGGTACTAGCCAACCAAAAATCCTCCCGGATCCCATCGCCACCATGGCCAATAATCGTCCAAATCCCATGGCTTGGACTGTGCACTACCTCTGGCTATGACTGATGCTCTAAGAGGCGAAGACCATGACCCCTACTGCACTGTATCTGTGACTGTGTAAGTTGTACCATCAAATGTGTACCAACTCATCACCCCTCTCCAATCCAAGTCTTGACTCAATCCCATGCTGATCCTACTCTGTTGAAATCAGGATATAGTGTTGAAGAAACGACGACCTGTGCTCCCCTGCCAACTGGAATCTGTAACATCTGCTATGTCCAAGGGCCCCTGCTCCGATGTGCTCCCTACAAAGAATACTGTACCATCAAGAGGGTACCAACTCATGATCTCCCGCCAGTCCATCATGGAATAAGAATCCGATGTAGCAACAACAACTGCATATGGAACACGCTTAGAGTGTTGCCGCCAACCCGTAATAAACTCCCACTGCTCTGCCCTGTCTTCCAATGAAAGCTGCCTGTAGAAGGAAGCTCCTCTCCCTATAATGGGCCAAAGTGGGCAAGATATGCTGCAAGCTCCATCGATGTACTCCTGGAGAGTGCTACCCACTAAAAACACTGCAACTCTGCTAACTACGTGTACGTCTATCTGTGCCTCATCCCTATGTCGACCCACAAATGGATGCTCCACCATATCCAACAGCTCCTCCCACTCCTGATGACGAATGTAATGCTCTCGCTGTCTACTGCCCCCCTGCAGAACAATCCCATCAACCTCCAACACATCTAGAGGATATGGATCTGCAACTACTGTCATCGTACTCGATGTCAGTGCATCTGACTGTCCCACCTCAATGGGTGACCCCAATGTTAGCCACATATCCCTCATCAGCTCAATGTGGGCACCCATCTGGCTCTCCCCCAAAGTAATATCATGCTTGATGTGAATAGTGTCCTCCTTTGTCGACTTAGGCTCCATCACCTGCTGCTCTAGCTGAATCTTCACAAGTGACTCTTCACCCAAATTATCTCTCACAGAGTCCCGTGACTGCTCACCCTGGACACTGGAATGCAACTCTGGTCTAATGTCACCATCTCTGCATGACTACTCTCGCTCCCCAGAAGTTTCCTCAACTGATCCTATGGACTCATATGAAAAAGAGTCCTCACCCTGGCATAAAGAAGGAATTCCCTCCTGTTCTACCTCCGCCACCTCAACTACATCGAATATGCCATCCAACCTCTCGATAAAGTGTCGATACAATGTATGGAGCCCAGACACATACTCCGATGCTACCTCTTTTGTACCCAATATCCTCTGCTCATGCATGATCTTGACATGCGCTGAGGGAACGGTGACACATGTCTCCCTCATGACCCGCTCCCAAAGCGTAGGCTCAGTGATGACTGATGTGCTACCCCTGCAGAGGATCATCTCATCCCCTAACCTGTGGCTATGAACTAGCGCCCTGACCTAGTTCCACTGCTGAGAAGTCTCTCCCCTACTGTGCTGAATGTCATCCAAATATCTTGGATGAGCCTCGCATAACCCGCTGCTCATGCCCAAGGTGCCAAGGGACATTGAAAAAATAGACTGTGCCCGTGTGTGATGTAGTAGAAGGTCAGGTGTGTGAGTCCCCACAGATACCGTCAAGTATCGCTCATTTGTCTCCCCATCGATCTTAGGTGAAATACCCCCAAAGGTAAGCCCAGTGTCCCTATCCGTGAGTCTCCGTAGAGGCAATGATCTAAGACCCTGCTGTGCAGCACCATATGCCCTCGCATACCACCGATCATCCCTGTAATCCTCGACATGCCACGGCACACTGAGGCATACCCCGGTATACTGCTGGATACCCCATGCTACTGTTGTACCACCCTATACCGTCTCGTGCCTTGACTGTGTCTAGGCATTGGTCTCTCCCTGCGTGCTCTCAATGTGATGTAGGACACCCCTACTCCACCATGCAGTCCCACACACTACAGTACACCACCATGCAACTCCATGTCCACCGGTAGTCCACTGGTCAATGCTAGAGGCTCCCACACATCCCTAGATGTGATGACCTACTGCTATGCCTCTACATGTCGGACTACCCCCAATCGGTATCATCATCTCCACCATCGCATCACTATACCCGTTGACGAATGGATCATCAGTCCAAACCCTCCTCGAGGGGTCCGAGAAATGAATATCCCTATGTGTCAGTAGTGTTACCACCACTGCTTGGCTCCAATACGTCCTATATACCCCACACAAAGGTGAAGAATCCTTGGCCCCATACAAGGCACCATCTGGTGGCCTGCCAATTCCACCTCCTCCGACAAGCTCCTGCCAAGGTATGTTGACCACCCCGTGATCCTGTGTATGAGATTCATACCAAGACAACCTAGGGAGTATGCCCATAAACTGGTTGGCCACTGGGGCTGACCAAAACTCCCCTAGCGGATGTGAATGCTCTACTGCTAGGCCAACTGTATCCTCCAAGACATAGTCAACCGACCTGCCTAGGAAATGATAGGTAATCCCACCTAGACCCCAATGCCAATCTAGGGTTCCTGTATTCCCAGCACCTAGGAAGTCCTACTGAACTACACCCGGGTCCACCACCATCTCCATAACCCACTCCACCGGGTACCAACTCAAAATCTCTTGCCATCCAACCTCAACATGTGGATGTTGCACCCTGTGAAACCCCGATTGTCTTATCCTGCTAACCAAGTCAACGTATGAGATCTCACTAGGTGACTCTGTCTCTCTCTCTCCAATGGGAAGAGGTGTCCCAACAACGCTGCTAGTCCTGTCCATGCATGCCTGAAGGGGAATGATCTGACGCTCCAATGTTCCCTCTGGTTGTACAATCATGGAATCCAGTCGTTCCCCAATGCGGGCCAACTTGGCCACCAACTTGGCACAAGCCACTCTCATGCCCTCCAGCTCCCTATCCTGCAACAAAATGGCCTCCCGTACTGACGTGGCCTTCCCCTTCAAAACTAGAAGGTCTGCCCGAAGCCGATGATACCGCTGTCTGCGACCATAATCCAATACCTCTGTATCTCCTAGTGCCTCATCGAAGGTGGATAAATCTCCTGACACCTCACCCATCTATCGTGTGCTGCTACCACCTGAAAACTCGGACATGGCTCAGGTAATCACCTCAATGGATGGATCTACTGGGGTAGGCTCTACCTTCTCTACTACGATATCAACCGACATGGTCAAGGAGGTCTCCAATGAAGGTGAGTCCTGTGTCACACTAGGTGTATCCTCGAACTCCCTGCAATCCTTTGTGCCCTCATCCTCCAAGTGCGAGGTAACCATTTTGATGGTTTCCCCCTCCGATACTCGGTCAAGCTGGAAAGAGGCATCCAACTTCTCCACCCAAGATTTTTTCGAACGCTTGGATGACCCGTCAAATGTCGGTAAATGGAATCTGCCCACTCTGTGCTGCAAGCCCCCATCATGTGAGTGCTTGTTCCCTCTGTGAAAGTTGCGGGGTCTGTTATCCCGCTGGAGCTGAACAAAATCTCTGAATGGAAGGGCATCCCTGAAATCCTACCCATATGCCCGATACTTGGTGGAATAATCACCCATGTGGCTAGGCTCTGGCTCCAGTTATGCTCCTACCCCTATTTCTCCACCCAGAAAAGTGGGATAGTGGAACGTGTGGGTGTATGTGATGCCATATACTGAGTGGCATCATGCTCTGGAAAATGGTGGGATGTGCTTGATCCATCGCCAATCTGGAAACCACTTAGGGTTTCACGCTGTCTAGCCTCCACAATGGTGAATCTCTGCCCCATCACCTTAATCTTCCTTGACATATCTTGTACTGATTTGAGGAGCATCTCCCCAAATCTCTTCGCATCATCTTCACCTTCCATCGGCTCCTCATGCTCTGTGTCTATAGGCTCCTCCTGTTCTGCGTCTACCATAGGCTCCTCATGTTCTGTGTCTACAACCTCCTCCAGAAACTGCATTGCTGCTCCAAGAATACACTTCTTCCTGACTTCGGCCTCTGATTTACCCATTGAAAATTGCTCAGAGAATTCTAAGAATTTGGGAAGGTGATCCTTGCCCAAAACCTAGACAAACCCAGAAATCATTTCTTCTAATTCCAACCTTCAAAATCTGACCCTTTGCAGTTTGGCCCTCTTCCAATTTCGTTTTTTGGCACTGCAGCTGCTACTATCAATCGTTGCTCTCCAAAATCCCAAAAAACCTCTTCATATGGCTCTCCTATCAATTTCCCAACACTCCAGCTCTAAAATCCTACCAATGAAGCTCCCACAAATGAGCCTCCTTCAATAACTGCGTAGGCCCTTCTAACCAAAATAGCCAAAATAGTTGCAATTGAAAACTGGAAATCCGCAGGCTGATCGAAGATTGATGCTCTGATACCACTGTAATATCCCGTTTCAAGGATATCTCCAGAACACGACAAAATCCAACCAGAGATGGACTGGGAGGGCATTTACCGGATATTCTGCCTCTGAAAGAGGACGAGATCCAGAGGCTACTTGACCCTTTCCAGACTATGTCTAAGAGTGAAAGATAAACGCACCAAGTGGTATAGAACTAGAACGATCAAACAATAATAGTGCAACAGACATATAATATCATAGAAAGAGAATATGACAACTACGAAAACTCATCCAGAAAACATAGAGAGAAAATGCTGAGCCATTTTATTAATCTGAGAAATGTAATGAAGTAAAATAGGCTAATATTGCTCAAGGCAAGTGAGAAAACACTCTCAGAGAATACTAGAAATGGTTGCTCTATGAATTGCGTCCCAACTGTTGGAAAAACGTTGTGTAGCTGCTACTGCTGGAATGGACTAAAAACTAGGGGCTGATCCCCTTGCCGGAATGAGCTAAAAATCGGAAAACCTCCTCTCCTCAACAACCCAGACAAAATCCAAAAACCATTCCAAGAATGGCCAACCCCGGAAATCACCAGAAATTGCCTCCCCAGTGAATTACATTGGCCTCCAAGGCATTGCGCATTGGCTAGATAGAAATAGCTGAAACACTGCCACAAACTCCGCCAAAAACCTCTGATGGGCAAAGGCTGACCCTCTGCTCAAAATCCTGGCTAAATCACCTGCAGAAACCCCAATCTGAAGCTCCTCTATAATGGACTGCATCCTCTCTCCCAGTGACTACGTAGTCTCTCTAAGCTCCAGCTTCGCAACAAACCCAAACAATAAAACGGCTCACAAAATGCTGAAAAACCATCCTTTCCCGAGCATGCACTCGAAGACCCCCAGGGCTAAGGGTGAGATATCCGACCGGAGACACTCAATGCACTAAACAGTGCTGCAGACAAGCTAAATAGCCAGCGTGCTCAGGAAGACAAATGTCTCACTCAAAAATCATCAACTCAAGAATGAATGAAATGAGAAGGCTCCTCCATCTTTTATAATGTTGGTTTCCCTCCAAAACCCCAACGTAGCCTGTCTCTCTTGCCACGTGCTCATCCTCATTTGCGTAGTAGCTTCTAGAGCATACGTGGCCCCCTTTCTACGTGGTTCTTAGCCCCCCTTGGCTCCCCTTTAAGTCACAACGTTGTGCTACTAGGGAGGATGTTTTATTCCACTAAGTGAGTTAGACCCTCTCTACTCACTTTTTTATTTATAATTTAATTATATAAGGAAAAATTGATCAAAATTAATATTTCCAATTAGCTGCTGCTAATTGAGAATATTACACATTCAAACCTGCCTGGAGAAGGAAACCTGCATTCAAACCTATGGTGTGGCCACATAGAAGTTGAAGCCCGCTGGAAGAATCCACTGGAGAGACCGCCAATTGTTCTCGCTGGAGAAAGTTGAAGCTGCTGACTGTTCATTCAAGAATCCACTCTCACTGCTAGGTGGTTGAAATCCGCATGCAAAGAGGACGTCGTTGCAGAAGGAGTCATCGGGTGGTTGAAATCTAACTGTTAAGAAGACAGAATCTACATCTGCCTTTGCATAGAGAAAGCCAGTGAGAATCCTAAGTTGCTGCCTGCGACTTTTCTTGGAAACGAAATCGTTGGTGCTTCAAAGGCTGTCAAGAGACATCAAGACTATCAAGATAGCATCCGCAGCCTGAAGAGAAGCTAAACAAGATTGCATTGTTTGCATTGAATCCGCCTTAAGTCAATTCCTGCCGCTCTGTCTGGAGAAAGAATCTTCCCTCGAAGGAATTCGAGGAGTTTGCAGAGAGTTTGACAATAAGAAGAGAAGCTGCCACCATCAAAGGGTTTATTGATCGAGTGCCAAGGGAGCTATCCTTGGCCGTTGTTCCTGAAGGACTAAAATCAATTTCTTCCAACAGATTGAACGAACAGTGCAAAGTCGGGTAATTTTTTTTTTAAAAGAAGGAATTTACTGTTTTATTTGAAACAAAATTATTCTTTTCTTAAAAAAATTCAAGAAAGGTTTCAGGAAATCAGTTTGAAGAGGGTTGTAAGAACTGAGAATTTAAAAAATTTAAAGTTTGCTCAGTTATTTAAGAATAGAGAGAACGGGTTTGAACAGTAAATAGCTTAAAAGGGTACAGAATTCTGAAATTATTTAAATTAAGAAGCGAATTATGGAGATTATAAAACACTAGCTCAAACAAAGGGTAAACAATAAAATTAGTTTGAAATCCTAGTTGAAATTTTAAGAGAGAAAGAAAAATATGAAACCCTTGAAACCCTAGCAGAAGAGGAGAAAAGTTTTTGATTTGTAGAAAAAGGGAAATCTTAAACCCTAGGAGGGAGAAATGGAAAAAATGACAAACACAAAGTTTGAGGTGGATAAATTCACCGGGAAAAACAATTTTTCTTTGTGGAAACTAAAGGTTAGGGATTTGCTGGTGCAACAAGGGTTGCACAAAGCACTAGATGGGGTAAATAAAAAACCAGCAAGCATGACAAGTTTGGACTAGGAGGACTTGGATGCCCAAGCTCTCAGTACCATTCGGTTATGTTTGGCAGATGAAGTTCTCTTCAATATTGTTGGATAGAGTACAACTCAAGGGTTGTGGAAAAAAATGGAAACACTGTATATGAAAAAATATTTGACAAATAGAATCTATTTAAAAAGACAATTGTACAGTCTTCAGATGAAGGAGAGTACGAAAATTGCAGATCACTTAAAAAAAAATTTAATACGCTTATTTTCTAGTTGTCTGATATGGAAGTAAAAATGGAGGAAGAAGACAAGGCAATAACCTTGTTGTGTTCCCTGCCCGAGTCATGGGATCACTTTGTGACCTCAATCAATTTGAGCACTGCCGATTCATTAAAACTTGAATCTGTCGTGGGTGCTCTCTTATTTGAAGAGGTATGAAGGAAATCTAGCATTGAGACATCTACACCTGAAGCCATGGTAGCCAGAGGTCGGTCAAAGGAAAGGGGGGGGGGAATGGGTTTCTTGGGTAGAAGTCAAAGAGACGACGAAGTGTAGTCAAGTGCGTGCGCAACCAAACTCGGACACCTTAAGAAAGATTGTTGGAAACGGAAGGAGTCAGAAAACCATAAAAAGGAAGCAAATCAGGTTGATTCAGGTATGGTTGAAGAGGTTTTAATTGTTGAAGCTCTTCCTATTTGTAATTTCTCTCAAGATGCTAATAATTGGCTATTAGACCTTGGTTCTTCTCATCATATGAGTCTGCATCGAATTTGGTTTACTTCATATGAAACTGTACATGGTAGTTCTGTATTCATGGGAAATAATGCATCTTGTCAGATTGTTGGGATTGGTAATGTAAAAATTAGAATGTATGATGGTACATTTAAAACATTATCTAGTGTTAGACATGTACCTGATCTAAAGAAAAATTTGATTTCCTTGGGAGTTTTGGATTCAAATGGTTATAAATTTACAAGTCAAAATGGAGTGCTAAAAGTCTCAAAAGGAGCCTTGGTTGTGATGAAGGCTGAAAAGGTTAGAAATCTGTACAGACTCAAAGGAAGCACTCAAGTTAGTGAAGCACTGATCGTATTAGAAAAAGTAGAAGAAGGTTCTCATCTATGGCATCAACGGTTGGGTCACATGAGCGAGAAAGGTCTTCAGGTATTGATGAATCACAAGTTGCTTCCTGATTTGAAATCCTTGAAGTTGGATTTTTGTAAATATTGCGTATTTGGTAAACAATGTAAACAAAGGTTCGAAACTGGAAATCATAATAGTAAGAAAATTTTAGAATACATTCATTTTGATTTGTGAGGACCATCTCCTACTGTGTCTTATGGAGGTGTATCATATTTCTTAACGTTTATTGATGATTTCTCCTGAAAATTTTGGGTCTATATGTTGAAAAATAAAGTTGATGGATTTAATGTGTTTAAACAATTTAAAACAATGGTGGAAAAGAAAACATGCAAATCAATTAAATGTTTAAGAAATGAAAATGGCGGTGAATTTACTTCTTTAAAATTTGAACAATTTTGTAAGGATGAAGGGATTGTTAGACATAAAACTATTGTTTATACCCCTCAGCAAAATGGCGTTGCTGAACGGATGAATCAGACTCTTATGGAAAGAGCCAGAAGCATGATCAGTAATGCTAAATTGCAAAAGGAGTTGTGGGCAGAAGCAGTATCCACTGCTTGTTATTTAGTTAACAGATCACCTTCAGTTGCAATAAACTATAAAATTCCTGAAGAAGTTTGGTCAGGTCAGTCTTGTGATTATTCGCATTTGAATATTTTTGGTTGTGATGCCTATGCTCTTATTCCTAGAAATCAGCGTTCAAAGTTAGATCTAAAATCGAAATGTTGTGTCTTTGTTGGATATGATTATTCAGTGCAGGGATATAGGTTGTGGGATCCTTGTTCATGGAAGATAGTCATTAGTAGAGATGTAACATTTGATGAATCCTCTCTTTTAAAATCAGATGTTGAAAAGGTTGAACAGGAACAGGTATCACCAAGTCAGCAAATTCAATTGGAGACTAAACCTTTTTCAGAAAGTCAAAAGGAAGGAGAGACTTCTGATGAAGGTGGAGAAGAAAAGGAAACTAGAGAAATTCCAGAACCCATTCAGCAACCAGTCACTCTACGAAGGTCTACAAGGGAAAGAAAAACACCTAAAACGTATGAAGATTCTGCTTCATCTTTTGCATTGATTACTGAAGATGGGGAACCTTCTTCTTATCAGGAAGCAGTAGATGATGCAGATAGTAAGATATGAAAAAGGATATGGAAGAAGAAATGGACTCCTTAGCCAAGAAAAATACCTGGGATCTTGTAGAACTTGCTGAAGGGAGAAGTGTTGTTGGGTGCAAGTGGGTCTTCAAGTTGAAAAGGAAATTTGATGGAAGTATCGAGAGGTATAAGGCGAGATTACTTGCGAAAGGGTATTCTCAGGTCGAAGGTATTGATTTTCATGAGATTTTCACCAGTAGTTAAACTTGTTTCTATTCGTACTGTGTTAGCACTAACTTCTTTACTTGACCTTGAGTTAGAAAAGTTAGATGTTAAAACAACCTTTCTTTATGGTGATTTGGATGAAGAGATATATATGAATCAGCTAGAAGGTTTTGTACAAGGTCACAACAGAAGATTAGTTTGCAAGCTCAGGAAATCATTGTATGGCGTAAGGCAGTCACCCATGCAATGGTACAAGAAGTTTGATTCCTTCATGGTGAGCCAGAATTTTATGAGAAGTGAGTATGATCATTGTGTATTCTTGAAAAGTTTCAATCGCATATTCGTTATCTTGGTGTTGTATGTTTATGATATGCTTATTGCAAGCAAAAGCATGGAAGAAATCAACAGGTTAAAGGCTCAGCTCTCTAGGATGTTTGAAATGAAGGATCTTGGAGCGGCAAAACATATCTTGGGAATGGAGATACATAGAGACAGGAAGAATGGTAAGCTTTGGTTATCACAATAGAAGTATGTGGAGAAAGTGCTTGAAAAGCTCGGTATGAACAATGTGAAACCTGTTAATGTTCCATTAGCTTCCCATTTTAAGCTTTCTTCGGATTTAATTCATAGAACTAACGAAGAAAAGAAGTATATGTCTCATGTACCATATGCAAATGTGGTAGGAAACTTAATGTATGCGATGGTATCTACAAGACCTGACATTTCACATGTAGTTTGAGTTGTCAGCAGGTTCATGGCGAATCCAGGAGAAGAACATTGGATAGCAGTGAAATGGGTGCTTCGATATTTGAGAGGCACAAGTGACCATTTCATCAGCTTTGATGGTCGTGAAGGTTCAGTCTACAGATATGTGGATGCTGATTATGCAGGTGATTTGGACAAAAGCAGGTCTACTACAGGTTATGTTTTCACTCTTGTAGGTGGAGTAATTAGTTGGATGTCAAAGCTTCAAGAGATAGTTGCTTTGTCCACTACTGAAGGAGAGTATATAGCTACTTTGGATGCTTGTAAAGAGGCAATATTGTTAAAAGGTCTGCTTGATGAGATTGGAAGGACGCAGGAGAAAGTGAATGTGTTTTGTGACAGTCAGAGCGCTATTCATTTGGCTACAAATCCAGCCTATCACAGCAAGACCAAGCACATCGATGTAAGGTATCACTTTGTGAGACATGTAATCGAAGGCAGCAAAGTACTTCTCAAGAAGGTCCGCACACAGGAAAATCATGCAGATATATTCACGAAGCCAGTTACAGTAGAGAAGCTGAGATGGTGTCTCACTTCTCTTGGCTTGCAGAAAAGATGATGAATGGGCATGGGCAAGGGATTAGGAAAATTGTTGTCAAGGTGGAGTTTGTTAAAATATGAAAAAAAAATGCAAATAAGTAATTCTGGGCAAATTTACTTATTACCTATTGATTGGTTGTATAACCAAATGTAGTTGGAATAACGAAATAGTCCAGGTCAAATAAGATGGCCCGAGAGGCTTGTAAAGTACGGAGAATCATTTTGATTAATAAGAGTTTCTAATACCTTGCCCTGTGGATGTTTCCTTGACACCCTATAGAGGTTTTACCACGTAAATAATGTGTTTTTACTTATGTGTGTTTATCCTTCAATTTTGTCATTCAGTTATGAATCTATTTCTTTCTCGTTTCTTGTTTTCCACTCAATAATATATAGGACTAACCATAAAAATTTAAATTGCTCATGATATGTACATAATTTTTTAAAATTATATATAATATATAGGTAATTGAAATTTACATAACACGTACATCTACACAAATTAAAATGGATTTTATATTATTAATATATTTTTAACTATATGCCAATATTAATTAGTATGAAAATATTTTATTTTAACATTTTTTTTCTATATAAAGATATATATGAAGTTGATATTAACATAAATTAGTTAACATTGATCTTGGAATAATTTATTTAAATCTCTTGTGGAACTATTTTTGAAATGTATAAATAGTTTTCTCACATAGTTTTTTTACTTCTAATTACTTTACAACATGTTCATTTTTTTTAATTATACCACACATTATTTTTCTATTTACAACATAATATTTATTTTCATGGAGGATTGATGGATGGATAGACTTACACATCCCCTCAATGGATTATAGAATGAGCCTTTAGCCTAAAAGGATGTCCTTAATGCTAGCTAATCCACTAGATATTCTTAGCAATATAGAATATCTGGGAAAATGCTAATTATGAATGATAATGTATTGTAGTTAACTATTCCTCCATGTACTAAAAATTGACCATATTAAATCTTTATTCTTGTCTCATTACATTAATCAACTTTTTTTTTCAAGAAAAAAAATATATTTCTAACATTCTTCCTCCATATTTTAATATATCATTAAATTTAGTTTGTTTTAAATAGTTTTCTATTTGTTGCACACATATGAACATAAGACATGTTCTATAAAATTATACTTAAAAGTAATAAAAAATAGTAATAACAAAATGATCAATGGGTGCCATTAATCAAATATTTCAATTTCTATCTTAATTTTACATATAATAATTGTATATATAGAGATATTTATCTCTTTCATTGCTTCATATATAGTAAAGTTGACAAAAGCCATGCAAAAATAATATTATTATTGGCATTACATGTTGTCTGATTCATTGTATGTTCACTTGACAGTTAGCTTTAAAAATAATTATATATTAATAACAAAAACACATATTTTAAATGATTTAATACACATAGTGTAATTTACCACAAAACCACTAAATTTACCCCATAAAAAAATAAAATCCTACTTAATTTCAATGTTAGTATAATGCACAATTAACATTTTTACTTGAATTTCACCTCAATACCAGAAAACATAGTACTCTTAATATAAATGTGTTTTTCCTATTAAGGGGCATCACACTTTTCATCTTTCTTTCTTTTTTTACAATTTTTCTATTGAGTAGGTAAAATGATGGATTATAGATATTTGTTTAGAAGGGAAAGGGTTTTCTTAGGTTTGAACCCTTCGAAACATAGTTTTACCTTTTTTTGAAATTATTAAGAATTTGGAATCTTGTTGTTCATTTTCCTGGAAAAGTTTATAACCAGAAAGGTTCATATTTTTTTTTATTATCAAACTAGTATATTTATTGGTCTTCAACACAAAATGATTGTTATAAGAATCTTATGGTAAGTTTTCATAATCTAGCTTCCTTAGTTTCAAATGTCATTTGGTGGCTAAAATGAATAAACCATCATACTAACATTAACCTATTTCTTTAATAGGTTTAAACTTCCTCCTTTGACCGAGTTGTTTGATATAGAATAATGATATTCGCTTCTACAGTTGAGAACCACATTTGACTCTTACATCCTTATAGAGGTATGGAGGAATATACCAACCAATAATGGCTATGGTTGACCCCTTCAATTATTAGTGTATGAGGTTTATGCATGCTCATTCCTATGCACGCGGCCAGTTCCCATGACTCTAAATTGTGTCGTTTTTCACTATAATTTTTGAAAGTTTTTGTCAATTAATCTCTAGAGTTTGTATATGCCACTCGTTTTGGAGAGAATTGTATAAAAAAAAATTATATTTTCTTCTTAGCATGATTTAAATTCTTAAAAGCTTATATAATACTATAATGTATATATGTATATTTCAACCAAGTTCATGAGTGTTCTCATTTTATTCCTACATATTTGATCTTCAAATTTCAAGATTTTTTTGGAGTAACTTTAGTTAACTATGTATCATTAATTCATTTTCACTTTACAATTAATATTATTATTTTTTTTCTGAAATGTCTCACTACTATTAGCCATTTCTAGCTTATAATACATGCTCAATGTTGTATTCATAAAATTCTTTTTTTGGAAAGGATAGTTACATGTCTCTTATGGTTTCTTGGGCGGGTTTTTACCTCACAAACTAACATTAATTAGAATAACTAAGTAAGACCAAAATAATCTCATAACTTTGGCATATAAACATAATGAATTTACCATAGTCTCTCTATCCAATTAGATAATACTTGTCAAGCTCAGAGGCTCATTCTACAATCTAATATATTGGCTCAATTGCTACAACCCATAACAAATGAGGCATGAGGGTATATTTATAGAATTTAGGTGACCTTCCACCTACCATGACCTTTCATCTACCCTCATGCCTCTTGAACTTCCTTATAACTCTCTAATGTATAATGAATTTTGGTAATTTTTTCATTTTCATAATATGACAAAATCACTTTCAAAAAAGAAGGAATATTATGGGGTTATGTTGCACGGATGGCATGCCTTACTCTGGAGTTAAGAGAATCCTAGCATATTCAATATTCATGAAGCATATAGAGTATACATGGCCCAAAAAATTCAAGGATGATGTATGAAGTCTACGACTCACCATAGCCATGGATAGCATCAACTCATTTTCCCTCCAAAACAAAAACTATTATTTTTGGCATGTAGTAGTGATCAATAAAAATATCTTGCAATGGTTGTCATGAAGAATGAACATCTTATGCTGGCTCTAATACACTACTACACATAAGTACATTTTAAGACATTAATTTGAGATGAAATAACAATTTCTTCTCAACCAAAGTCTCTATTAGGTTCCATCATTTACATGCCTCATCTTCATAGGTAATACAATGCATTCTATTATCATGAATTCTCTAAACCCAGTTATCCATAAGAGCCATTGGGTTAAAGTGCCATAGACAATGCAATCGATCCTACCACTATGAACTCTAATTTGTAAGCACAAGCCCTCAAGATGTGCTCCCATATGTCAATTTTATTAAACATGCAGTCATCATTTTATTTTCATTTTGTCTAAAAATTCTTAATAAAATTCCTTCTTGATTAACACTTTTTTATCATTCATAGAAAATATTGTGTGAATATATTTATGTTCTAACCAATTATTTTTTATAAGGATCTAATGGCTGATGGATAAGCTCAGATATATTTACTTGGTTAGCTTTTATTTGAATAAAAACACCTTAATATTTCTCTTAATCATTTACTGCTTTTAGCTAATCTTAAATTAATAATTTTTATAGTTATTATTGACTAGTTGAATGAAATGTACTTTTTTTTTGGTTATTTTGTTACATTTTTATGTTCTATTAATTTAATTCCTTTTAGCGAGGGATTATTACAAAGTTAATAATTTAATTCATCATCACAAGATATTCGTATAATGATCATCCCCTTGTCTTACATGGCCCTAAATGAATTTATAAATTTAGTATTCTTTTAAAATTTAATCCCTTCAAACTAGTCAAGGTAGTTTCATTGGTTGGGACTAATTGTATGAATATGCTAGTTAATCCACTAGATATGCTTAGCAAGATAGACTAATTGGGAAGAGGCCAATTATGAATGATAATGTATTGTAGTTAACTAGTCCTCTGTGTACTAAAAATGGGCCATCTGAAAACTTTCTTCTTGTCTCATTACATTAATCTTGAGATTTTCTTTAAGAAAAAATTATATTTTAACATTCTTCCTCTGTATTTTAATATATCATTAAATTTAGGTTATTTTAAATAACACATGTCCTATAAAGTTATACTTAAAATTAATATAAAATAGTAATAACAAAAAGATCGATGTGTGACATTAATAAAATAATTTTATTTCTATCTTAATTTTACATATAATAATTGTATATAGAGAGATATCGATCTCTTTCATGCTTCATATATAGTAGGGTTGACAAAAGCCATGAAAAAATAATATTATTGACATTACATGTGTAATTCATTCTATGTTCACTTGACATTTAACTTTAAAAACAATTATATATTAATAACAAAAAAATATTTTAATGTCACACAAAGTAAAATATTTCAATCTCAATAATGTAAATAAAATATTGTATTATATTTTCTCTCGATGTGTATACTTTATTCCACTCTAAAAAATATTGATAAAAAAAAAATTAGTGGGTTATAAATCAAGTATTTCAATATGCATGATGAATAAGAGATTTTAACATGTTAATTGAATATATGAGAGATATTTGTAATTCCATCTATGTTTAATAAGTTGTTCACATGTAAGATTTTAAAAAATATTAATAAAAAAAATGATTTGAGTATATATATATAGATATAGAATATTACATGTCACATTTTAAAAGATATTAATAAAAAAGTGAGTCAATGTGTATGTGTATCTATAGAGAAATATAATATCATATGTATGTATAGAGAGCCACTTTTTCTTGATTGATGATCATGGGTATTGCGACACAGAAAGTATCTAGTAGTGAGGAAATGAAAATTGCATTTAGTATAGATTCCTCACTAAAAATGAGAATTTCTTCCACAAAGAGTAAATGAGTTAAAACTAGAGTCTGTGCTGGAAGAACAATAGTCAAATCCTCGTTTCTAGTAGTGTTCAATACTAATTAACTCATTCCTTTCGTAACAAGTAGGGAGAGGATATGGGAGAGAAATAAACCCTAATAAAAGATACTCTTAGAAAGGAAAAAAGGGGAAGTAGAGCCATGGTTAAGAAAAATGAATGAAGAAGATTTGATACACCTCATTTTCAAGGATATGAAAGGTAGGGAGAAACCAAAGTGTATAAGGAGGATTTCAATATAGATCTAGTTTATATTTTGATATTTTGAGAGGTGAATTTTGCAAATAATTGATTTGATTTTTTTTTGTTTCAATGGTGTGCTGGTCTTCTTGAGCAAGAAAGATGGCATCTTGAATAAGGAAATTGTTGGGGAATCCTATTTTTTCTTGAAAAATATGCCTCAAGAGGATGGATTCAATGCATAGAGTGTAATGTACCTCAAAACAACAAAATTTAGCACATAAAAAAAACCATACTTAATTTCAATGTTCCTATAATTCATGATTAACACTTTTTAATTACATTTATTACACTTAATATAAATATGTTTTTCCTATTAAGGGGGCATCATATTTTTCATTTCTTCTTTTTGTACAGTTTTTCTATTCTTTGGGTAAATTTGAATGATGGATTATAAGTATTTGTTTATAAGGCAAGGGTTTTTCTTACCCTTCAAAACATAGTTTCACTTTTTTTTTCAAATTATAAGAATTTGGAATCTTGTTGTTCCCTTTCCTTAAAAATTTTATAACCAAAAAGGTTCATAATCTATCTTTTATCAAACTTGTATATTTATTGGTCTTCAACACAAAATGATTTTTATAAGAATCTTATGGTAAGTTTTGATAATCTAGATTCCTTGGTTTCATATTTAATTTGGTGGCCAAACTAAATAAACCAACATATTAAGAGTAACCTATTTATCTAATAGGTTTTAACTTCATCGTTTGACCTAGTTGTTTGATATAGAATAATTAAATTACCTTCTACAGTTCAGAATCTTACTTCATTCGCACTTCCTTGTAGAGTCATGGAGGAAGGTACCAACCAATAACGGTTATGGCTGACCCCTTCAAGTATTAGTGTATCTGGTTTAGGCATGCTCATTCATATGCATGAGGCTAGTTGGCATGACTCTAAACTGTCATTTGTCACTATAATTTTTGAAACTTTTTATCAACTAGTCTCTAGAGTTTGTATATGCCACTCGGTTTGGAGAGATTTGTATAAAAAATATGATATATTTTCTTCTTAGCATGATTTAAATTCCTAAAAACGTATAAAATACTATCATGTATACATGTATATTATAACCAAGCTCATGAGTGTTCTCATTTTATTCCTACATATTTGGTCTTGAAATTTCATGATTGTTATGGAGTGACTTCAGTTAAACTATATATCATTAATTCATTTTAACTATACAATTATTATAATTTTTCTTTTTGAAAGTTCTCACTAATGTTATCCATTTCTCGCTTATGATACATGCTAAATGTTGTATTCATAGTTCTTCAGAGTAATTATTTTTCTAGAAAGGATAGTTACATCTATCCTATGGTTTCCTGAGAGGGTTTTTACCTCACAAACTAACATTACTTAGAATAGTAAAGTAAGACCAAAATATGATCTTAGCGTTTGAATATAAACATAATGAGTTTACCATAGTCTCTCTATCTAATTATACAATACTTGTTGAGTGTAGAGCGACTTTCTACAATCTAGTATAAGGCTCAAGTGCTAAATCCCATAAAAAATGAGGCGTGAGGGTATATTAATAGAAATGAGGTAACCTTCCACCTACCATGTCCTTTCATCTACCCTCATCCCTCTTGAAATTTCTTATAACTCTCTAATGTCTAATGACTTTTGGTAAATTTTTCATTTTCATAATATGACAAAATCAAATTTAAAACTTAAGGAAGATTATGAGGCTATGTTCTAGGAATGGCATGCCTCACGCAGAAGTGGGTAAGGAGTTATGCGAATATGAATAGATTAAATAACCATGAAGCATATAGAGGATACATGGACTGAAAAATTCAAGGATCAAGTACAAAGTCTACAACTCAACATAGCCATGGATGGCATCAAACCATATTCCCTCCAAAACACAAACAATTATGTTTGGCCTATAGTAGTGACCAATCAAAATACCACCCCATGATTGTTAGTGAGGAATGAACATCGTATGTTGGCTCTCATACAATACTCTATCGTACACTACTACACATAGGGACCTTTTAAGACAATAATTTCAGATGAAATAACAATTTCGTCTCAACCAACCCATTTTATATTTAAATTAATATTTTATTTGTATGCTTTCGTCTCTCTTGTGACATAACACCCGTTCTCTCTCTCTCTCTCTATATATATATATATATTTGTCTCTGATCTAGTGGATCAATTTTTTATGCTCACAATTTGAATTTCTTAGAATGGAATGAAACATGTGCGCTTGCGTAGATCTCGTCATTCTAAATTTGACACAACTCGTTTTGCGAAAAAATGATTTTGTATGCTCCTGCAATCGTGTTCTATTCGTTTTTGGAAAAAAGTAAAAAACATTTCTTTTGGATGTATAGGGATGCCCATTTAGCAGTCTGTACTGCTGACTAGACCCTGACTATGCTTGATTGACTTGAATTTTTCAGTCTATGGCAGTGTGCCACTTGTCGCATTCAGTTTGGTTTTGAATTGGAGTGTTTTCATTGGTTGTTGGTCATACCAACGAGGAAACACCACAGGGCCAGTGAGAGCTTGCCTTGTGGTGCCCTGATGGTCGACTAAAATTTTGGTATTGGCGGAAAACACTCCAATGGATTACTTGTTAAGTCATAACGTGCCACGCATTACGACTTAACAAGTGTAGTTCAAAACTTCTATTTAAAGGTTATGTATGCAGTGTTTGTGGGGTGGGTCAAGGCTAGCCCAGGCTTGGTCATTGCGCCCATGGGAAACAAGGGCGAGGACCAAGGATTAGCCCGACCACCCTGATTTATAATAAAATATTTGGTTCATAGGAAACATTGTGAAAATTAACTATCCCAGGATCTGCATCGGTGGTTGGAGAAAAATTCACTTAGTTAGTGCTTTTTGGGGAGAAATTGTAGGATGGTTTGTAGGCTAGTCGAAATTGTAGGACGAATTGTTGGAAAACTTGTGGAGATCATAACTTCTTCATTTTTTGGCCTTTTGGTGAGCAGAAAGAGGCTAGACAAGGGTTTTTGATAGTTTTGAATCCATTGGAGCTATTATTACAACCATTGGAAGCTGGACCAGGGGACGTAGCCAAGGAGTGTTGAATTCCTTCATCATTTTCTTCTATGTGTTTACTATTATGGTGATATTTTCTTATGTTTTCTATAAAAAAATTAGTTTTAATTCCATTTTTATGTGTTTAATAATTTTAGAAAAGAGGCTTAAAACACTAATTGAATCACTTGAAAATTTTACATAAACCTAAAGCAATTTTAAATATAGATCAATTTGGTAGCAGAGCTTAGATTATCTTTGTTGTTGTGAGGGTTTAATTATTTTGCAAGTGTATTTGGTGCTTACAGGTTGAAGCTCAAGAGAGGAGAAGGAAATATTGTTGTTTCAAGTCCTCAAATTAGGTCAAGGACAGGGAGAGAAAAATTTCCACAATATCCACCACAAATTTCACCTCAAATTGTACCTAAATATTATACAGTCATGGAACATGAGGTAGAGATTGAAAATATGTCAGAAGATGAGAAATATTTTAGAAAACAATTTTTTGACATGACACAAATGGTGAAATTTCTTGATAGTGTGTACAAATGAGGTCGAGTTCACTCTTATATATAGGCTTTTAAGGGGTACAAATTTCTATCTTTAGTCCGACTTGTCCCTTCATGTAGGACGGCTTGCTGCTACTTTTTTGACAAGGTCTTGTGGGGTCTTTGACTCTATTTTTTACTTGAATAAAATTTTCTTTATATTACATAACATGCCAAAAATTGTATTTCATACATGACAATGACTCAATTGACTTGTAGACTCAATAAGAAGCCCTAGAAGCACTCAATGGGTGCTTGAGATAAAAATAAATTTCTCTTGAGCATGAAACCAATGCCTCAAGAACAAAAACAATAAATTTATTTTTCTCTTTACATAAAATTAGGATTACATATTTCGTTATGGAGACCGAACCTAGTTACATATTTTGACACTCTCTCTTAACTATGGAGGTATTCATAACCCATACAAGGTAATTGGACATTATCAATCTTAAGAATTCTCATAAGAAGAGTTGGATTGGTAATCCGTCTCTTGCATCATACCAACTAGTATTGTTACATAGGAAGGCCTTGAATAACAACTCTATCTCTCCACAAGATCAAAGAAAAATGTTATTAAGACCAATGAATAATAGACATCATCATCACTATCTCTCAAGTCACATACTTCACTCAGGTGTTCATAGGATATGTCCTTCCAAGACAATTCCTAACTTGGAATACCACATAATCAAGTAATTTCCTCTACAACTACTCTTAGCTTCGATGCCATACCTCATCCTCAAAAATTATCAAATCCTAGATGCTTAGGAAATCCTTCATTTTTTCTTAACGAAGTGAATACAAGAATGATGTGTCTATCTGTCCCTATCAACTAGGGAAGATATACCTATTCCTATAAAATGAAATTTCCCAAGATACCTCTTATCCAAGGACTTTTCTAAGCTCCCATTTAAACAGGGAATTTCTTCCAAGCCCCCTATTAACCAGGGACATGCTTCCAATAACATTTTTCTTCCTTTTGGTGTAGATCATGGTATCTTCAATTGCTTGTAGAGCACCTCCTTTTGATGTCATGAAAAATTTCATATTCATCATTATGGAGCATTCATATTTTCTTTGTAGGGCATCGAAAATCCAACACTTCCCTTCATGAACCATGTCAGTCATGTCATCATTTTTTTCATCACAAAGTGATATTCTAGTCCACAATTGGATTTATTTCAAGTGACTACCTCTTCCAAGTGATGTTTCCTTTACAATATTTCATCCAACCACATGAGTGCTAGTTTTAGGTGACATATATGACTCTCTTTTGGTAGCCCTATATCAACTTATCTAGATGTTGTTCAAAAATAAAAAATAACATCAGATCAAATTTACCTTTTGTGATGGAATTTCATCATGACATTTGCTTCTTGCAACAACAACATCCTGCATAAACACATCTCCAATAATTTCAATTTCAAGGGTATCCTTTCGTTACAAACCTTGTCAAGGTATTCATACCTTCTCTATGGATATGTCATGGCCAATTATTCCATTCATTGGATGTTTATTTTATTTTATTACATTACAATAGTTGCATCTTTCACGATACCTTCTTTTTTTATTCACGTATTTTTTCCCAGGAACTTCCATCCATAGTTACTTCAGCTTTGTTAACCACCTCATATTCCATATGAGGACATATAATGCTGATTTCATATTTTAAATATGTGAACCATTCATCCATGCATTTTTTCAAAATAAGAGATCCATTTTCTTCAATCATGCTCATGAGATTGAGCATTCATCCATGTAGTATGAAACTATATGAAGACATGACTTAATCTATCAAATATATACATACTTTTTTTCATCTAAAATTCCTTCGGAAACTTCCTTTCCTTTCATTAATTTTTTTTAATAACATTTCATTCCTTTGTAATCATACCATCATCTAATACAAGGTGGAATTCTCTATGAGTCGCTTCTTCCAAGAGAGGTGAACCTTCTAATGAAGATTCCAACAGAGGATCTTAATTATCCTCATTATTCAAATGCTCCTTCCAAATGATGACAATATATGATTATTTCTTCTTGCCATGCTAGATTACTTTCTTTCATCATACTGTGTATGCTTTCAATGAGGTTACCAAGAGCTACTTCCTTCCCATGATGATTGATACATCCATGTAGACTTCTACTTTAGCTATCTTTCAACCTTCTATAATGATGTCATGAGATCTTGTTTTAATAATATTATTTCATCTCCTAATATGATGCATCCTATCATGCTTACAATGCTTTAGACCATAGCATAGGTATTTTTACCTCCTACTTCTCCTTATTGTAGAGATCTTAAAAGTGAAGGTATATCCCTACTTTTTTGGATTTATTCTCATCAGTTTCTTCTACTTCTTTAGTGATATGGGATTCAATTCTTTATTTCCTTTTGTTCGCATTCCCAAGTTTAGGAAAACATATTTTTTAATTCCCATATTCCCGCCAACCATATTATTGGATATTTAGCATGTCGATCTTCTTCTTTTTCTGAGGACAAAACTTCTCAAACATTCCTTTTCTCTTAGCCATGGCATCAAACATTTGAACTTGTTCGCTTGGTCCCACATCACTTTTTACCTTTAATTTGGTTTCTTCAATCTTACAAAACCACCAAATTTCACTAAATGGGGTGGCTTCCTTCTTTCCATAGATGCGTAAAGTTTCCCCACTCATTAGGTAGTGCATTGAGCACCACAATAGTCATTTTTTTTATCGGACATTATTTATCGCAACCCTTGTTGTTGGTTGCTTATTTCTATCGCCCTCATAAGGTATTAGTCTAACCCTTATTATTTTGATACATTCATCTTATATAACTCAATTCTTAAAGATATGACTTCTCCAGTGGTGCTTACAGAGAATAAATCTACTAACTTCTGATAGATTTATTTTTATGTCTCCATTTTTTGATACATAAGATATGAAGGGATCCTTAATGGATTATATAAGGATGCTTTGAGCCCTTACTTCCCATTTCATGTAATTTTCTAGAGCTTGATATTATTTCTTTTGAGGTTTAGTGATCTAACCCTTAACATGTCCAACGACCTCATTTTGTATGAGGATTAAATATGTCCTCTTCTTCCATGCAAGAAATTTTTATGACCCAACCAATTTTTTTCTCTCGTTGAAAAATGAATTCATTATAGATTTAAGATTCTATAATGATAGGTATATTTCCTTCATATATATATGATTTTGAAGGGTATGAATTGATATCTTTAGGCTGACTTGTCCCTTCATGTAGGCCAACTTGTTACTACTTGTTTGAAAATGCCTTGGAGGGTCTTTGACTCTATTTTTTACTAAAATATTTTTTTCTCTACAATATGTAACACGTAAAAAAGGGTCTTTCATATATGAAAATTAATCAATTGAATTATAGGCTCAATGAAAATCCCTAGAAGCACTCAATGGGTGCTTGACCTAAAAATAAATTTCCCTTCATCATAAAACCCATGCCTCAAGAAAAAGAATACTATTTTTTTTGTAATTATATAAAATCATGATTACATATGTCATTATGAAGAGAAAACTTAGTTACATATTTCAACAAGTTATCCAAAGTGTTTCCACTCAGTGTTATTTATTAATTCTCTTTCCAATATATTTTTAGTAGCACCCTTCTTTTAAGGTTTATCGTCATTTTTTCTAGGCTTTTTTTTTAAATATAGGAAAAATAATTTCCTTTTATCCAACTTAGAATTTCTCTCTATCTAAGCTCGTTCTTATATTTTTCCTTCAGAATCACTCCTTTCTCTCATGTTATGGTTATTCTTATTTTTTTACCCAACTTAGCATTTATCTCTAGCTACGTTTATATTTCCACACAACATAATATTTATCTCCCATTCTCCTGGTTCCCTTGTGGAAAAAAATTTCCTTGGAATTTTGGGAGGATTTGGGAATGATATTTCAAGAAGTTACACCATGTGGACTTCACCACTTAACAAGTTCTTGGATAGAAAGGAATCCCACATCACTCATGTGCAATTTCCCATAATATTCCCTAAAGGAATAAAATATTTATCCATCATCAAATTATTTATATAGATACGTCATTTCAATTCAGGGTCCCATTGTTAGCACCTAATTTGAACCTCAGGCTGAAGGAAGGAAAATCAGAGTAACCTCAAACCATGCTCATCCTTGTAGCTAGCCCTACAAGGTCAGGAGAGGGCTCTCTCTATGAAAAATTTTCAATGAAATATAACTGAAAATTGATTTTAGGCTACGTATAGTAGCTCGAAATGTTTTATCAATTTTCTGGGTTGTATGGATCAGATGGGGTTGGGAAGTTTGAATCTGGGGAATTAAACCAGAGATACAAGGTATTCTATGGGGCAAGGTAGGGAGGGATTTTAACAATTTTTTTTAAATGATGAAATATTTAAGACTGGTGAGGAGCTGAAAAGGGCATAGCAGATGGATCCTCTTCAAAAAATAGACAACATAGAGAATTGAATGATTTTCCCAAGGCAGAGCATTATACAATGGATTCTACCTATCTACCTTAAAAAACATCCAAACAGAAATATGAATGAATGAATGGAAAACATAACATTTAACGAATGATCACAAAGGAAATAGCAGTGCTAAAATCCATACCACGGGATCACATAAATCAGTGCTGCATTTCTTTATTAATTCCCTGCCAAACTATTACAGAAATGGAGCATAGAGCGTCCTCAATAATTCCAAATTATTCCACCTCCCCCCTTACAAATGATTGAAAAACTACATTAAATAAATCAATTTTAAGGGGGACGGATCCACAAAAGGAGGAGTTGTTTCACCAGTTTTGGAACAGAAATTTGAACATAGAAAATAAACCAACAATATGCCCCCTAAAAGAGGGGAAACAATATAATTTGACCATCTAGAAGATTTTCTATTACAGTTACTCAAACAAAGGAGAGGAAAGACAAATATGGAACCAATTCTCCTCTTTTATCATTGTCGTCGTTCCGTGATAAATGCTGTAATGATCTCTGTGTTCCATAATAGCTCATGGCCCAAAAAAAAATGTCTTTTCCTTTAATCTTGAAGAAAAACCCTTTTTCCGAAGAAAATGCCTTTGCAACCAAAGAAAATCACATTTGTCGTTTTAATGAAGAAAAGCCCCTTTTTCATTTAAAAAGAGTGAAAGGAAAGGATGGTGGACCCAAATCGCAATCGCAAATCGCATTGGAAAGGGGGAGGTGCATAATGGAGTGATGTGATAAAAAAACTTGCAATGCGATGGAGGGAAAAAAAATTTCATTGAAAAGAGCGGAGGGCTTTTAGGTGGGACCCAGAGAAAATCGCAATCGTAGCGGAGGAGTGGTCATAACATATGGTAGGGAGAAATCACAATATGCGTTGTGCGATGGAGGAAATAGAGCGATGGAAACAGTGGGAAACAAAGGCTGATGCGATGAGGGATTTAAGAAATCTTTTTAAAACTATAATAATCGAATTATCACTTTTTACAAATGAAAAAAAAAAACCCTTTTTATTTTGAATGGGCGGAAAATATTTATGGTGGGACTGGGGGAAATCGCAATTGAAAATCGTAGCAGAAGGGAAGCAAGATCATGTCGTAATGGAGCGATGTGATGAAAAATTGCAATGCGATGGGAGGTCGATGGTGCGATAGAGGAAAAGTCCCTTTAAAACAAAATGAGATGAAATTTGTGCTATAACACGGAGAAAGGCCCATTTTCTTTTGGAAAGAGCGGAAGGATTTTCTGGTGGGACCGGACATCGCAATCAGAGATTGGAAGAGGAGGGGGTTTGGAGTTAAACGTTGTAGGAATCGCCGATTACGATGGGCGATATGCGATTAATCGTATCAAGAAATCAGAAGAGAAGGGTCATGAGTTTGTGGGAATCCTACGAAGTTGCGATGCGATCGAGCTTGCGATGCGATCGGAGGTATCAAGGGTGCGTCAATCGCATCGAAAATTTTCAATTGGAAGTATGTGATTATCGGCCCATGGACTTTTGCGATGCGATGGTGTGATCGGATCGGAGGTATCAGGGTCAATTGCATCGGATGTTTAAGGATCAATCGCATTGGAGGTTTGTAGGAGACGGCAATGAAAATACAAAGGGACCTTTTCAATGAAGATTTTAGAATCACATGAAAAGGTAGAAATTATAAAGTTTAAGGGACGAAATGAGAAAGAAGGGTAAGGTTAGGGTTTTGGGGGCTTTTCTTCATTTAGGAATATCTTCCAATCCAGAAGTCAGTTTTGGGAGTATGATATACCTTTGGAAATCTCTTTTCGGGCTCATTATGATGGACATATTTAAAACATGTTTTGCAGTAAATATCATATGAATAACACCTTTGAAAACCAGGCAGAGAAAAATCGCCTTTGACCCTTTAGTGAAGGGCTGCAAAGGACTGATAGTGGCTTTATGGAGATAACAGCTTCTAAAGTTCAAATTATTACATATGAAGACATAAAATTACATAAAAGAGGTTAATCAAAACAAAGTACCCTGTTTTGACCTCAAAACATGTTTTGAGGTGACAATTACATCCAGCTAAGAGAACAACTTCTTTTATTTTTCTAGATACCATGTTTGAGTTTATTAGGCATCCTCATGTCGTTGCTGCTTTTATTGACACTTTCCTCATTATTTTGACTATGATGAGACCCTAGAACGTGATGAGACCAACCCTATGACCTAAAAACATGAATTCCAGAGTGAAAGTGAATCATGACTGAAGACCATAGAGAGGAGAATCAACAAGTTTTCACATGAGGGAAAACTGATGAAATGAACACTACCATCAATGAATCCATGACCTAACGGAATGATGAAAATTTATAGTATGGGACTTCTAATATGGAAATGCAAAAGAGTAAATTTGATCATTGATGGCAGTATGACAAAACTGACACTAACATTGGCTCCAATGGGGATGGTAGCTCCTTGGAGGTGCCAAGAACACCGTAGACCAAGTAGCCTTATCCATTGGGAAAATACGGTCAATATACTGGAAAATGAGACAATGCAGACTGACTCTAACTCAAACTATGACTGAAAACTAAATTAAAACCAACAAACCTTACACATATCATTCAAGTTTTATAGCCTTCACCTCGGGCCCCAAACTTCAATGACTGTGTACTTGAAATCTGACCAACAATGGCATGGTATATACAATGAATGTGACATAATTTTGGACCCATTATCTCAAAAGTGGTAGTGCTTCAAAAGCCTACCATTCACTAGCCCTCCAGGGCAATCTTGGTCGTGCATCTCTGTGAGCAAGAAAGAATTATGTCCCCTGCATGTTGAAATCTTGTACAGTCCTTTCCATAGGTTATCGAACTTATCATGCTTCCCCCTGTCCTCATTTCGTGCATCCCATCTCAACACCACATCTTCCAACTAAAATTTTTATGCTTTGTTTTTATGGTCATAGATTATCTTGATCTTTTCCTGCAACTGAATAAAGTTCTGAGAGACTTCATCCCTTGTTTGCTGAAGGTGAACTTCCAGCCTCTTGCAATAGTCTCATGACTAGAACTGTAAGCGATGTAGGAAACATAGTATCAGTGCCATAAACTAATTCAAATGGTGACATACCTATGGATTTCTTGCAACTGACTCTATCTGCCCATAATGCGTTGATGAGCTTTCGATGCCAATTCCTCTTATTCGCTTCCAGAATTTTCTTGATTATGTTTATCAGAGATATATTTGATGATTCTGCCAGGTCGTTACCTTGTGGGTAGTATGATGTTGAATGGCCCAACACAATATTGTATTTGTCGCTGAATTCCACTAACTTCTTGGATCTAAATGCTGCTGTGTTATCTGTTATGATTTTGTGAGGGCAACCAAAACGAGACAGGACATTTGATTCTAAGAATTGAATCATCACTGTATCTGTGGCCTGCTTTGCTGGAATGGCCTCAATCCATTTGGTGAAATAATCGGTACCTGTCAAGATCCATCGATGTTGTGTTGATGATGTGGGATGGATTTCCCCTATGAAATCAAGTCCCCACTACTGAAAAGGAGCATTTACTTGAATTGGTTTCAAAGGAAGAGGAAGTAGTTTCCTTTTTCCTTAGAAAACTTAACACTTATGGCAGCTCATCACTATTTTATACAAATCTGAAAATAAAGTGGGCCAATAATATCCCGCTCTCAACACTTTGTTAGCTATTTTTTTCCAAAACAAATGCCCACCACAATCACCTTTGTGGAAGTCATGCATCACCTTCTGAGCCTCATCTTCAACCAAACAATTAAGTAGAATACCTCCTGGATCTTTCCAATAAAGAGCACTGTTTAAAATACAAAATTTAGCAGACTTGAGTTTTAGTGATCTACCTTTGCTTCTAGATATCCCGGGAGGTGGTGAAAGATGCTGAAGGACATAAACTATGTCTGAATAGCACGGGGATTGGAGGAAAATGTCTGAAACCAGGACAAGTGAACCATCATACTCACACTCTGACATTGCTGCTATGAGGTTTATGTCCAGAGCGCGCAGGTTTGATTGTGCCATTAGTTTTGCTAAACCCTATCCTTTGACTAACTTTGTGGGTTCAATCTCCAAATCATATTCCAACGTTGCTGCTATCCACTTACCTCTTCTTCCTTCCGGATTAGTTTGCATCAACACATCTTTCATTGCTGCATTAGGAACATATGCTATGGTATGTGAATGCAGAATGTATACTCTAAAATACTTTAGTGCTTTTATAAGAGCCAATGCTTGTTTCTCAATAATATTATACTGCAAGGCAGCATCTCAAATGGTCCCACTGAAAAAGGCAATGGGCTATTCAATTTGATCTCTCTTTTGCATTAATACCGCAACCATGGTATGCTCCGATGCAAATGAAAATATAGTGAAATCTTGAGTGTAATCAGGACTAATCAAAACTGGGGCATTGGACAGGGAAAACTTTACCAGATTAAATGACTTGATAGCATCCTCGCTCCATTTGACAGTGCTATCCTTCTTCAACATATTAGTCATTTCTCGTAAATGTTCAACCAAATTGGGTATAAATCTGTGCAAGAAGTTCATCTTACCATTGAATGCCTAAATCTCCTTTTTTTTACGTGGAAAGTCTATGTGTTGAATTGCCTCCACTCTTGTAGGATCAATGTGGATACCATATTTAGAGATGATATTCCCCAGCAGCTTACCTTCATCCATACCAAACAAAATTTTCTTCAGATTGAGAGAAATCCCAAACTTTTTGCATCGCTGAAATACAACCCTCAAGTGGTGCAAATGTTCATCATCAGAACCAGAAAAAACTGTCAGATCATCCAAATAAACAACCAGAAAAACATTATTTTCATTATAAAAAGCGATACATCCAACATTTTTCAGTCCAAATGGCATTTTGGCATACTGGAAAGTTCCCCAAGCTGTTGTGAAAGTAGTTTTGTCTTGGTCTTTTTCATGAACCAAGATCTGATTATAGCCTGAGTAACCATCGAGTAGTGACATCCTTGATGCTCCAACTACTCTTTGCAGAATATGATCCATATTTGGAAGTGGATAGTTATATTTTAAGGATGCTTTATTCAGATTACGAAAATCTATACACAACCTTATTTCTCCTGTCATTTTGCGTACTGGGACCAAATTCGAAACCCAATCAGAGAATATAATTGGGACAATGATACCAACTTTATACAATCTGTTTACCTCTTTTTCAATGGATGGAAGAAGCTTTGGATTGATCCTTCTCAGCTTCTATCTAAATGACTTCTGATCTGGCTTGATGGGAATAGTATGCTAAATTATATTTTTGTCATACACCTTCAAATCTGGATAATCCCACACAAACACATCAAAAAATTCAGAAAGTAATTTAACATACTGTTCCTTTACCTCAGGGGACAATGCTTTTGATAACTTCACAAGCTTAGGCTTGTCAGCTGTTCCAAGATTAACATCTTCAACTCCTTTATCAGTAGGTACCAAGCTCAGTTTCTTTACGACATCATCTTGATCAAAAAGCTCCTCTAAAGGTATGAGACCTCTAGTAATTACATTGTCTTTCACCTGCAATATGTCCATCTGATTTGCTTCGATTTCTTGATCATTGACATCATAATCACACTCTATGGAATTATCCTTGAATTTTCCTTCACTCTGCAAAAAAGCATTGATTTCATTGTCATCCCGAAACACTTTCCAATACCTTAAATTATCGGGAACAACAGGCCGATGTTTGACATAAATTTCAAATTTGTTGCTGGAATTCATTGGAATCTTCAAATTTGTTGCAGTAGTGGCAAGAGAATCTGCAATAATATTCTGCATTCGAGTTAATGTTGTCAAAGTGTATTCAGAAAACATCCTCAAGATGTCTAGGACTGCATTTTTGTAGGCCCTTAATCGTGGATGTTTTGCTTGATAATCTCCCTTTACCTGTTTGATTATCAAATCTAAATCTCCATACACAAAAATCCTCTTTGCCTTTAGCTTCTTCAAAATTTTCAGACCTGCGATCAAAGCTTCATACTCTGCTTCATTGTTAGAGTAGTCAAAAGCCAATTTGTAAGCACATACTCTAACATTACTAGGAAATTTTTCAGGCTAGAAAACAGGGCTCCGAATCCATATTCCTATACCAGCACCATCCTTACCAACAACTCTATCAAAGTCCATGCTCCAAAGGCCTTCTTCTTCTTCTTCTAGATGTTGAAATTTTTCTTCTTTCTCTACTTTATCTTGACTGATTTCTGCATTTTTCTGATGTTCATTGTCCTTTTGCTACTGGCCGACAGAAAGCTCAGAGATGCTTGCTGGTTTATTTCTTTCTTGTCTAAGGGCTTCCCTAAAATTTTCTGAAATTTCAGGTACCTCATCTACTTCTACCAACTGAACATTTTCATCATTCAAACCACCATCTGAATATAATACAAATGACTCTAAATCTTTGTGGACTGCATTAATTAGATGATTAAATGGCTTATCTTTGCTATTGATCATGTATTTCATTCTCTTCTCCCTGTATAGTTTTCTCCGCTGACCGAACACAGGAATGGAGAAATCAAGTTGTATGGTTCCTTTCAGTTTTGCACCCCATGACCTAGACAAAATAATTCCAAACTGTGGTGGAACATCGACAACAACCACATCAATAAAAACATTCTTGGCTGGGATTTGATCTAAATATACTACCAAGTCTTTGATAATACCAATACAATGGACCCTACCAGAGTCAAAGGAATACAAATCATGGTACTTGTGGGTAATATCAAGACCCAACTTCTCCATAATGGTTTTGGGCATCAAGTTGTACGAGGCTTCGAATTCCATCATAGAATTATGTAAAATGAACTCATGCAATCTAAGACTCAGGTAGAAGGGAGGGACTTCAATCTCTTCAGACTAACCTTCTATGGCTGGACCGAAAATGAGTTCAGGATAGTCATCTTCAACATTTACCATATCTGATATAGAGTCTATTTGCGAAATTCTAGACACCTGATGTTTATAAGTGCTATTTTTTACCAACTCAGTCAAGGTCATGGACACTTTCATCTTAGCAATTTCATTTTCTAAATTAAAGGATGGAACTTTTTCTACCTCTTTGACGGGAGAATATTTCTTCTCCACTTCTCCTTTGTTCTGCTAAGCTGATTCTTTTCATTTGCAATGTTAATCGCTAAGGATGCCTTGCTATGAGAGGGATCAGCAGGCTCTTTCCCTTTCCTTTGAGTATTTGAACAGTCATTTTTTGGTTGCAACCCTTTCCTTTTCTGAATGGGATTGATTGGCACATCTCTGCGCCTCAAAGAATACTGCTTCTATTGCGTTGACAGAGCGTTCATATATCCTTGTTCATAATCATCAGATTCTTCCTCTAACAATGCATCATTGGCGAATATGAAATCATAATCTCTTCGAGTGTCTGGAATCACTACATATTCTTCATCTTTTGTCAGAAAAATGGGCGAACCATCAACAGTGAAAAAATGATTAGCTTCAACTACCGGATCATCATCATCATCTATTTCCATTCCCTGAACATAATTTTGTTGCAAAGGAGTTCTGAGTTGCTGCTGTTGTGTTGTTTGATCTTGCGTTTTGTGTTCCCTTTGTTTAATTCGGAATTGGGGCTGCTACTGTCCTCTGAAATTTGGATTCCTGATTTGTGCTGTAGGTCTATCTGGAATAGTCAGCCGATCAACCATCTTCTCCACCATTTGGATCAAAGTATCCATCTTCGTATCTGAAGGAGATGCTTATTCTTTTATAGTTACCCTCTTTTCGGCTCTTGTCCGCGCTCTTCTGGCCAACAAATTTTCTTCTACGCTCACAACTATTTTCTGCATATCTTCAAGTGTGGTAGGATTTCGTTCTCGTAGCTGATATGCCATATCAGCATCAAAACCATCTAGAAATTTGAGAAAATCTAACCCCATGGAGGGTTTTAGATTGGCCGGAATAGCATTATACACAACATTAAATCTCACACAATAATCTTGTACACTTTCACCGACATTCCTTTTAATATTTTCATATTCAGACAAGATTTGGAGTGGGTTTTTCCTTACCTCCCATTGGTCTAAGAATTTTATATGAATCTTTGGAAAAGTGTGAATAGAGGCTGCTGGTAAGGCTCTGAACCATTTTCTAACTTCACCTCCAAAGCTTTGGAAAAACAATCTTGTGGTCACATTTTCTGCCTCTACCTCATGAAGGTCAAAGAATTCATTCATCTTATCAACATGTTTCTGGGCTGTGATGCTTTGAGTGGCATCAAATAAAGGTATTTTACTTTGGTAATCAACAGGTATATCATTCATATTCTAAGGTAAAACCAAGGGTGCATACCGGGCAGCCATGAATCGAAGTGGATTTACAACAGCGTTTGTACTACTAGGATTCAAGGGAGTTGTTGATGGAGGAATCAAAAGCTGAGAATTGACTTCTGAAACTGATGGGAATGCTGATGAATTAAGCACAAAAAATGTTGTTTCTGATAACTCTGAAGGCTTAGGGATATTGGTTACAGTGATAGATGTCTGAGGGGAATTTAAAATATAATCGTCAATTTATCTGTTTGCCTTTTGAACTTCAATATCGACAAGAAACTTAGGGTCTAAAACTGTGTCGTCAAGTGTTGTTTCAGATTTGTTTCTGAGCAAAGAAAGCTCAAAACACTCATCAAAAGAGAGGTCCTCTACAAACAACCACTCACTGGGCCATGTATGGGATCCGAGAATAGGTCTAGGGATTACTAAACCTTCTTGTCTTCTGATTATTCGTGGAATGAGATTAGGGTTTTCAAATATAGGAGGAGGATTTGGATTGGGATTAGCCTTGTTGTATTTTCTTGAAGCCAGTGTGGTCGATTTTCTACTTTATAGTGTTTTATTTCAGCCTAGCAAACTTTTAACCTCATTATCTAGAGTCCAAGAATTTTTATGGAAGATATTACTGGGGTGATCAATCTTTTGTTTTAAATGATTCCCCAGTATGGTTGCTAGGAAATGTTAGCACCTAATTTGAACCTCAGGCTGAAGGAAGGCCAATCAGGGTAACCTCAAACCACGCTCAGCCTTGTAGCTAGCCCTACAAGGTCAGGAGAGGGCTCTCTCCGTGAAAAAATTTCAATGAAATATAACTGCAAATTGATTTTAGGCTAGGTATAGTAGCTCGAAATTTTTTATCAATTTTCTGGGTTGTATGGATTAGATGGGGTTAGGCAGTTTCAATTTGGGGAATTAAACCAGAGATACAAGGTATTCTATGGGGCAAGGTAGGCAGGGATTTTAACAACTTTGTTTAAATGATGAAATGTTTAAGACTGGTGAGGAGCTGAAAGGGCATAACAAATGGATCCTCTTCAAACAATAGACAACATAGAGAATTGAATGATTTTCCCAAGGCAGAGAAATATACAATGGATTCTACCTATCTATCTTGAAAAACATCCAAACAGAAATATGAATGAATGAATGGAAAACATAACATTTAACGAATGATCACAAAGGAAAGAACAGTGCTAAAATCCATACCATAGGGATCCCATAAATCAGTGCTACATTTCTTTATTAATTCCTTGACAAACTATTACAAAAATGGAGTGCAGAGCGTCCTCAATAATTCCAACTTATTCCACCTCCCCCCCCCCGTTACAAATGAGTGAAAAACTACATTAAATAAATTAGTTTCGAGGGGGACGGATCCACAGAAGGAGGAGCTATTTCACCAGTTTTGGAACAGAAATATGAACATAGAAAATAAACCAACAATATGCCCCCTAAAAGTGGGGAAACAATATAATTTGACCATCTGGAAGATTTTTTGTTACAGTTACTCAAACAGAGGAGAGGAAAGACAAAGCTGGAACCAATTCTCGTCTTTTATCATTGTCATTGTTTCCTGATAAATGCTATAATGATCTCTGTTTCCGTAATAGTTCGCGGCCCAAAAAAGAATGTCTTTTCCTTTAACCTTGAAGAAAAACCCTTTTGCCAAAGAAAATTCATTTGCAACCAAAGAAAATCACGTTTGCTGTTTTAATGAAGAAAAGCCCCTTTTTCATTGAAAAAGAGCGAAAGGAAAGGATGGTGGGCCCAAATCACAATCACAAATCGCATTGGAAAGGGGGAGGTGCATAATGAAGCGATGTGATAAAAAACTTGCGATGCGATGGGAGGCTGATGCGATGGAGGGAAAACATTTTTCATTGGAGAGAGCGGAGATATTTTAGGTGGGACCCAGGGAAAATCGCAATCGCAATTGCAAATTACAGCGAAGGAGTGGTCATAACTTATGGCAGGGAGAAATCGTGATATGCGATGTGCGATGGAGGAAATAGAGCGATGGAAGCAGTGGGAGAAAAAGGCCGATGTGATGAGGGATTTAAGAAAACTTTTTAAAACTATAATAATCGAATTATCACTTTTTACAAATAAAAAAAAAACCATTTTTATTTTGAATGGGCAGAAAAGATTTATGGTGGGACCGGGGAAAATTGCAATCGCAAATCGTAGCGGAAGGGAAGTGGGAGCATGTCATAATGGAGCGATGCGATGAAAACTTGCGATGCGATAGGAGGCCGATGATGCAATGGAGGAAAAGTCCCTTTAAAACAAAATGAAATGAACTTTGCACTATAACACAGAGAAAGGCCCATTTTCTTTTGAAAAGAGCAGAAGGATTTTCTGGTGAGACCTAGCATCACAATCAGAGATTTGAAGAGGAGGGGTTTGGAGTTAAACGTTGCAGGAATTGCCGATTGCGATGGGCGATATGCGATTAATCGCATCAGGAAATTGGAAGAGCCGGGTCATAAGTTTGTGGGAATCCTGCGAAGTTGCAATGTGATCGGGCTTGCGATGCAATTGGAGGTATCGGGGGTGGGTCAATCACATTGTAAATTTTCAATCGGAAGTATGCGATCAACGGCCCATGGACTTTTGTGATGCGATGGTGCGATCGGATCAGAGGTATTAGGGTCAATCGCATCAGAGGTTTCAGGATCAATCGCATTAGAGGTTTTTAGGAGACGACAATGAAAATACAAAGGGAACTATGCGATGAAGATTTTAAAATCACATGAAAAGGTATAAATTATAAATTTTAAGGGACCAAATGAGAAAGAAGGGTAAGGTTCGGATTTTAGGGGATTTTCTTCACTTAGGCACATCTTCCAATCCATAAGTCAGTTTTGGGAGTATGATATACCTTTGGAAAGCTCTTTCCAAGCTCATTCTGATGGACATATTTACAACATTTTTTGTATTAAATATCATACGAGGAACATCTTTGAAAACCAGGCAGAGACAAAGCCCCTTTGACCCTTTAGTGATGGGCTGTAAAGGACTGACAGTGGCTTTATGGAGATAGCAGCTTCTGAAGTTTAACTTATTACATATGGAGACATAAATTTACACAAAAGATGATAATAAAAACAAAGTACCTTGTTTTCACCTCAAAACATGTTTTGAGGTGACAATTACATCCAGCTAAGAGAACAACTTCTTTGGTTTTTCTAGATACCATGTTTGAGTTTATTAGGCATCCTCATGTCCTTGCTACTTTTATTGACACTTTCCTCATTATTTTGACTATGATGAGACCCTAGAACATAATGAGACCAACCCTATGACCTAACAACATGAATTGTAGAGTGAAAGTGAATCATGACTAAAGACCATAGAGAGGAGAATTAGCAAGTTTTCACATGAGGCAAAACTGATGAAATGACCACTACCATCAATGAATCCATGACCTAATGGAATGATGAAAATTTATAGTATGGGAATCCTACTATGGAAATGAAAAAGAGTAAATTTGATCACTGATGGAAGTATGACAAAACTGAGACTAACACCCACAACCAAATATTCAAAGAATATTAAAAATTAAATACAAAATAATCATGTTTGTAAAATAAACTACACCAGGGGTATCACATATTCCCCCCCTTAACGTAAACATTTTCCTTGGTGTTTCCTCAATTTCATCACTTCTGAAGAAGTGAAATAAATTCCTCTTAAATTTATTTTCCATTAGTGAGATATCCTCCGGGGGGCTCAAATTCCTCCATTGAAAACTTTCTTTGAGCGATGGTTCGATTTTGGCACAACATTCACTCTTGTCTAAAATTCACATTTATTTTCTACCATGTTCTTATCCATGCTAAACATGCACTAGTATTAATTTCATTCATGCACCAAAAAAGGGCCATAAATATACACCCAATAAGGGTCATCAACATGCATGGAACACATTAGCAACATATTTATAAGACATGAGAAATAGAAATAGGTTCTTTTGTGCGCTTATCTTGGGGCTATGTCAAATCACACAAACCTCGTTAAATGATTTCACTGCAAATTTCAAACCATGGAAATACCAATTTCACTTATATCATTCACATAGTGGTAATAATATTTTAAGGACCAATTACTTATCTTACCTTTTATGGAAATTTGCCACTAGGGACCTGTCACACTAGGAAAAATTCCTATGCTTTACTTTTGATTTAATATTATCAAATATGCATGAGTAATGCATGATTAAAGTTTAGGATATCCTCCTTTTTCTCCCATTTTCATGACTACTATATTTTTCTACTCCATTCAAGTACTTATCCATGTCCATTTTCGTCACTTTGCTACCTTGTATTAGTTCAAACTAAGAGTCCACAATAGGAATACATGGAAAAAAAAAATAGCATGATTACACTCAAGAATAGAAAAAATAAATGTAACATCAAAAACTTGCAAATATTCCTTCTACACTTGATCCATTATTTTCCCATAACTCACTCCCTCGATTTTTCAATTCATCCTGTATTGCAGGTTGTTGATGGAAATAAAATGCATTTTTATTCCATGTATAATCATGAGGACCCCCACATTGCATTGTTATGAATATCAACTATCTCAATGCAAATTATGTTAGTACATTTATCTTCATCAATTTTGAACATCTCTAATGTTTTTTCTTTAGAAAAAAATACATTAACTAGCAAGACTAGGTTAAGGGTTTTCCTTTCATAGTTATGGATACATCACTCATCCATAACCTTTTTACTTTTTTTACGGGATGTTCTAAGGAAAGGAAAAAAAAATCAGTTCCATTGGGTTACTCTAGGAGATTCAATCAACATCTGCCTATTTATCTTGTTGAATCGTGAAAATAAATATTTAATGAACTATCATTTCAATAAACTGTAATATTCCCAAATGGGGAAGCAGCAATATATGAACCCAAAATTGGAAATAACAGTGTAAATCAACACATCAACAATGGAGACCAGCATGGAGGCATACCATTATGTATAAGAAAAACAAATCAATACAAAATAGTGAAGCATAAATCATTGGAAATGAGGAAACAAGCCTCCCATAAACAATCACTCCCAAATATGAGCTGCTGCTACAATAAAAAATGTCAGAGAATTGCTATAGCACAGTTATAATAGGAATAACTATAGCTAGAGATCATACGATGATATAATAATACTTATATAGGCCACAATAGATACTATACATACAGATCTGGGCACTAGATCAGCTTTCCATGACAACCCAAGAGGGTTTCCAGAAAGTACACATAGTGTGCCAATGTAAGTTACAACCCTAGGGATGAAGGTATGTTGCAATAATGGAAATGAGAAGATATGGTTGAAGCTTATGTATAAAACTACATCTCTTCTCCAATAGAGCCTCCAGATGAAATAATGGCTCCTCCACTGAATAAATCACCTCCCAAAACAACCACTGTAACCACCCTTGCAACTCCTCCCAAAACAACCACTGTAACCACCCCTGCAACTCCTCCCAAAACTAACATAGATCTGGACTAAAAATGCACTGCAGGGGATAAATACTCCTTGGCCTGATGCCAAATATTTCAACAAAGCCCAAGGGGCTTATTTACAGGCCTTCCAATGGATGGAAACCTTCCTCCACTGCAAAACTAGCTCTGAAGTCACCTAATATAATTCTCTACTACTGCATCCCGCAACACAACACAACTCTAAATAGAAACTGTGTTGATGAAGAAATTTGTAGCTTGGCCTTAAGCCTGAGTGTGGAAATGTAGTGAAATACTCCTCCAAGAGGCCTTTCAAGGAAAGAGGTGGGATTCCCGCTCGAGAACACCCTGTGCTAAAAATCACTGCAATCTTAGCTAAACTGCTGAAGAAAGCAACAAGTCTAAATAGACCATATCAAAATAATAATCCAAACATAACCCCATATGGCTGCCATCCTCTTCCTTAAATAAGTGATGGGCTTCCTTACCCTTGGCCCCACTCAATTAGGTCACTACTTCCATGCATTCAATCTCCCTCCAAAATTGTGTTGTCCCGCAATGAATGCCACTCTTCCATAACAACGTTGTTTGATTTGGTCAAATTTGACCCAGTCTTCATGCTTCAACCCCTTTTCACACCTAAGGGTGTTTAATCCAGCTTTTAGATGACCTCCATTCACACTAGGAGTGTCTTTTATTCCTACTAAGGAGATTTATGGGTCTCCATACTGTCTTATTCATCTATCTAAGAGAAAAAATCAAAAATTAATATTCCAATTAGCTACATGCTAATTTAGAAATTTTACAGACTTCCCCTCTGAAATGTTGTTTGTCGTCAAGAAACTACAAGGATAGAATTGAATAGCCTCTACTCTTTCTCCTATAGCATCCTCATATGATAAGTTCCTCCAATGAACAAGATGTCTTATCAATAAGTCTCCAAGTTGCTCCTCCCAAGTGTATAAGTATGCCTTTGGTCAAAAATCCAAATGGCTCTCATCATGAACAAGTGGAATATCCTTGGAAGCAACTATATGTGGTCTAGAGGCCTTCTTGAGGCATGGAATCTAAAATATATTGGGAACCATCATTCCTATGTGAATCTCCCACCCCCAAGCTATCATCCATACAAAATGAGTCATCCTCCAAAATGGTAACTCTGAGAAATACTCCTCCACCTTAGGCTCCTGCAAGGAAGGTGGGATGCATTGCTGAACATGGTAGACCAAATGGACTACCCCACACTATCTCTCTCTCCACTTATGGAAAGTGTAGAGCTACCGGTGATATTGGGCTACAATAATGTTGCTCTCAAGGTACAAAAGGACAACTAGATCTCCAAAGACCCCTCCTCTAGTTTCATGAGCCAAACCCATCCCATACAAAGTAAATGGTACATTATCACCATGTGGTATCCAAATCAGAAAAATGTTGAAGGTTATGTGCAAGTTTGGATGGTACCAATGGTTTTTCTAGTGGATACACCTCCGTCTTACCAACTAATGTTTCAGAACATCATGTAGCAAGTTGTCTTTCAACAAGTAGCTAGATGTGCATGTGTTCTCATCTACTAGGAGGTAATAAATGGAAATATATATCAGCTGAGCATAACAAGAATAACACCAAATTTTCCCAAAGTCATGCAAAGAAGGGCTATATCCTTCGTAAATGTTGGTCCTAGAATGACTATGAAACCCAAAGATAAACTTGCCCTCTTGTGGAGCAATGCACTGTACATAGATGGTGAGAGAATGAAAATACTTTATTAAATGATCAATAAGTACATAAATACATTTCTTGCCATGCATTGTGAGTAGGCGGAAAGCGAGGTCCATAGATGAGCCCTCCCGTGAGAATTTCCTCATAAACGTCTGCAAAATGAAGGGATGCATACTTCCCTTGGAACACTCCATCAATAGAAACATACTCCCAAGTGACAGCGATGTTGGCCTTAGTGATAAGGCTCTTGCCACTCCATGACTCCATTATTTGACATGCCATATGCCAAATTCATCCACCCTCATTCTACTATGTGTGGGAGTCTCCTTCCTATGTGGAAGTACCTCTTGATTCTTCAATTTTGAAGGGTAGCCTCCTTGCACTTGGATTGTGCCATTCCTTTCTCCTGAAATATCATGCAAAGTATGGGAGAAATTCAGCCCATACTCTCCCAAGAGTACCCAAAGAAAAAATAGCTCTTGCTTCCTCCCCACACCTCCATCATACAAATCATGAGGTGAAAACATGATTATTGACACGAACAATGTCATATCAAGATAAGGCACCCAAACTCCTTTCTTCCATATGATGCAAGTGCCATGACAAATCGCTTCCACCAAAATGCTCTTTTAAATAAAATGTGTCATATGATGACCAAACTCTTTCAAGACTAGCCAACGCAGCCTTGCCTCCTGCTGCCCCATGTCATAGATCTGCAAGTGGATTTCCAACCTCTTGCTCATCAACATCACCCATCCAACCAATGGTGAGTGTCTATCATCATGCTCAATGTTGGTATTCCTCCAATGGAGAATACCACACTCCCAAATTATATTTCTATATTTTCATTTCATGGGATGTTGAAATGAAATCTCCTGGAGATCTCCAAATGAAGACCACTCATCCATGACTAAGTTGACCCCATAAGGATCCAAATAAGTGGTAGGAAAAAAATTCATATCAAAATGTGAAGTGCTCATCAAGAAGTATCCATCATAATAATGGAACATTTCATCCCTCATAAGATGTCCTCCATCAATCATCTGCCTATCCAATGTCACACAAGTATAATGGTCATCAGAATATCCAAATAATAGTTGGGCCCCCAACTCATCACTGTTGCTCAATGACAATGCTGCTCATCTTCATGATGGTGCATTTTCTGTCTCAAGATTGTACTCAATGTTGAACACATAGTTCTGCATTACTTTGCTTAGGACAATGTTCATCCCATCCTCCAAAATTCTACACTCTGACCCCAAGAGTTGTGTGCAGCTCAACAATGATATACTAGGATGACTGTATATCTCCTCCTTGAACAAGTCAAGGGTCCTCAGCGTAGTGATATTCTTCTGCTCCAAATCAACAATGTATTTTGACCTTCATTCATGCAAAGGTATATTCCCACAATCCTACATATGATGTGCTGAAATAACATAAAGTGGAAACATGTGCATACCTCGGTAAAGCTTGGGAACATCGTGTATTGCTACAAAGGTTCCTTCCTCCGGTGTGATGGCTTCCCCAACTACTGATGATGATGGCTTCTCTTCTATGGCTGCATCAGTATTGGTACAAGTCTCCTCCTCCTCCTCATGCATCTCCAAAATAGTGCATGGGACTCTACATGTCAAGAGATCAATACCACTTTGCAGAGGCGCAAGTGTTATTTCCCCTGATGCAAGTGCTCCTGCAAAAAATGGTGGTAAAGGCCTCTTCTCCTCTAATTTCTTCTTGTCAAACTTATTGATCAACCTTTGAGTAAAATTTGCATATGTATTCACTCTTGCATGACTCAAATGGCTGAACCACCAATTTTTTGCTTCACCCTCAAGGTGCAGCGCTGCAATCTCAACAACTTCTCTTTCTACCACTTGATTCAATAGGAAGAATGCATCCAAATTCATTCCCCATGATCTTGCTGTGCATATGGATGACCCATCAAATGTAGGGAATAGAAATATATTAATGTAAGTTCTTCTTTCTTCTTTGAGCTAAATGAAATATGGGAGAGTTAGATTCTCCTTGAAAGCTCTAGTTTGAGACTTATATTCTGCAAGATACTCACTTAGAATCTCAGGATCCAAGTGTCCTCTATCTCCATTCCTCTTTTCTTCTTCTTCAAAGGGAAAGGACATATCAGGTTTCTTTGGAGCTCTATGCAACATTGGTTCTTATTTTTTGTGATAGGAGGTACATGGACCTTCATCTTCTTGAAACCCTAATGTGGTTTCATTGCTTCTCTCCATTTTTCTTTGCTTGACATCCTTGGTGAGGTCCCTCTTGGATATGAAAAGAGACGAGATAAAACTCATTATTTCAATCATTCTGATATCTTTCTCCTTCTTCTTATTCTCCTGATAGCATAATGGCTGAGATCCACAAGCTGAGCCAAGATTATGGCCTGATACCATTGTAATATTCCAAAATGGGGAAGCAGCTATATATGAACCCAAAAATGGAAATAGAAGTGTTAATCAACAAATCAATAATGGAGATCAATATGGATCATAACATTATGTATAATAATATAAAATCAATACAAAATAGTGAGGCATAAATCATAGGAAATGAGGAAACAAGCCTCCCATAAACAATCACTCCCAAATATGAGATGCTGCTACAATACAAAATATCAGAGAGCTACTACAACATAGTCATAATAAGCATAAATATATATGGAGATCATGCAATGATATAAGAATACTGATATAGGCGACAATAGATACTATCCATATAGATCTAGGCACTAGATTAGCTTTCCAAGACAACCTAAGAGGGTTTCTGGAAAATGCACACAATGTGCTAATGTAAGTTGCAACCTTAGGGCTGAAGGCATGTTGCAACAACATAAATGAGAATATATGGTTGAATCTCATGTAGAAACCTACATATCTTCTCCAATATATCCTCTGGATGAAAGAATGGCTCCTCCACTGTAGAAATCACCTCCTAAAACAACCATTGCAACCACCCCTACAACTCCTCCCAAAAATAATACAGATTTGGACTGAAACTGAACTATAGGGGATAAATACTCCTTTTCCTGATGCCAAATATGTCAAAAAATCCCAAGGGACTTCTTTACAGGCCTTCCAATGGATGGAAACCTTCCTCCGCTCCAAAACTAGCTCTGAAGTCACCCAATATAATTCTCCACTGTTGCACCTGCAACACAACGCAACTCTAAACAAAAACTGTGTTTTTGAAGAAAGCTATAGCTTGGCCTTATTCTTGAGTATGGAAATGTAGTGAAATACTCATCCAAGAGGCCTCTCAAGGAAAGAAGTGGGATTCCCTCTCGAGAACACCCTATGCTAAACATCACTGCAATATTAACTAAATAGTTGAAGAGTGCAAGTCTAAACAAACCATATCAAAATAATAATCCAAACATAACCCCATACGGCTGCCATCTTCTTCCTTAAATAAGTGATGAGCTTCCTTACCTTTGGCCCCATTCAATTAGGTCACTACTTCCATGCATTCAATCTCCCTCCAAAACTGCATTGTCCCACCATGAATGTCACTCCTCCATAATAGCGTTGTTTGATTTGGTAAAAGTTGACCCAGTCTTCATGCTCCAACCCCTTTTCACACCTAAGGGTCTTCAATCTAGCTTTTAGATTACCTCCATTAACACTAGAAGTGTCTTTTATTCCTACTAAGGAGATTTATGGGTATCCATACCCTCTTATTCCTCTATCTAAGAGAAAAAATCAAAAATTAATATTCCAATTAGCTACATACTAATTTAGGAATATTACATACACCAAATTTTCTGGTCATCTCAATTCCAAAAAAAATTAACTCTTTCTTTATGAAAAATACTATAAAATAAACTAGTTAGAAAAATTCCAATAAGTCAACAATACTACTAGGTAATCCCATACAATTATGAGTACCATTTCATCATTCAAGTTTTTGGAAATTAAGGATAATTTTCCCCTTTTCTAGGTATTTTGGAGTTTCCCTTTTAGGGATTACATGTTTTCAATATTGATTTTAGCGTTAATTTTTTTTGTAAATATGACATTTTCTGAATCCTTTTCAAACTATTCTTAAGTTTTTTTGTGTTTTTCTGGTCACTTAGGGCAACCAAAATGCATTTATCACTTTCTTTTTTAACTTTATAGTCTTTATAAGTTTCACTTTATTTATTACTTGTGAGATTAATTTTCTTCTAACCATTAATTACTGTGATATTCTATTCCTAACTTCCAAACATTTTCTTGGTATTTACAAGAATTGTTTAGCTAGCAACTCTTAGGTATCACACAATTTCCTATACCTTCATGCTTCTTTTTCACATGCCACAGTTTTTACCACAATTTTTTAGGTTATTCAAATATCCGAACTTAAAATTTTTATACTACAAGGAAATAAATTTTTTAGATCCCTCAATCATGGAGGTAACAAAATATTTCATTTATAATTTACAACAGTACTTATCTATTTCACAGGTAGGGATATTGTTAGCTCTTCCATAAATATTTTAAGTCCCATAGACTAAGCTTGCCCTTGAATGTCATGGCATTTTATTTATGGCCAAAAGTTAAAATTCTTAGCATACTCACACTTGAGTTTGTTTTATACTATAACAATGTTCAAATTGTGACAACATTAACATTAAATATTCTCAACATGACTCTTTTTTACTACATGATGGTTTGTTCTACACTTTATTTATATGCGTATGGGTTCTCAACCCCCTTTTAAGTCATTTTATATTGGTATTTACATACTATTCCAATGTCTTGTATACACCTTCTTATGTGTATATACTTTGTTTTCTTCTAATTTTGATCTATCTAGACCGAATTCACCCATGTTTTAGATAATCAAAATACTAATAGTGTCTTTATTATCTATTATCTAAATCAATTATGTTCTCAAAATCCTTATCCAAGAATTGAAACTACAGGAAAAATTCAATTTCTTTTAAGACAAGAGAGTCTTGCTCTTGAAAATCTATCCAAATTCAAATTTACACTAAAATTTATAATTTTTGTTCATCTTTCATATAATAGGTTTCTCTCTAGTTGAGAATATCATCTTCCACTAGGATCTATAGTTCCCATTAATGTGGGTACTAACTTTTTCATCAAATTGATCTCACATATCTATTTTTTATAACTTATCCCACCATAACATCCTACTATATTGTGCATTAAATATTTGCCATTATGCCTTGACATGATGACTAAAGTCTTGGCATGATTTTGTATAGAATTTACAGGATGGGTAGATCTTTGCAGGTACAAAGGATCAGGTGTAGGTGGAGTTGGAGCACGATTTTCTAAAATTTTTGGTTGAAATCAAGGTAATGTAGGTCTCCTCCAATGGACAAACAATGTTATAACAAAGGTTCTCAACGTATTAAGAGAAATAATAACATACTTACTGAAGGAATGACCCTTTTTACCCATTCTAGAGTCATAACACTTAGAGTCATTTATGTGGGATTTCTCCCATGGCTTTAAGTGGAGAGAGTAAAATTGATTTAACCATCATTGTAGAAGGTTATCAAGTAAATATTGTGAGGATTAGTGTTGTGTATTTATTGCATCTTCCATCAATTATAAAATTTCAAAGTTTAAAGTGAAAGGGGTTAAATGGAATGAGAGTTTATGAGAGAGTGAGCTACATTTTTGCAGAATTAGAGAGCTGATCAAAGCTTAGTTTTGGAGAAAATTTTAGAGGATGAAAGAGCTACAATATACATATATTTTTTTTGTAGATTGTGTCTCCCAGTTTCTATTGAAATGGAGAGGAGAGATATTGTTTTAGCTACTGTAGTAGAGACTTTATATCAAAGTTTAGATGGTTGATGTGCTTGTGTTTCAAGGGTTTATTGGAGAGAATATTGTTGTAGCTTTAGTGTAAGAGTTTTGTATGCTTACTTGACTATGTTAGTGATGGATATTATATGTTGTTGCGGAGTTATTTAGTTTTACTTTTTATGAGCATATTTTATTGTGTTAAGCTAATGTATTATCTGAGTTTGTATTGTAGAAATCAATTTTGTTGGAGAGGGTGGTGTTGTGGTTTGATTTAGTTGTTGATGATATTATTTTTTGCATGGGTATAGTATTAAAATGGGATGAAATGATGCCCATGATGTTTGTATGCATTTTTAGAGTGGATCCAGTATGAAACATTATGAAATCTGGACCAGAATGAAGCTTTAAGGTTTGGTCCAACGGTGTGGCGAGTGATGACTTTCCAAGGTGTAGCTACATCCTTCATGTAGTGGAATGAGAAATTGGGAGTGGTGATTAGGAGAGAATTATTGGGAGTGGTGTCTTCTAGCAAGTGGTGGCCTACAAAGTTGAGAGATTGGTGGCTTCCTGTAGGTGGTGGCTTGAAAAGTTCATATAGGTAGTGGCCTGGAGCAAGTAGAGGCTTGCATGATCGTCAATTTGTGGCTTGGAAATGGTTGGTGTCTAGTGATTTAGATGTAAAATAATACCTTATAATATTAAAATAAGACAATGAATAATATCTACCAACAATGACTTCTACCCTTTAGGTTTCTACATTACATCTGATGTCACTATGTGTGATTGTGTCTTGATGTGTTGATAATATCATGTTCATGTTTATTGATTTTTTGCTTATGGTTCATAATTATTTACCTATATAATAGCTACTCATGTGGTTTACTAATTCATATTTAGATATTCTCATATACTATGTTGTTAATTTTTGGTACCCCATAAACATATTGGTCTTCATTCACAATTTTGAATTTAGCATTTCCATGCTAATAATTGTGTTGTAGAAGGTGAAAATTCATCTCCTAGCTACACCTATATATTCTCTCCTTCACTAACAGATATAGCATATGCTTCTACCATTTTTTTCTTCTTTTCTTCTTAACTCTATCTAAGACACACAACGACATTATTAGTTCAAGCATGTTCTTAAATTTTTTCCATGAGTCCTCGACCAATATTTCAGGTCCATCGTTCAAAATTACAATTAATTTGGTACATAATTTCCTTTCTTGTTATGTTTGACCTCTTACACACCTTGGTTTCCCAAAACCAATCACTAAGTAATGATGGACCAATATTTCAGGTCCATGGTTTTGTTGGTTCTTGAATATGTCCTTTGTGCCTCATATTAGTTTATACATATTTTATTTGAAATATATATTATGAAATATTCCACCCCTTTCCCCTATTATCAACCTGGAGCTAGGTTACTTGATCCTTTGAATGCAAAATTTATAATATGACACCTTAATATAATATTCCTCTTCCCATAATGCCACATGCCTTCCTCAACTCATAAAATTGATGTGAAAATGGATTAACTCTTAACTCTAAATGATGGTATGACTGGCTATACGTAAGGTGGCTCATGTTCTTTCCATATTAACCTATTACATTGGTCTAACTGACAGTTATCTAATGAATTCACATGACAAGGGTGTGGAATGGTAAAAAATGGTGCAATTTTTTCTTAGTGAATCAATGACAATCTCTACTTACGGTTTTCCATTTGGTGAAATTAATTATCCTCAATTCATTTGTTATTTTTCCCTTTAGACATAAATGAAATATCATCTAGCTCTGCTACAAAGTTTTTGACCTATCCACTCACTTCCTTTCTATTAAACTAGGTGTGGCTCTATTTCTCTCCACACAAACATCCTTTATCTTTTTATGAAGTTAACTCTTAGCACCACAAAACCAGTCTGGTGAGTAATATTCTGTAGGGTCATATTTTCTTCTTGGCTATTTCTACTTTTCCCTTCTCTATTATGTTTTGGTTTATGCTTATGATATGTAGGTTTAGTACTAATTACTTCCCTTATAGTAATGTGAATACTCTCCGAACCTCCATTACTATGAGATTACCCTTTTTCTAACCTAGTTTCACGGGCCTTCCTCGAATTCCCTCTTCTTCAAACACACCATTTATTCCCCATCACATACCTATCATTTATAAAATTAATATTGTTTCAAGTGTTTCTTGAAAAAAAAAATTCTATGGTCAAGTACTATGTGAAGCATGATGTTTCCTATGGACATCCTGTTGGTGAGGGTTTATTAGTTTCAGGTAATTTACACTTTCTATCTTGGTGGTACTCCTTGAATAAAACCCTAAAAATTAATTGTTATTTTTTTCCTTAATCTTTGGTTAGTTTACAACGTACTTTTTGTTTTAGGCCATAATATGCCATGGTTTAACATGTAGCTTTCTTATGACCAGACTTTGGTCATTCTTGCTCATGGACCAAGGCTTTATTCATGTCATGAATAAAACTACAAGCATAACCATCTTAATAGGGATCACGCATGTTCAAGTGTTTTACCCTATTAATCTCTTTTTTTCCCATAATTCTCCATGGATACTCATTTCCATTTTGTGCACGTGGTCTTCATAACCCAACTCTCTTCCTTTTACTATTAATTTGAGTTTTAATGAATTGGACTAAGTATATGCACTTATGATCCAAAGGTATACCAGATGGAACTTGGGGAAACACTCTATAGGTATAATAATAATTCTCCCCTACCTATGTTTTTTTGAAAATTGATTATATTTACTAGCTAATGTATGAATTATTATATTATACCAATAAAGTCTTGGTTTCTTTATCAAAAGTACACAAGGAAACCCTCGGATAACATCTGCGCCTTCACACTTTGTTATGGACACTGTGGGTCTCATGATCCTTTTTCAACTTTTTCTATTATAATACAGATGACTCTTCTGCACTCTAGTGTACTTGTGTGGTTACTCCCAATTTATTACTTGCCTCCCTGAAAACAAGTTTCCCAATACTGCTTTTTAATGCACTTGTAAAATTATTGGATACTCTTTAATGGCTTTATTCATGAAGACATATCTAAACATGTCTATCCATGGTTAAATATGGTAAATGGTTGAATTCAATTGCTTAAACAATTATTCTACTTTCTATTGTGATAGGCTAGTTCGACCTCATTGTTTGTAATTATTAGTTTTTGGATGATGCCTTGTTTAACTCGGTTTATCCACTTGCAAGGACCACTATCAGAACACCCTATTTCAATGTACTATCTAGTTTATTTATTTTTGGTAATATATATTACCCTTACTTGGGCTATACTTAGTCAATGTCCAAAACTTAACTCGTTCTTATAGACAATACTATAAAATAAACTAGTTATCGAAATTTCCAACAAATCAACAATACTAATATTTAATCACTTCAAATATGAGCACCATTTCAACCTTCAAGTCTATGCTAATTATGGATTTTTTCCCCTTTACTAAGTCCATTGGAGTTTCCCTTTTAGGAATTACATGTCTTCAATCTTGATTTTAGCCTTGATTTTTTTTGTAAATATGACATTTTCTGAATCTTTTTCACACTATTCCGAAGTGATTTTTTGCTTTTATGGTCTCCTTGGGCAACCAAAATGCAATTATAAATATATTTTTTAATTTGATAGTCTCACAAATTTTCACTTGAGTTGATACTTTAGAAGTTAATTTTCTCTAAACCATCAATTGCTATGATATTTTAATTCCTAGCTTACCAACACTTCATTGGGTTTACAAGATTTTTTAGCTAGTAACTCTTAGGTATCACACAACTACCTGTTTTCTCAGGATTATTTTCTCAATCACCACACTTTGTACCAAAAAATTTCAGCTTTTTCAAATATTTGAAAGTAAAAGTTTTGGACTAAGCCTGTCTATGAAAATCATGACGTTTTATTTACTACCATAAGTTACAACATGTAGCATACTCACACTTGAGTTGTGCTATTAGTATATGTTTTCCTTGATAAGAATGTTCAAATTGTGACAATGTTAACATTTAATGTGCTCAAGAAGACTCTTTTTGAGTACATGATGGTTTTTTCTACACTTTATGTATATGCTTCTTGTTCCTCAACCCCCTTTTGAGTCATTTTCTATTGGTATTGACATACCTTCCAAAGACTTATATACACCTTCTTATGTGTATATACTTTGTGATCTTCTAATTTTGATCCACCTAGACCAAATTCACCCTTGTTTTAGCTAATCGAAGTACTATTAGTGTATTTATTCTCTCTTATTTACATAATTTAAGTTCTCATAATCCTTATTCACGATTCAATTCACGCTACTAGCATAATTCCATTTCGTTTAAGAAAACAAATTCTTGCTCTTGGAAATCTATATAGATTCAAATTTACACTTTTTATAATTTTTGTTCATTTTTCATCCAATAGGTTTCTCTCTAATTGATAAAATGACCTTACAGTAGGAATTATAGTTCCCTTTAATGTGAGTCATAACTTTTTCGTCCACTTGATCTAAATATTTATTTGTTACAACTTCTCCTCCCATAATAAATTATTATATTGTGCATTAAACTATTGCCAATATGCTTCAAACACATTAACGTTGGAACCTAGGTACTTTGATGATTTATAAAATTTTATGTCTATTATTAGTCTTCTGTAGAATCCATCACCAAAAACCCCTCAAGGTATACTCACTTACTAGATTTTTTTCTTGAAATACATTTTCTCAAGAAAGGTCATAACAAAAGTGTGTGTGTGTGTGTGTGTGAGAGAGAGAGAGAGAGAGAGAGTATATATATATATATATATACTCTCTCTCTCTCTCTCACACACACACACACACACACACACACACCCACACACACACTTCATTTGTTTATAGTAGGTTTCACTTAAAACCCCATCCCAGAGTATCTTTGCATTAACGTGACTTCCTTGTTCAAGTACAAGCTTATCATGTCACTATTTTCCTTTATAACACTTGAATTACAATTGAGAATACTATCATTTTTGTACAAGCACAATGGATTGTTACATATATTTACCTAAACCTAGTACATACCTAGGATTGCGCTATGCCATTTCAATTTGTATTTCCATCTATTCACATTATTATGTATAGATAATGAAATTTCTGATTATTCATGTTGTCTCATGGTATTGAAAGTGATGTCAACATATTTTTGGTAGACCTCAAGATCCTATTGGTTTACATAGGAGTTTTTCTAAGGACATAACTATGGAGTCAATTGTTGATGGCATTCAACTTAGGATGCCAACCTAAGTGTCTACCTATGGATTAAGTTAAGGAATTTATTGTGTTGGAATTAATGTCAAAAAGTTTGGAGGCCTTGAAACGATTATCACAGGCTTGACATGAGGTTTCACATAATATACATGCTTGGGAGATGTTTACAAGTATAGAGGATAAAGTTTTAGGATGATTTGTAGCACATTTGACTAAGGTTTAGGCTGAAGTCAAGGTAACATAGGGATCTAGTTGAAAATTGGTGTTATAATATAGGTTATCAATGTATTAGTGAAGGTTTTAACCGTGTACAAAAATTACCTGCAAACGAATTATTAAAATAGGAAAAATATACAATGGCAAGAACATAAAATAAATATACATAGATATTTTCCCCTGGATCCCCAAACTAGGTATACCAGATTATTTTTCATTATATTCCTTTTAATTTTACAATACACATAGATATATATATATATATATATATATATATATACATGTCGAAGCATTAATAAACCCTAATCCGCTAATCCTGGATTAGAACATAACCATAGTTCCCTTGACCAGATCTACAAATACCATGGGCAAAATCCATCATGCCCAAAAACTATGTGCAAAATCCATGCGCAAAACCAAGGGTAGGTCCGCCTTCCAAATAGGATAATTAGTAACATAATTATGAAGGGATGACCAATGCTACCCTTTATAGACTCACTTTTCCATATTGTATTTGCATCCTAGTGAATTCTACAGGCATTTACAAGGATATTTTCTCATGGTTTTCAATGGAGAGATTCAACTTGAGTTAACCATCGTTGTAGAATGTGATCAATTCGAGATGATGAGGATCAATGTTGTGTATTTATTGCACCTTCCATCAATTATAAAATTCCATATTTTGAAATAAAAGGGGTTAGATGGAGTAAGAGTGTACGAGAGAATAAGCTACAGTTCTGTAGAGTTAAAGAGCAGATCAAAACTTAGTTTTGGAGGAAATTTTAGATGATGATGATAAATTTTAGAATATATCTATATGTTTAAAATATTTTTGTTTTATATTCTAACTCCCAGTTGTTGCTGATATGGAGAGGAGATATATTGTTGTAGCTATTGAAATAGAGACTTCACATCATATTTTAGATTTTTGATGTGTTTGTGTTGTATGGGTTTTATTGGAGAGAGTATTGTTGTAGCTTCACTCTATAATTTTTGTATGGTTTCATTACTATGTTAGTGATGGATATTGTATGTTGTTGCAGAGTTATTGAGTTTTATTTTTTTTGAGTAGATTTTATTGCGTTGGGCTAATTTATTCGCTAATTTTGTATTGAAGAAATTGATTGCTTTGGAGAGGGTTGTGTTATGGGTTTTTGATTCAGTTGTTGATGAGGTTATTATTTGTATGGGTCTAGTATGAAAATGGGACCCATGATTTTTGTATGAGTTTGTAGAATGGATCTAGTATAAAAAATTATGAAACATCGTCCATAAATAAGTTTGATGTTTGGGGCCTTCAGTGTGGCGAGTGATGGCTTGCCAAGCAAGTGGTTGCTTGCATATTTAGGGTGCATTTGTGTCCTTCGGATAGTGACATGAGAAATTCAGAGTGGTGGCTTACATCTTGTGGTTGTTGGATAGTCCAGTGGTGGATGCGTTATAATTAGTGGGAGTGGTGACTTCGAGCAGGTAGTGGCCTGCAAAGTCAAGGGACTGGTAGGCTACAAAGTTCAGACAGGTAGTGGCCTGCAAAGTCAAGGGACTGGTAGGCTACAAAGTTCAGACAGGTAGTGGCCTAGAGCGAGTAGGAACTTGCATGATCGAAAAGTTGTGGCTTGCACACTAGTGGTGCTGATTGATTTAGATTTAAAATAAGACCTTATAAAAATAATAAAAGAAGATGACAAAGACTATCTACCGATGATGGTTTTTACCATTTGGGTTTCTAACTTACATCTCATGTCTCTATGTGTGATTGTGCCTTGATGTGTTGTTGATATCATCTGTATGTTTATTGATTTGTTTCTTATGGTTAATCATTATTTACTGATGTAGTATTTTCTCATGTGGTTTACTAATTCATATTTTGATGTACTCATATACAAAGTTGCTAATGAATAAATGAATTTGGTTTTGTGATAACAAAGGTGAAAATTTCGTAAAATTCTTCATAAGGCACAATATCGGTTCACCCCCCCTCTTAGTATTTTTCAAGGTTTCTAACATTTCCTTCTACCTTAGAGTATACTATTAATACTCTCATTATATTAAAACATTATTTTGGTCTAGAGTTTTTTACTTCCCAATTTATTTTGTACCTATGTTTCAATTTTCATAACCAAGCAATTATATCAATGACCATAAATATGGATTCTACATTAAGTACACTAGGTATTTACTTTTTGGGTTCCTACTCCCGTCTTATATATATATATATATGGAGAGAGAGAGAGAGAAGTTTACTTCATCGTGGCTCCACACATTACTTTCCAAAGAATGTACTCAAAGATTATTTCCATATTGTTGATTGTTGTCTTTAAATATCTTTTATCTACTTATAAAATATTTATATTTCATTACTTCATTCTCTTTTATGTTAACATCTAATTGTTAAATAGTACGCACAAGTAGTTTAAGTTTCATATATATATATATATATATATATATATATATATATATATATATATGCAACTACCTCTTAAGGAAACATTTTTCATTTAATAATTAGTTATCACCTGCAATTGGGTACTGATATGTGCTTTCCATACCAATCATTAGGTATTCTATATTCTATAAGAGAACCTATCCCTATAGAATTCTACATTTCATAATCACATTAGATCAACATACTCTTGTAGGTGGTCTCGTCCAATTTCACCCATTTACACAAGTATCTTTCCATTTATGTTCACTGCAACCTTTCATGCAATTCTATTCCTTGCTATGTCATATAGATTTTCTAATCCATGTTTCCATCCCTATTCATTGTTAGAAGAAATCATAGATATGTGAGATGCACTAATTCTACCTATATACCCATAGTGTATATCCACACACCAATACAATGTTTATGCCTAGATTTATACATTTTTAAACTCTAACTCTTAAATTAATCAACATGTGCTATATTTTATTAGAATTTGTGTAGTTTTTTCATATTCAGTATTGGAAACATTTAGGAATTGAGTTTAGTTATATTTAACACATGCATATTCCCATATATGTTTAATCATTTCTTGCGATTAAACAATTACCTACTACGTATGAAATTAATTATTCTCTTAAAACACAAACAAGTAGTGAACACACAGATACATCTTTGCATTCTCATGTAAGAATATTAGTTTCGATATAAATTAAACATATTTCTCTTCATTCCCAACTTCGAATTTAACATTTACATGATAATAGTTGTGTTTTACAAGGTGAAAATTCATTTCCTAAATACACCTAGATATTTTCTCCTTCACCAAGAGATCTAGCAGACACTTATACCATTTCCATGTTCTTTTATTCTTAACTTCGTGTAACGCACATAGTGACATTACTAAATTTCGGCTATGGGTTAGCCTAGAGGAATCAATGTTGAACCTACAACTCTAATACCAAATGTAATGTACCTCAAAATATACAAAAAAACACTACTATTTATTTTTTACACCAAATATTTTTTCCATCATTGGTGATACACATTTCTATGGTAAAAGTTGACCAAATAAATGTATTTACGCTTAATATTAGTATGCTTGAGTAATTTAAGTCCTTACATTGTCTCTTTCTCATACTATAGTTCAAGCATGCACTTAAATTGTTTCCATAAGTCTTCGACCTATATTTCAGGTCCATGATTCAAACTTCCAAATAATTGGTTACATAGTTGCCTTAATTCTTATGTTTGACCTCTTACTCACCTTGGTTTTCCCAATCCAAGAATAAGTAATACTTGATTTGTTCTGGAAATGTTCTTTGTGCCTCATATGCGTTTATACATATTTTTATTTACCATATATATGATGGGTGATCCAGGTGGATCGAAAGAGGTCCAAGTACAAGTGGATTAAGTACAAAGGCTCAAAAATAAAAGTGTCTGGAATGTGGAAAAATTAATTTCAAGTTGTAGATATCATATTTCTGATTCCAACAGCATAGACAGAACTCAATTCCAAGTTCGTATGAAGGAGTTAGGAGTAGTCAAAGTTAAAGGGTTGACTTGGTGATGTGGAAGACTAAGGAGGACACAAATTTGTTGAAACCTAGCCACCGAATTCCGACCAACTTTGTCCAGATTCCGGGAAAATTTGTGGGGCCATTAAATTCACTTCTTTGGTCAATTTCGAGAAATTTTAAAAAGGCCTATATTCGTTAATGAAATAAAAAAATATTAAAAAAAACGTAGGGTGGGCCATGACCCCCATCCTACCCATCGGACATGGAAAAAAATATTATTAAAAAGGGTGGGCGTTGTGACCCCATTTCCCACCGGATATGCGTTGAAATAACTGCAATGTAGGTGGGGCGCAGGCTGTCAACCCAGCCGCTCCATCCCATACCCTTATACATGGTGCCACATAGCACGGGCGGACCACCCAATACAGGTCCGCCCCCCCACCAACATCAACGGAGGCCAGTTAAAATAATAATGCGATGATTCAAAATGTATTCCACCTTTTTATGGAGGAGTTGGGGTTTGACCACCCGACCTCCTCCCACACAATTCAAATCTTAACCAATTTAGCTACGAGTGGATTTGGAAATTCCGCCAACATTTTTATATTTAAACCTTCATTTATGTAGTGCACCGAAGCAAGTCATGAGCACGCACGAAAATCTAGACATCGGAACGATGAGCAGTGTGTAGGAGGGGGGCGAAAAAATGATCTGAGTCAATTTCGAGAGGCGTCAAATTTTTACTTTTTCATATTAAGGAAAATTTTATATGGATTTTGCACTACTCGACGCCACGAATCCAATAGAGTGGTCCATTTCTCCATCAGAGCTCTACAATTTTCTTGCACTTTTAGCTATGGCGGTATAAGGGTGTAATTTCTCATTTTTATACTTGTACTTTCATTTTTTGCCACTTAACGAAAGAGGGCCTCCCCACTATTTGATCAAGGCCCAAAGACGTAGTCGCTCCTGGAAAAACTCCAATATCAATTTTTTGTCTTCTTGCATGATGTCAATTACTGCTCTCTTCTTATGTTTATGCCTTTAAAGTTTCTTGTTTAAAGTTGCAATTTTCACATGTAATTATTTAACACATCTCAAACAAAATATTTTATATCAAGTGGTATCAGAGAAGGTGTTTGTAGATGTCAATTGCATGCTTGTATGCTAACTAGAAACAAGCTAGGAAGAGGCAAATGGATGTTACAATATTTTTATCCTGAAGTGGGACATGCACATCAGAGAAGGAACATGAGTGATAAGGATCGAAATGAAGCAGAGCTCAACTTCCGTAATAACTTCTACACCATGGCAGATTGGGTTTATAAATTGTTATCTAGACTTGAGAAGTTAGATAAAATAGGGGAACATGTTTCAGAAGGACAAGGTTCAATGCATGGAGATGGTGGAGGAGACCCACCTCCTTCAGCAAATAAAAGTCCTTCCTCCTATTCTCACCATCGTCATAAAAATTCTGGAAATGCATCTAATAAACCTTTCTTTAATTTATATGTTAAATTTTATCTACCTGTGTATAATGGTGAAATTAATGCAGAGAAGCTTAACAATTAGATTAGGCAGCTTAAACTCTACCACAGGATTTAATCGATTGTGGAGGATGAGGTAAATATGTATTTGGCTTCTCTTCGATTGAATGGCACAACTCTGATCTGGTGGGAGAGAAAACTTGAAGGCAACAGTATTTTGGGTAACCTTCTTTCCTCATGGTCTAATATTTTTGTTTCACTTGAAGATCAATTATATCCCTTGGGTTATAAGTAGAAAGCCTTAATGGAGTGGCAGTACCTAAGGCAAGGTAAAGGAAAAAACGTGCAAAGATTTATCAAGGAATTTAGAAAACAAGTACTAAGTTTGGGCATTTCATTAGATTCTCCTGAAGTTGTAAGTAATTACATTGGTTTATTACATATTTACATTAGAGATTCATTGTTAATGTTTGATCCTACTACCATTGACTCGGATAGTGTAAAGGATATTCATCTTGAAAACAGGGGCACAAATGATAAGGATAACCATTCAAATAAACCACCTTTCAAACATTCAAATGGAAAATTCAAAGGGAAAGGAAAAGAAGAGGAAATCAATGAAGAAAGATGAAGGAGAAAAGCCTTATGGCACTCAGTGAAAAAAGGAAGTTCATGACGAAGATCATTTTTGGAAGATGTACCCAGAAAATAAGCTGGACATATATGGAGGAAAGGGTAAGCAAAAGACGGTAGAAACCACACAGCAAGACCTTGGATCTAACTCTAGCGATGAGGCATTGATCACAATAGTAGGAACAAAAGGTACTCATTCTCTTCATGTTAATTCTAAATCACATGAAATAACTAGTTCAACAGATGAGCCTCTTCCTAATGAACAAAAGAGAATTGAGTTGTTTCATATTAGAGTTGTCATAAATCATGCAAAATTAAAAACTCTATTTGATTCAGGCTCTCAAGAAAATTTAATCTCAGAATCCTTGGTTAAAAATTTAGGCTTAGAAGTTAAGCCTCATCCGAGACCTTATCCACTTGGATGGATACATGAAAAAATAAAGCTAAATGTAACCAAGAAATGTAGGGTTAAATTTGTAATTGCTTCTAAGCTGGTGGATGAAGTAGAACTAGATGTAATACCATTGGATATCTACGGTATTGTGTTAGGGAGTCCCTATCTTTATGACAGGAAATAAATTTTCTTTCGGCATGAAAATTGTTAAACACCATGTTGAAGCACACACATGGTGTATGAGGAAGATGAACACACACACAAGAGAAACAACACACAATGAAAGATAAGCATGAGGCTTTCTTATTTTCCATTATACAAAGATGTACATTTATAGTACAATAGTGTGACTCTTGGTTTCACATTCGAAGGTCACTTGGACTCCATTGTGACTTTTCGTATTCCACACCTACCCATGTAGGATTAGGTGTTCCAACATCCCCTCTTAATCCGAAGGGGTATGTGTGAGTCCAAGAAAAGAGTTGTAATACAAATCTACAAAGTATGCATGGCAGCACTTGGGCTGAATCAACTCTCTGAAATGTTGGAAAAAAGAGGTGGTTTTAGGATGACCACAAACACTGGAATGCAAAACTTGTTGCAGTTCCCGAAACTCTTCCAAAACTGGCAATAAGCTGAAAGCTTCTGCTAGAGGAATTGTCCCTCATATAAAAAGGGAGACCTTAGACCTAAAAGAAGGGAGGTCTACGACCTGTGGTGGTTTTAAGTTGTCCACCAACCAAAGATGATGGTTTTAGGTTATCCACCAACCGAAAATGATGGTTTTAGGTTATCCACCAACCAAAGATGATGGTTTTAGGTTATCCACCAACCGAAGGTATGCTCATGGGCATCCGTATCTTTGGCTACATCTTTGAATCCGGAATGATGAATTATGGCTCAGGCTCGCTTGAACTACTGGCTACAACTCTGAACATGGAATGAGAGATTGTGGCTCAGGCTCGCTTGATCTGTCGTCGAAGCTTGTACATGACCACCATTTTCCCCCCTGTCAGGGTCAAGGTGAGATGATGGAGAGAAATCAACTGCAAGTTTGCTCAATATTCGTGAACAAGTTCTAACATGTGTAGTAAACATCTTCTTGGCTGCTGATGCCCATTGACAAGAAGCGATCCATCCAAGATGAATCTTGGTTCTTGCAAGAGGCTTGTGTCTGAAGCATCTGTCTAAAGAATGGGTGTGCTGACCACAGTGCTTACATGGATGAAGATCAAAATAGTGATCTTTCATGTGGCCAACTCGATCACAGTGTTGGCATTTCTCAATCTGTTGTTTTTGTAGCGGAACAGGATCTGGAACAGCTGCAGGTGAACTGTCATACATGAATCCGGCACTCTGAAATTTGATGGGATTTGTGTAGTATGGAATATGAAAGGACACATCCTTGTCATATCCAAGACCAATTCTGTGCTTGTTGATGACAAGCTCTTCCCAAGGTCTGATAATGGGCTTGAGAAGTGTAGGTTGAGCTGCTTCATCTGCATGTAAATCTGTTGAATGTGGATCAACTGCAACTTTATCTTCTTTCTTCTGATGAGAGTCCTTCACAATATTCTAAACAGAAATAGGTTCAGAATGGTGACTCTTTTGCTGAAGTTCTTCTTGTTGGAGCTGAGATTCCAACTGCAAAAACTCAATCTTTTCATGTGCATATAGCAAACAACTTTGAATGTTACAAAGAGCATCCTTGCTCATTTTTATCATGTCATCAACATTGGAATGAATGAGGTTTTTCAACAACTCTAATGCCTCATTGATTTTGACCATTTTCAACAATTTAGGCTCAAAAAATGAAAGGGTGTCGGCTTCAACCGAAAATGCACCCGTTTACAATGTGATGCAACAAGAAATGCAAATGACTCAAAAAAATTTCCAACTATGGAAATATCAAGTACAAAATCTTCTCCTCAAATGATGGAGGGCAATCAACAATGACTTACATCAACAACTCAAATTTTCTGATTCCAACTATGAATGAAGTGGCAAATTCCACTCAAAATATAATGTCAGCTCAATACATATCTCTGCAAAATATTTGTAAATGTGTAGCTAAAAAAACTTGTGCAAGAATCTTTTTATGGCAGCTGAATTATCTTCTTCAAATAGTTGTTTTCAATGATGGCAAACTTGTCTTCAAATGTGAAATTCTTCAAAAAACCACCCTTATGTCAATGCCACAAATCACAATGTCAAATCTGCAATTTTCTCTATGTGTTCACTTCATTTTCTGATATGTCATTTTCTCTTCCTTTCTGCTATTCATATCTCTTTTTCTTCTCTCTCTCTGTTGTTTTTTTTTTTTAATTAATTAAAATTAATTAAAAAATGGGAATAATTAAAAATGGGGGAAGGGGGGGATTTAAAAATGGTGGAAGAAAATTTAATTTAAAAGGGTAGGGGAATTAATTAAAATGAGGAAATTTAAAAGGGAGGGGAAAATTTATTATATGGAAAGGTTTATTAATGGGGAGGGGGGATTATTATATTAGAATAAATTTAAAAAACCGAATTTAAATAAAAGCAGAATTTAGAATGGGCGATATTAATTTAAAAAAAAATTAAAATGAAATTGAAAAGAGACGGATGGTGTTTGATCGATGAGCGTAGAGCTGTGGGTATGCTGTAAGGCAGTTGGAGGGGGAGCGACTGCTGGAGAGAGGGACGAGTTGAGCGGCGGATTGCAGTGCCGCGATGAGGGCGGGAGGAATGGGAGGTAGGAACCCGCGTGGGAGGGGGTCGCATAGAGTCGGTTGGGTGAGTGTTGAAGCCACGGGCAGAGGTGATGTGGGGGAGGCCGAAAGGCCAAGGATTGTGTTGAAGGAGGAAGCTATTGTGAATGGCGGAGAGGGGAGTTTGTAATGTGAATGGGGAGCTGCATAGCAAGGGTGGACGCATGAGCAGATAGGGGGTAGGGCCGAAAGGCTGTGTGGGAGGAAGTTAGGAAGATGGGAGTCGGGTTGTATGTGTTGTGAGAGAAGTAGTGTATGCGTGAGAGTGGGAAGAGGATTGTTGTGAGGGTTTATTATTAAGCGTGGTAAGGGAGGTCGGAATTTAAAAATTAAAAAAATGCTGAAAGGAGATGGGTATGCATAAGTTGCAGAGAGGGGAAGGTTAGCTCGAAGGGGATGTGAGATGTTAAAAAACTCACAGGGGGAGGAGGGCCGAAAGGCCTGGAATGGCAGAGATTTTTTATTTTTTATTTTTTATTTTATTTTTTAACTAAAACAGCAGAGAGGAGGGCCAGAAGGCTTGAAAACAACTCATATTTTTTTTTTCTTCTTCAGTAGAATTTTTTCCAAATGTATAGTAGAACAAATCCAGCAGCAGCAGAAAGTGCAGAAATGAGGGCAATTTCAGAATTTCAAGTACTAAAATGCAACAACAGTTTGCCAATAGAACCCAGAAATTTTCCAATAGCCTAGCAGCAGAAAATATTTTCAATGGAAAAACTCAGAAATTTTTTCAGTGAAAACTCAGAAATATCTTCAAAAACCCTCTCAGCAGCTCTAAAATGGTGCAGAAATTAAAATGCAGAGATTTTTCAATGGAAAAATAAGCAGTGAGGAAACCTTCAGATGGGCAGTGCTGCCTTTCTTCAAAGCCAATTTCTGAATGCTGCAAAATCACTGAATGTTGCTCCTCTTCAAAACACCTCTGAATGGCGGCAAAAACACTGCTGCAGAAAGTCTCTAAATGCTGCAAAAATGCAGATATGCATAGGCCATAAACACAAATGGCTCACTCAATTTGAAGTAGGGCCAGCAATCGCCCGCTCTGATACCATGTTAAACACCATGTTGAAGCACACACATGGTGTATGAGGAAGATGAACACACACACAAGAGAAACAACACACAATTAAAGATAAGCGTGAGGCTTTCTTATTTTCAATAATACAAAGATGTACATTTATAATACAATGGTGTGACTCTTGGTTTCACATTCCAAGGTCACTTGGACTCCATTGTGACTTTTTGTATTCCACACCTACCCATGTAGGATTAGGTGTTCCAACAAAAATAAATACCAAATCACAAAAGACGGGGTAGATTATATTGTAAGATCTCATCAAACCAATGTCAGTGCCAGTATTGCAAGTGTAGGACAGATGAATAGATTGGTGAATTCCAGCAAGGGGTGTTTCCTTATGGTTGTGAGAGCAAGAGATGAAGAAATATCTGATGCCTTTCGAGGATGTGATCTGGCTCATAAACATGAATTATGTGATGTTATTTCTAACTATGATGAGTTGTTTCAGGAACCCATAGGATTGCCTCCAAAACGAGAGATCCAACATGATATCTATTTACAGCATGATGCTCCATTGCTAAATATTGGTATGTACAGGATGTCATCTATCGATATCGAGGAGATGAAAAAGCAGGTACAAGAATTTTTTAACCAAGGGGTCATTTGACCAAGTACTTCTCCTTCTGGATCGCCAATCGTGTTAGTAACCAAGAAATATGGCACATGGAGGATGTGCGTGGATTATCAAGCTCTAAACAAAATCACGATGAAAAATCGATACCCTCTCCCTCACATTCATGATTTGTTAGATCAATTAAAGAATTCTATCTATTTCACCAAATTGGATTTGCATAGTGGTTATCACCACATCAAAATTGCAAAGAAGGATGTGTGGAAAACCGCCTTCAATACCAAACAGGGGTTGTTCAAATGGATGGTGATTCCATTCGGACTGTCCAAAGCTCCAACCACATTCATGAGGGTAATGAATGATCTTTTTAGGAATTTCATTGATGAGTATTTCCTTGTGTATCTAGATGATATTCTTATCTTTAGTTGGACTTGGGATGAACATGTATGCCATGTAAAGAAAGTGCTTGATGTATTAAAGAGGGAAGAATTGTATGTGAAGTTGTCAAAGTGTGAGTTTGGGAAAACCTCTTTAGTTTACCTTGACCATATTGTCGGTAATGATCAATTAAAAATAGACCCCTCCAAGGTTGAGGTGATTGTAAAATTGCCTAAGCCTACCAATGTAACATAGGTCTATAGTTTTCTAGGTGGAGTACAGTATTGGAGGAGGTTCATTGCCAACTTCTCCATTATTGCATCACCCTTACATGCACTGATAAGTTTCAAAAAAGCCTTTCAGTGGGGAGGAAAGCTGTAGAAGTCCTTCGAAGCACTGAAAGAGAAAATCAGCACCGCACCAGTCGTGGCTTTACCCGATCTCCAGCAGCCTTTTGAGATAAAAACCAATGCCAATGGGTATGCCATGGGAGTTGTACTATTGTAGCAGAAGAAGCCAATATGTTACCATTCGAAGAAGTTCTCCCAGGTTGTATTCAACTACCCCACTTAAGACAAGGAACTGTATGCATTGGTCCAAAGTGTGAAGAAGTGGAAACTCTACCTAATCGAAAAGGAAACCATCATCCATACGGATCATCAGCCCTTGCAATATCCCTAGTCACAGACCAAGATACAATGGTCTCGTCATTTCAGGTGGATGGGGTTTCTAAAACAATTTCATTTGGTAATAAAGTATAAGAAGGGCACTAGTAACAAAGTAGTAGATATGATCTCTCACCCTCCTATCGATGTTTCTAATTTTATTCATAATGCTTCGTTGCCTTTTGAAAGTTATGCTGAAGTATACACTCACGATGATGACTTCAAATAAATATATGCAAAACTAACTCATGGTTCATAGGTGGAAAACTATCATTTGTAAGGGAAGTTGTTGTATCACCTTGGCAAATTGTGCATACCCACAGCAGAAAGGGTACATGTAATTTGAGAGGTGCATACCTCTGTTGTGTCTGGTCACTTTGGTGTCAAAAAAACCTTATGTCATTTGTAAAGATTTTTCTTTTGGCCCCATATGAAAAACATTGTAACCCGTTTTGTAAAGGGATGTGTGATGTGTTCTGTTTCAAAGCCCTCTAATAGAAAACTCAGGCTCTACACATCACTTCCTATTATGGATTGTCCATGGAAAAGTTTGTCGATGGAATTTGTAGGAGGTTTTCCTATGTATAGAAAGGGTCACAACTATTTGTATGTTTTCATCGACCGCTTTAGTAAAATGTGCATATTAGTGCCTTGCAAAAAGCAGGTCGCTGGTAAGCATACTCCTTGTATTTTCTTTCAGTATGTTTGGGTCCACTTTGAGTTGCCCACATTGATTGTCTCAGATCGAGACTCTTGCTTTATTGGAGATTTATGGACCAGCTTGTGGCATATGATGGACACCAAGTTGAAGATAAGTACGACATTCCATCCACAAACTGACAGACAGATAGAGGTCGTCAACCGTACCATGGTACACTTGTTGCGTGGCTATTGCAGTAAACATCTGAAGTTTTGGGATGAGCATCTTCCATATGTGAATTACGCTTACAACCGTGTAGTGCATTCCTCTACGTAGTGTTCACCACTTGAGGCATGCTTTGGTTACTTACCAAAAGACCCTTTTGACATGATCTATGGAAGGGATGAAGATGCCAGTGGACATGACAACAGGGACAAAGCACAACATTTCATCCAGGGAATACAACCAATTCACCAAGCAGTGCTAGAATAGTTGGAAAAGAGCCAGGCCCGATATAAGGCCCGACATGATAAGCACCGAGTTGACCATAAATTTCAAGTTGGTGACAAGGTGTGGTTACATATCAGCAAGGATCGAATCAAGGGGGAAGGCAAGAAATTTCGACCAATTTGGTATGGTCCCTTTTCCATATTATAGAAGATTGGGAATAATGCTTTCCGACTCGACTTTCTTGTATACATGTAGATGTACTCAGTCATGAATGTCGAGAATTTAAAACTTTATGAACCACCATTGATTTTGGACACTGAGGAGGTAGGATCAATTCCTACAGTGGATGATTTTGCATCAGAATATCTCGATGAACTGCCAGAGGAAATCATTCTCAATCCAAGAGCCATGACTTCATGATGAGGAAATGTGGAGTATCTCTATGTTGGTTCCAAAGGGATGCACCCAAGTAAAGCTAAATGGTTTGAAAAGGAGAAGGTGAGGGAGCAATTCCATCACTTACCTATTGAGTGATAAGGCTTTTGGGGTCTAAAAGCTCCTTAGTGGGGAGGAATGATCCAGGTATATCGAAACAGGTCCAAGTAAAAGTGGCTTAAGTACAAAGGCTCAAAAATCAAAATGTCTATAATGTGGAAAACTTAATGTCAATTTCTAGATCTTCTCTTTCTGATTCTAATGACGTAGATGACACAATTCTGAGTCCGTATGAAGGAGTTAGGAGCAGTCAAAGTTAAAGGGTTGACTTGGTGATGTGGTAGGCTAAGGAGGACACGAATTTGCTGAAACCCAACCACCGGATCCTGGCTAACTCTGGCTAGATTCTAGGCAAATTTCTGGGGCCATTAAATTCACTCCTTTGGTCAATTTCGAGAAATTTTGAAAAGTCCTATATTAGTTAATAAAATAAAAAAATATTAAAAAAAAAGTAGTGCAGGTCGTGACCCCCACCCTACCCATTGGACATGGAACAAAATATTATTAAATAGGGTGTACCAATGGCCATTACCCCGCCGCCCACCGGATATGCACTGAAACCACCGTAATGTGGGTGGGGCATGGGCTCTCAATCCTATTGCCCCATCCCATACCCTTACACATGACACCATATAACACGGGCGGGTCGCCCAATATGAGTCTGACCCCCCACTAACATGAAAAACATCATGTTAGTCTCCTATACCAATAGGTGTCATTTTTCATGATTGTCTTGATTGAACTATGGAATATGTTCAAACCTTTTTCTTGAGCAAAGGTGTTCCATATTCTTGAAAAAAAAAAAACCAAAAAATCAAAAATTTTAAAAAATGTAAAGAGGGTATACCCTAAAAGAAAAATCAAAGGGTAAGAAAAATAAAAATGGCCAAAAAGCAAAAGAAATGAACCCCAAACAAAAAATAGGCCAAGGAAAGTGTGCAAATCCAAATGCCACTACTTTTTCATTTTTGTAAATAAGCAATTGTGTGCAGCTTGTCAAACTTTTGCCACAATTTATGAAGGGTCAAACTGTTTAAACTTGACTTATTCATTTTTCAATTTCATGTTATAGAATAGAGAATAAATATCTGACCAAACAGTTTAATCTTGGCAAATAAGTAGATAGGTAGAGTTATTAAAAGGTGCTCAACAGTTTAATCTGAGCCCTTGGATGTAATAAGTGTAGAAATAGATAGATTTATCATGTAAAAAGAAAAAGATTGATAAGGGTTTGCAAGTCTAAATGCACCCTAATAAAGAAGAGAAAATGGTAGTAGTAGATAGGGTAGGTAGATGGTGTTGCAAAGTTTTATCTGATGAATGATGCTGCTAAATGTTTTGATCCTTTACTTTCATCACAAATACTGAAGCAGGAAATACACTGGAAAATCACAGCAAGCAAAGTCAAAATCATTAACTTCCCTCATCACTTTCCCCTTAAAAGTTTTACTAATTCCCCCCAAAGTACTAAGGTATTTGGAGATCAAAGAGGCTCAAGGCATTTCCTTGACTTTTGGAGGGACCGGACCCTCGGCCTAATGATCAAAAAGACCTAAGTACTTGAGATAATTCATCATTATAATCATTCATCTTTAACCTTTTCCTAAGTAAAATCTCATTTTGCTTAGGAAAATTATGCAAAATTCCATAAAAATCCCTCAAAATAACTTACTATTCTAAGCTTAAGTGTGGAAGATGAGATATTGCAATTTACTTCAGAAATTGTCAGTTTCTTAGATGTGCAAAGTTTTTTGAGTTCCCTTGTCCCTTTGTCATATTTACATTTAACTCTATTTACTAAATCCCTAGTGAAAGTTCCTTGTCCTAAGTATATAACTCCTTTTACATACATATCCCAAAAACCCCATCTATTATAAAGTTTAGCCAAAGTATTTATTTCCCCGTGCATTCAAATAAAAACCCACTATACAAGCACTTTGGTTAAATATATCATTATATAACACTCCCGCCCCTATGGTAAATTAATTATATCGGTTAATTTATCATATAATAAAAAAACATATATGAAGAAAATCTTTAAACATATGATATATATGTTTAATACAAAAAGAATAAACCCGAAGTTTGATTTTTAAAAACCATAACTTCGGATAGATCCTCATGCCACCGTGGCCCATCCACTTGGCATCCCACCCAACGAAACCCCGCCGCTACCCCTTTTTTTCATTATAATTATGGGATTAAATAGTTATCAGAACTAATTAATAACCTTTCCTCCGCCAATCATGTGCCACCCGGGATGATTAATTAAACGTTAATTATGCCGGGCCCACATGATAACCACCCCACTATCTCTCCGTACTTTCAACCGTTGGATTGTCCCTCCACAAATCTAAGGCTAATACTCATTCTGCTAGCCATCTAATGTCAGAGCATTAATGCGCGGGGGGTTGGTGGTATTTGACCAGTCCTCTGTCCACGTGTCGATACTCTAATGGAATCGTTGCACACTCGTTTAATACCACCTTTGTCCATAAGCGGTGCGGGGTTTAACCAAAGTATTTATCTCTCTAAAATTCATTAAACACTTTACCGACCCTTTGGTTAAAAAATAGCAATATGCATTAATCTGGCCTATAGTGGTTAGTTCTTCATTGATGTCATATAAATAAAAATATACATAAAAACCTTAAACATACGATATGTGTGTTTAAACGCAAAAATATCGATAGCTGCAGTCTTGTACCATAGTAGTTCCCGTCATCGCATTCCACTAATAATAACAACCTTTCCCTTTTGCATACGGGATTAATTAAGTCATCTGGACTAATTAACAACCTTCCCCGCCTATTAAAAAGCCCCCGGAGCGATTAAAAACATTTAAAAGTGTTCGTACGGCGGGCTGCAATAAAAAAGCTCTCCATTGTCTTATGCTTCTTGGTGATTGGATGGAAAGTGACCACACGCAGATCCGCAGCCGAGGTCTAGAGGGCCATTTTGCCCATCCTGTGACAGTTTCTTGGTGAGGGATGGTGGTTTTACGAAAAGTCAACCATCCGCATTAGCGATTTTCCCTGTGGATAAGCCTGCCCCTCCGATAAAAACCATCCTCGACCAAAAGCGGTGCGGGAATACCACTTACCGCTTACCGCTTACCGCCCGACCTTGCCTACGTCAGCCCGTACGTCGATGACGTCACTCCTCGGAAAAATAAAAAACCCTTTTAACTTATAAATAAAGCCATTTTTCCGTGTTTTTCTGTTATTTTCGTTATTTGAAAACGACAGTGCTCCCTGTTGCGATTTTCGAATTTCCACTGTAATTGACTGATTCGCTCCAAGATTCCACTGCACCTGTGTTCGAGTACCCACCTGCCATCGCCTGATACCTGTTAAAACTCAGTTTTCCTCCAAGAACAGGTATTTATCCTATTACGCCCCGAACTTCAAATGAAACTCTGTTTTCCTTTTTTTTCACTGAAATCAGTGTTTAAATCTTAGTCCTAAGATCATTCCCTGAGTTTTACGACTGTAAATTGTTCCCCCTGAACCTGCAAATTGACCTGTTTCTCCCGTGAATTTACTCAATTCCTCACCATTAGCCAAATTTCCATTTTAATCCACAAGAACCAAAATGGAAGCTCCTGCATCAACTTTAAACGTTACTTCATTAGCGCCCTCATGGAGACACAGATTTCATTAACAAGTTGTTTGATTTTAGCGAGGTGGCCAGAAAGCCAGTTTGGATAATAATTCAATACTAGTTGACAAAAATTGTTTACTCAAGTTACGGTTTCAATTCATCTTCTTCATTCATGAACGGTTTGTATACAAAGTGGGAGAAGTTAGGACGGTAGATAATATGGGTCGAATGGTAAAGTGAAATGAGAAATTACGGGGATAGGACTCGCAGTTAAAGTGTCAGGTGATTAAGAGTGTATCGAGGTAAAAGTCGAGTACGGTTAAAATGAAGTTACGGAAGCGATGAAAGTGCAAAACGGTAAAAGTAATTACGAGCGGTAAAATGAAATAAAAAGAGATGAAAATACTTTCACCAACATTGAATTTTGTCTAAAGTGAAAGTAAAACAGTCAAAAGAACAAAAAGGTAAAAAGATGAAAAACACAACAAGATGAAACATTTTTGCAGAAATTTTATGCTTTAGTCATTGTTTTGTAGAAAATATTGTTATCAATCCAAGATGAATTTTGCAAAACTAAATGTGGTTTATGTTCTTAAAAGGACCATCTACAAAAACCTCTGTCACTTTTCTAACATCTATTATGGTTGCAGAAATATTAAACAATGTTTAAACATTTTTACGAGAAAGAATTCTGTTAAAGTCATGTTTACGGAAGAATATTGACGATTAGAAATATGTTTATAAAACTGAAAGAGTTTTTGTTCACCAAATTATCTTTAAAACCTATCATTTTTGCTTTTAATGATCTTATAAGCGGTACGTACGTATCTTTACGAGGCCAAATTTTCGGTTTCTGTGAAACTATTGTTTTACATATGTTTTAGAATCTATTATGCACAGCTGGAGAGGAATTTTAGGAAAGTGAAAGAGGTTTATCTCACCAACATATTTATCCACAATAACCTTTTTCACTTTTTACATATCTATTACGGATTGAGAAATACGAAGATATCATTGGACCCCAAGTTTGCAGAATTGTTGGAGCAGATTGCACAAAGAAAGGAAGCAGTTAGTGACTTGGATGCCTCATCATCAACTAAGATTTGGATCAAATTCGAATTCTCCTCTTTGTCATCACCTATCCATCAAAAATAGTGCCAAATAGTTTGAGGGTCCTTTACTTTAGTTCTATTTATGTAAATAGTTGGAGAGATTTGTGAACCAATTTTGATATTTGTTTCAAGATATTTTAGTTTAGAATTTGTATAAATACTCCAATCTTGGAAGCATTTGGGGTGGATTCTATTACTCTGCTGTAACATTGAGATTTTCGGAATAAAAGCTTTTGGAGAAATTTACTTGTGGCTTGCTGGATGACGATTTGAAAGCACTGGACTTGTTGCAGGATTCATGTGTTGGACTACAGTTCAATAAGTGCTTCTACCTTTGTTTGAAATTTTATATTAGTTTATAATACCATCATATCCATGTCTGAATAATTTACATAAAGGTTTAAAACAGAATTTGCTTAATTGTACTCTGTTTTCAAATGTGATTGTTCTTAATGTTTTCTTCTAAATTAGCTATAAGCATGAATTCTTAAATGCTCCTGCTTTGCTAATTTAAACATTGTTTGATTACTATAACACGGAATTCTTCATTTATCTTGTTTATAATCAAAACATTTAAACATATGTGAACATGATAGAAAAGATTCTTAGTGCCTTTTCATCATCGAATCATCATCACTTTAAATTTTAATCACCTTTCTATAACGCTACATCATCATGCTGCTGTAATGTGTCTCTTGTGCCTAGAATAGAAATCCAGTAAAGCCATCCTTTGACTCCATAGCCCAATGGACTGAAAGCTCTCAACCTTGCCCTTAGTTTGTGGATTTCACCATTTTCCCAAAACAAACTTTGAATCTATAACTAGCCTAAAACCTTCCAAAAACAAAGATAAATCATAAAGAGAGAGCCCTCTCTGGATGCAGATTGGCTAGATTCTGCATCTAAAAGGTTGGTTTGTGGTTACCTCGGGTATACTTTCCTCTTACACAACTTCTAGGAAAACCTGAGTGATAACATAGTGGCGACCATATTGGGGAACTGAATCATTTTATTGATACTATTGTTTGATTTATAAGCTATGGACAGAGTCTGAAGATCAGCCAGGTAGCCTTTGAAATTGCTTTTTCTCTGCAATTGCAAAAGTAAATAAAAAATTTTACTTCGTTATCTGGGTAAAACATAACAATTCAATTTCTGATGTTCCAATGGGACTCTCTAGTTAATAAATATTTGAGAAAAATTTAGTTAAAAATCTTAATTTCTTGAAGAGTTTGTAGAGTTGTTTTGAAAATTAAAAAATTTAGTTTTCTGAAGAACAACACTTCAGAATTGTTTTACGAGTTTAGATACAGTGCAATGATGGTGGACAGGGATCAGACACACAAAGGTTAAAATCATCCACCTGGCGACTCCAAATCAATTTCAGAATCAAGACTCCACTGGAGGAATGAACCTCAAAGAACAATATGGAAAGATGAGGCTTTCAACTTGGATTGTTATCCAAGACATTATGTTCTTTCTAAATTGATAGATTTTTCCAATGTATATTGTATTTTAGAGAAGATCTTAGAGTAGTTTTTAATTTATCTCTTTTGAAAATTGTAAATATAAAATCACCATGCACATTTGAGCATCATTCTTCTGATTCTTTTGATATCAATTTCCAATCAAGACGTTGTTGATCAGAGATCCATAGCTTGAAGTTTTAGAGCAATTCCACAACCAAATAATCTATATTCTAAAGCTTTAACAGTGATACTGGATGAGAGGTTTTGTGGAAAATCTTTCATTTGATGAAATTTTAAATGAATTCAGGGATGAGTTATCAAAACTTCAGTTTGATGAGGATTTTCTTAGAGCTTTCTTTCTTCTTTTTAAATCAAGAAAATGTTCTCCTCGAGTTAGAAAATGGCTTCTTGATATAATTTCTGAAAATTATGAAAATGAAATCAAACTTTTGAATTCTCAAGTTCAGTCATACAATTTCCGAAATCCTAAAGAATTCTTTGAAAATCTTCCTTCTCCAAAGCAAGAGGAAATTGTACTATCTTTTGACTTGCATATTGAAGATGATTATTCTTTCAAACACAAGACTGAAGAAATAAGTTCATGGTCTAATATTCATAATTCAATTGAGCAATTAGTCATTGAAGGCCTAGAAGTAAATAACATACAGCATGCTTTTATTGATCGTATATCAGATTATATGGAGAATATTTTGAGCCCAAATTTGCAAACATGTTTTCTTTATAAGGATCAAATACATCAAAAGTGGCCTTTACACATCATATCATTTATTATAAAGGCACATGATCATAACATACTTCCAATTTTGATCACAAGCAATCAAGTTATCCATTTATTTTTACAGCTACTTGATTGGCTTCATTGGCATTTTTGTATTTCCTGATTCAATAAGACTTCTAGTAGATTAGAATAGGTAAATGAGTGTTAATAAGCTCAGAATTTTGAGCATTTTTTTTAGTTGTCAATTTTCAGCTAGTTTTTCATTAAGTTGGCTTGAAAATTTTTGTGTGTTGTTTTAGTTTCAGATCAGATTTCAGGTTGCAGAAAAAGGACTATATTCAATTCAAGATTTCCAACTAGGAAACGCAGTTTTGATTGGATGGTGACTTACTGAAGTTGAAGCCCGAAGTGAAGGCCCTAAGCTTCAAAAGTTTCACTATCATATGTACAATAAAGCTACCAGAAGAAGGAGATTACATAGTTCAGTTTGAAGACATTTTGAGGCATCTGACCTACTGTTCTTGACTTTCCACAAGGAAAAGCCATCCCCAAGTGGAGCCAGTGTTAGTCTCCTATACCAATAGGTGTCATTTTTCATGATTGTCTTGATTGAACTATGGAATATGTTCAAACCTTTTTCTTGAAGCAAAGGTGTTCCATATTCTTGAAAAACTAAAAAATCAAAAATTTAAAAAATGTAAAGAGGGTATACCCTAAAAGAAAAATCAAAGGGTAAGAAAAATAAAATGGTCAAAAAAGTGAAAGAAATGAACCCCAAACAAAAAATAGACCAAGGAAAGTGTGCAAATCCAAATGCCACTACTATTTCATTTTGTAATAAAGCAATTGTGTGCAGCTTGTCAAACTTTTGCCACAATTCATGAATAGTCAAACTGTTTAAACTTGGCTTATTCATATTTCAATTTCATGTTATAGATTAGAGAATAAATATCTAGCCAAACAGTTTAATCTTGGCAGATAAGTAGATAGGTAGAGTTAATAAAAGGTGCTCAATAGCTTAATCTGAGCCCTTGGATGTAATAAGGGTAGAATTAGATAGATTTTCCTTGTAAAAAAGAAAAAGATTGATAAGGGTTTGCAAGTCTAAATGCACCCTAATAAAGAAGAGAAAATGGTAGTGTCAAGTAGATAGGGTAGGTAGATGGTTGCAAAGTTTTATCTGATGAATGATGCTGTTACATGTTTTTGATCCTTTACTTTCATCACAAATATTGAAGCAGGAAATACATTGGAAAATCACAGCAAGCAAAGTCAAAATCATTAACTTCCCTCATCACTTTCCCCTTAAAATTTTACTAATTTCCCCCAAAGTACTAGGGTACTTGGAGATCAAAAGGGCTCAAGGCATTTCCTTGACTTTTGGAGGGACCGGACCCTCGGCCTAATGATCAAAAGACCTAAGTACTTGAGATAATTCATCATTATAATCATTCACCTTTAACCTTTTCCTAAGTAAAATCCCATTATGCCAGGAAAGTGACTCTAAGGAATTCATAAAATCCCCATAACCTAGGTATGTCTAGGGCCCAGTGTTGAAGATGTGATCACACAATTTTACTTGGAAAATGTCACTTTCCTTAGATGAGCAAAGTGTTTTGGAGTTCCAATGTCCCTTTGTCATATTTACATCTAACTCATTACTAAATCCCTAGAGAAATGCACTTTGTCCTAAGTATGTATCCTTCACTGCATGTATCCCAAAAAACACATACAATATAATGTTTTAACCAAAGTATTTATCTCCCTAAAATTCATTAAAACCCACTTTTACAAGCCCTTTGGTTAAAATATAGCGTTATACATTAATCCCGCCCCTATGGTGAATTAGTTGTATTAATTAATTTACCATATAATAAAAATATATATGAAAAAATCAAACTTTAGACATACAATATGTATGTTTAAAACCAAAATACAAGGCCCGAAGTTTTATTCTTTCGGAAAAGTCTCGCGCCACCATGGATTGTCCACCTGGCATTCCACCTAGCCAACTCCGCCGCAAACCCTTTCTTTTGCATACGGGATTAATTAAGTCATCTGGACTAATTAACAACCTTCTCCGCCTATTAAAAATCCCCCGGGGTGATTAAATTACGTGTTAAAATCTTTTAAAAACCCGACGGGCCCACCTTTGAACCCTCCGCTTATCTCCCTATCGCCCAGCCGTTGGATCAGCCTCTCGCAGATCAACGGCCAGTATTGATCCCGCTGCCCATCCCGTGTAAGTTTTTTAACCAGCGGGGGATGGGTGGTTTTGAACAGTCAAACCATCCATGTGGCAAGAAACCTGTGGAATCGCTGCCCCTCCGATAAAAACCATCCTCGACCAAAAGCGTGCGGGAATACCACTTACCGCTTACCGCTTACCGCCGGCTTACGTCACCCCGTACGTCGATGACGTCATCACCTCGAAAAAATAAAAAGAGAGAGAGAGAGAGAGAGAGAGGGGGGGGGGGGGGGGGGGGGGGATAAAGAAGAAGAGGCACTTTTAATGTTTTCTTTTCGTTATTAAAGCAGCAGAAGTCCGCTGGAAATTTCATTTCACTGCAATTGACAATTCACTCCGGAATTCCTTGCACTTGTGTTCGGTACACTCATACATACTTTGATACATAATAGCTAGGTACCATTAAAAACAGGTATTTATCCTTTTCCACCCTGACTGCAAGTAAACTCTGTTTTCCTTGTTTTTCGCTAAAATCAGTGTTTAAATCTTAGTCCTAAGATCATTCCCTGAGTTTTAAACTGTGAATTGTTCCCCCCAAACATGCAAATTGACCCGTTTCTCCCGTGAATTCACTCAATTCCTCACCATTAGCCAAATTTCATTTTGAATCCACAAGAACCAAAATGGAAGCTCCTGTGGCTTTAAACGTTGCCCCATTGAACGCCCCTCATAGGCTGGATTTCATTAACAATTGTTTGAGTTTTAGCGGTTACCATCGAGCTCAGGTTTGGATAACAATTTCTCACCTGGTTGACAAAATTATTTATCATTTTATCGATTTAATTCAATATCTTCGTTATTAAACAGGTTTGTATACAAAGTCGAGAAGATTGAAATGATCAAAGTAATAACAAATGAATAGCGAAAATTAAATAGAAATTACCCGAGGATGGAGAAAAGCCTCTTCGATTAAAGAGTATCGGTGATTAAAGTGTATCGAGGTAAAAGTCGAGTCGTTAAAAATAATTACAGGCAGTCAAAGGTAAAACGATGAAAGTAATTACGAACGGTGACTAGTAAAAAATTCAAAATAAATTTCACCAATAGTGAATTTTGTCTAAAAGTGAAAGTAAAACAGTCAAAAGAGCAAAAAAGTAAAAAGATGAAAAACACAACAAAAAGGAACATTTTTGCAGAAATTGCCTGTTTTAGTCATTGTTTTTCAGACACTATTGTGATCAATATAAGATGAATTTTTCAAAACTGAAGGAGGTTTATTTTCTTAAGAGTACCATCTACAAAACCCTCTCTCAATTTTCTAACAGCTATTATGGTTTTGGAAATATTAAACAAAGTTGGAAAGCACTTTTTGCAGAAACTTACAGTCAAGTCATCATTTTGTAGAGAATATTGTGGCCAATTAGAAATACATTTTACCCAAATGAAGGCGGTTGTTGTTCCTAAGGGACCCATCTACAAAAACCTATCTCACTTTTTGCACAATGATTTCAGAATGAAAGATACATGCACATCTTTAGAGGCTATTTTTCAGACTCTGTAAAACTCTGTTTTACACATATTTTTTACAGAGAATATTATGTACAGCTGGAGATGAATTTTTGGAAACTGAAAGAGGTTTATCTCACCAACATATTGATCCACAATAACCTCTTGCACTTTTTACATATCTATTACGGATTGAGAAATACGAAGATATCATTGGACCCTAAGTTTGCAGAATTGTTGGAGCAGATTGCAGAAAGAAAGGAAGCATTTAGTGACTTGGATGCCTCATCATCAACTAAGAGTTGGATCAGATTCGAATTCTCCTCTTTGTCATCACCTATCCATAAAAAATAGTGCCAAATAGTTTGGGTATGTTACTTTAGTCTACTTGTCAAAAATAGTTGGAGAGATTTGTGAACCAATTTTGATATTTGTTTCAAGATATTTTAGTTTAGAATTTGTATAAAATATATCTTGAGCATTTGGGGTGGATTCTATTACTCTCTTGTTTGTTAAATTTTCGAATAAACATGAAGAAATAAGATATTAGCTTACTGGATGACGATTTGAAACACTGGACTTGTTGCAGGATTCATGTGTTGGACTACAGTTCAATAAGTGTTTCTACCCTTTGTTTGAAATTTTATATTAGTTTATAATACCATCATATCCATGTCTGAATAATTTACATAAAGGTTTAAAACAGAATTTGCTTGATTGTACTCTGTTTTCAAATGTAATTGTTCTTAATGTTTTCCTCTAAATTAGCTATAAGCATGAATTCTTAAATGCTCCTGCTTTGCTAATTTAAACATTGTTGATTACTATAATAAAGAATTCTTCATTGCTCTTTGTTTGTAGTCATCTCATTTCTTTCTTTTGAACATGGTGAAAGATTCTTAGCTGCCTTTCATCCCTTCAAGGTCATCCCATCCACTTTAAATTTTAAGGATTGTTCTCTGTCTAGCTATCTTGCCCAGTAAAGCCATCCTTTGACTCCATAGCCCAATGGACTGAAAGCTCTCAGCCTTGCCCTTAGTTTGCGGATTCCACCATTTTCCCAAAACAAACTTTGAAACTATAACTAGCCTAAAACCTTTCAAAAAACAAAGATAAATCATAAAGAGAGAGCCCTCTCTGGATGCAGATTGGCTAGATTCTGCATCTAAAAGGTTGGTTTGTGGTTACCTCGGGTATAATTTCCTCTTACACAACTTCTAGGAAAACATGAGTGATAACATAGTGGCGACCATACTGGGGATCTGAATCATTTTATTGATACTATTGTTTGATTTATAAGCTATGGACAGAGTCTGAAGATCAGCCAGGTAGCCTTTGAAATTGCTTTTGCTCTGCAATTGCAAAAGTAAATAAAAGTTACTTCAGTCTATCTCTGATTTAGCTTATACATTGAACCTTAGTTTCAAATGTTTAATCAGACTCTCTAGTTTAATAAATCTTTGAGAAAATTTTAATTAAAAATCTTAAGTTTCTTGAAGAGTTTGTAGAAGTTGTTTTGAAAATTCAAAAAAATTTAGTTTCCTGAAGAACTAACTTTCTCTTCAGAATTGTTTTACAGGTTTAGATCTGATCTATGATGGTGGACAGGGATCAGACACACAAAGGTTAAAATCATTCACCTGGCGACTCCAAATCCATTTCACAATCAAGACTCCACTGGAGGAATGAACCTCAAAGGACAATATGGAAAGATCGGGCTTTCAACTTGGATCTTAATCCAAGACATTATGTTCTTTCTCATTAAGAAATTTTTTCAATGTATATTGTATTTTATAGAAGATCTTGGGGGTTGGGGGGGGGGGGGGGGGGGGGGGGGGGGGGGGGGGGGGGGGGTAGTTTTTAATTTACTCTGTTTTTGAAAGTTGTAAATATAAAATCTCCATGCACATTTGAACGTCATTAACACGGCGATATTTTGATATCAACATAATCGAATGTATTGATCGAGAGATCCCGAGGTTCAATTTGAACGTTCACAATCAAATAATCCATATTCCAAAGCATTAATAGTGATCTTTTGGATGACGGTTGTAAGAAAATCTACATTTGATAAATTTAAATGGTCCGGGGATGAAGTTATCAAAACTTGATTTGATGAGGAAATTTTCTAGAATTTCTTTCTTCTTTCGTCGAAAATGCTGCTCTCCCGAATTAAAAATGGCTTCTTGATATAATTTGCGAAAATTATGAAAATGAAATCAAACTTTTGCATTCTCAAATTCAGTCATACAATTTCCGAAATCCTAAAGAATTCTTTGAAAATCTTCCTTCTCCAAAGCAAGAGGAAATTGTACTATCCTTTGACTTTCATATTGAAGATGATTATTCTTTCAAACACAAGACTGAAGAAATATGTTCATGGTCTAATATTCATAATTCAATTGAACAATTAGTCATTGAAGGCCTAGAAGTAAATAACATACATCATGCTTTTAATGATCCTATAGCAAATTATATGGAGAATATTTTTACCTCAAATCTGCAAACATGTTTTATCTATGAGGATCAAATACATCAAAAGTGGCCTTTACACATCATATCATTTATTATAAAGGCACATGATCATAACATACTTCCAATTTTGATCACAAGAAATCAAGTTATCCATTTATTTTTACAGCTACTTGATTGGCTTCATTGGCATTTTTGTATTACCTGATTCAATAAGATTTTTAGTAGATTAGAGTAGGTAAATGAGTGCTAATAAGCTTAGAATTTTGAGCATATTTTTTAGTTTTCAATTTTCAGCTAGTTTTTCATTAAGTTGGTTTGAAAATTTTTGTGTGTTGTTTTAGTTTCAGATCAGATTTCAGGTTGCAGAAAAAGGATTATATTCAATTCAAGATTTTCAACTAGGAAATGCGATTTTTGATGGTCAGGTTGTTGACTTCTGTTGAAGTTGAAGCCCAAGTGAAGGCTACGCTTCAGTTTCACTATCATATATACAATAAAGCTAGGAAGAGGAGATTACATGAATTCGATTTTGAATACATTTTGGAGCAAACATTTTCTTTATTTCTTGACTTTTCCTAAGGAAAAGCCATCCCCAAGTGGAGCCAGTGTTAGTCTCCTATACCAATAGGTGTCATATTTCATGATTGTCTTGATTGAACTATGGAATATGTTCAAACCTTTTTCTTGAGCAAAGGTGTTCCATATTATTAAAAAACCAAAAAATCAAAAAATTTAAAAAATGTAAAGAGGGTATACCCTAAAAGAAAGATCAAAGGGTAAAAAGAATAAAATGGTCAAAAAAGTGAAAAAAATGAACCCCAAGCAAAAAATAGACCAAGGAAAGTGTGCAAATCTAAATGCCACTACTATTTCATTTTTGCAAATAAAGCAATTGTGTGCAGCTTGTCAAATCTTTGCCATAATTCATGAATAAGTCAAACAATTTAAACTTGGCTTACTCATATTTCAATTTCATGTTGTAGATTAGAGAATAAATATCTGACCAAACAGTTTAATCTTGGCAGATAAGTAGATAGGTAGATTGAATAAAGGTGCTCAATAGCTTAATCTGAGCCCTTGGATGTAATAAGGGTAGAATTAGATAGGTTTTCCTTGTAAAAAGAAAAGATTGATAAGGGTTTGCAAGTCTAAATGCACCCTAATAAAGAAGAGAAAATGGTAGTGTTAAGTAGATAGGAGTTATGGATAGTGACTACAAAGTTTATACGATGAATGATGCGCTACATGTTTTTGATCCTTTTATGTCACAAATATTGAACGGAAATACCTTCAGAAAATCAAGCTTAAGCAAAATTAAAATCATTAACCTCATCACGCTGCAAGTTTCATTTCAAAGTACTGAGGTACTTGGAGATCAAAAGGGCCTAAAGGCACTTTCAGCTTTTGGAAGGCCGGACCCTCGCTTTAATGATCAAAAAGATTGAAGATGATATATTGTAATTTACTTTAGAAATTGTCACTTTCTTAGATGTGCAAAGTATTTTGAGTTCCCTTATCCCTTTGTCATATTAATGTTTAACTCTAGTTATTAAATCCCTAGTGAAAAAGCCTTATCCTAAGTATATAACTCCTTTTAAATTAATATCCCAAAAAAACCCCTCTATTATGATTTTAACCAAAGTATTTATTTCCCAATTATTCATTGAAAACCCACATTATGCGCCCTTTGGTTAAAATATATCATTATGTAATAACCCCGCCCTTATGATAAGTTAATTATATTGGTTAATTTATCATATAATAAAAAACATATATGAGAAAAACTTTAAACATATGGTATATATGTTTAATACAAAAAAATAATAAACCCGAAGTTTTATTTTAAAAACCAAAACTTCGGAAAAACCCCTTGCCATCGTGGCTCATCCACCTGACATCCTACCCGACACTTTAACCGTAATGGAGACCCACGCGCAAAATTCCTTACCCCGACCCTTTATAACTATGGGATTAATTAGTTATCAGGACTAATTAATAACCTTTCTCCACCAATTATGTGCCACCCGGAATGATTAATTAAACACTAATTATGTCGGGCCCACATGATAACTACCCCACCATCTCTCCGTCCCTTCCCACCGTCCGATCGCCCTTCCAAAGATCTACGGCTAACACTCATTCCGCTAACCATCCAATACCCGAACAATAACCCGTGGGGGTGCGGTGGTTTTCAAACCGCCCTCCGTCCACGTGTCAATGCCCCAATGGAATCGTTGCCCGCTCGTTTAATACCACCATTGCCCATAAGCGGTGCGGGAATTACTGCTTACCGCCCAATCCCTGCCACACGTCAGCCCGTACTGAAATGACGTCATTCCTCGAAAAAATAAAAACCCCTTTTTGACTTTGGAAATAAAACAAATTTTCGTGTTTTTTATGTCATTTTCATTATTTGAAAGCGACTGCGCCTTCCGCTACGAAATTCAAATTTTCACTGAAATCCACTGTTCTATCCGATTTCGCTCCAGAATTCCACCAAACCAGTGTTGGAGCATCCTCTTGCCACCACTTGATACCTGTTAAATCTCAGTTTGCCTCCGAAAACAGGTATTTATTCTATTGCACTCCGAACTTCAAAAGATACTCTGTGTTCCTTGTTTTTCCGCTGAATCAGTGTTAAAATCTTATCCCTAAGATCATTCCCTGAGTTTTAAAGTTGTGAATTGTTCCCCCAAACCTGCAACTGTGCCAATTTCCCTCATTAAAACTAAAATCGCGTCATTTCTGTGAAGAAAACCCAGAAACTTCCATTTTGAATACACAAGAACCAAAATGGAAGCGCCGGTAGCCTTGAATGATGCTCCATTTTGAACCTGGTCAAAACCTCACTCCCTTGTCCATTGGGGAATTGCTTGAAAAATCTACTCGGTTGTCCTCTGAAGAGGTGATCAGAAGATCACATACTTGGATAAACAGTCTTAATACTAGTCATAAGATTTGTTTACTCCAAGATTTTTATCAAATCTATTCAAACAGAGGTTAGAAAGCATAACAGCTAAAGAGTATCAGTGGTTAAAGTGTATCAGGTAAAAGTCAGTGAAAGTTAAAATGAAGTTACAGAGCAGTCAAAGGTAAACAGTAAAAGTAAATACAAAAGGCAGTAAAATGGTAAAAAGAGATGATAATACTTTCACCAATAGTGATTTTTGTCTAAAGTGAAAGTAAAACAGTCAAAAGAGCAAGAAAGTAAAAAGATGAAAAAACACAACAAGAAGGAACATTTTTGCAGAAATTGCATATTTTAGTCATAGTTTTGCAGAAATGATTGTGATCAATCCAAGATGAATGTTACAAAACTAAAGGAGGTTTATGTTCTTAAGAGGGCTATCTACAAAAACCTCTCTCACGTTTCTAACAGCCATTATGGTTTTGGAAATATTAAACAATGTTGGAAAGCACTTTTTGCAGAAAATTCCAGCTTAAGACATCATTTTGAAGAGAATATTGTGGCTAATAAGAAATACATATTACAAAACTGAAGGAGGTTTGTGTTCCTAAGAGACCCATATACAAAAACCTATCTTAGTTTTTTCACAGTGGTTTTATAATGAGAGATAAATGCACATCTTTACAGGCCATTTTTCAGACTCTGTAAAACTCTGTTTTACACATATGTTTTACAGAGACTATTATGCATAGCTGGAGAGGAATTGTGAGAAACTGAAAGCGGTTTATCTCACAAACATATTTATCTACAATAACCTCTTTCACTTTTTATATATCGATTACGGATTGAGAAATACAAGGATATCATTGGACCCCAATTTTGCAGAATTGTTGGAGCAGATTGCACAAAGAAAGGAAGCAGTTAGTGACTTGGATGCCTCATCATCAACTAAGAGTTGGATCAAATTTGAATTCTCCTCTTTGTCATCACCTATCCATAAAAAATAGTGCCAAATAGATGCATTAGTTTGAGTGTCCTTTAATTAAGTTCTATTTATGTAAATAGTTGGAGAGATTTGTGAACCAATTTTGATATTTGTTTCAAGATATTTTAGTTTAGAATTTGTATAAATACTCCAATCTTCGAAGAATTTGGGGTGGATTCTATTACTTTGCTGTAAAATTGAGATTTTCGGAATAAAAGAATTTTGGAGAAATTTATTCGTAGCTTACTGGATGACGATTTGAAGCTCAGAACTTTTTGCAGGATTCATGTGTTGGACTGCAGTTCAATAAGTTTTTCTACCCTTTGTCTTAAGTTTTATATCAGTTTATAATATCATTATGTCCATTTCTGAATAATTTACATAAAGGATTGAATCATAATTTACTTAATTTTACTCTGATTTCAGATGTGATTGTTCTTAATGTTTTCCTCTAAATTGGTTATAAGCATGAATTGTTAAATGCTCTTGCTTTGCTAATTTAAACATTGTTGATTACTATAATAAAGAATTCTTCATTGCTCTTTGTTTGTAGTCATCTCATTTCTTTCTTTTGAACATGGTGAAAGATTCTTAGCTGCCTTTCATCCCTTCAAAATCATCCCATCCACTCTAAATTTTTAAGGATTGTTCTCTATCTAGCTATCTTGCCCTGTAAAACCATCTTGTGTGTAGAATAGAAATCTAGTAAAGCCATCCTTTGACTCCATAGCCCAATGGACTGAAAATTTTCATCCTTGCCCTTAGTTTGTGGATTCCACCATTTTTAAAACAAACTCTTGGATCGATAACTAGCCTAAAACCTTCTAAAAACAAAGATAAATTATAAAGAGAGAGCCCTCTCTAGATGCAGATTGGCTAGATTCTGCATCTGAAGGTTGGTTTGTGGTTACCTCGGGTATACTTTCCTCTTCCACAACTTCAAGGAAAACCTGAGTGATAACAGGTGGGAGGAAACAAAGATGGTTCATGCCATTGATGAGAAAATAGTGACTTGGGAAGATTTTCAAGTCAAGTTCAAAAATCGATATTTGAACGAATGCTACTATGATGATAAGGCAAAAGAGTTTCATGAACTCAGATTGGGACAACTCACCATAGATGAGTTTTTCACCAAGTTCACAAACCTATTACGATATGTTCCTTATATCCGTGAAGAGAAGGAAAAGGTAAAGAGATTTCTGAACTGTTTGCCTACTGTGTACAAGGAGAAAATAGAGTTCAATAATCCAAAAACAATGGAAAAAGTAGTGAGGAAAGCCAAATTATGCTGCCAGTAGTTTAGGGGAAATATTGAGCAAGGGAAGATTTGGACAAAAAAAGGTCAATTCAAAGGAAAGAATTAGAAACCAACTTATTTGAAGAACTTTGGTAGGAACCATTAGCGAAAGAAATTTAACAAAATAGATGAAAGTCAAACTGCACAATCTCAAATTGGCTCAAAACCAATATATGGAAATAATAAGAAGGAAGGAACTGTTAAAATATGGGAGCCTTTGAAGTGTTTGGGTTGTGGAGAGCCTCATTTATTGAGGGACTATCCACATCGAAATATTCATACATTGCAAGTATTGCGAGAAGCCAGTAAAGTAAATGATGTAGCAAGGAACATTCCCACTATCAGTGCAACCTTAGAAAACCAGCAAGCAGAACATCATTCTACGATGGTCGAGATGGAAGGTATGATCACTGACCAGTATGTTACTGTTTTAATTGACCCAGGTGATTCTTTGAGTTATATTAATCCACAATTTGTAGAAAAATTTAAACTCAAAGAAGAGAAGTTTCAGTAGTCTTGGTTGGTATAGTTAGTTACTGGTACCAAGTGAAATGTGACTCATAAGTTACCTCAAATAGCCATTAAATTGAATTATTATCAGACATAAGTAAATCTAAACATTTTTCCATTAGGTTCCTATGATTTACTGATAGGAATGGACTGTTTGGAAAAGAAAAAAGCCATGATGAATTGTTGGGATAAAACTTTACACTACATTGATAAAGAGGGAAAACCATTCATACTCAAAGGAAAACGAAAACCCATTTCTGTAAGACAAATCTCAGCCCTTCAAATAAAAAAAACTTCTAGAAAGGGATATCAAGTATATGTTGTACATGTTGAAGAATTAGGATAGCAATCTGAGGAAAACTTGTTAGACTCCTTACTAGTGATCAAAGAATTTAAATAAGTCTTTCCGGATGAAATTCCTCATCTTCCCCCCAAGAGAAAAATCTATTTCACAATTGATTTAGTACCTAGGGCCACTCCAGTCTCTATAGCCCTTACAGAATGATTACCATGAAACTAATGGAGTTGAAAATGCAATTATAAGAATTGTTGGACAAAGGTTACATTAGACTAAGTGTGTCTCCTTGGGGAGCACCAGTGCTGTTTGTAAAAAAAAGGGATGGTACCTTCAGAATGTGCATTAACTATTGTCAACTAAATAAGTTGACTATTAAAAACAGGTATCCATTACCTTGAATAGATGACCTCTTTGATCGAGTTAGGGGAGCCTCTGTGTTTTCTAAGATTGTTTTAAGAATGGGTTATCACCAATTAAGAATTAAAGTTGAAGATATCAGCAAAAAAGCATTTCTAACCCGGTATGGACACTATGAATTTGTAATCCTACCATTCGGGTTGACAAATGCACCTGCCACTTTTATGTGCTTAATGAATAGTGTCTTGAATAAATACATAGATAAGTTTGTACTAGTATTTATTGACGACATTTTAACCTATTCAAAAAGTGAGGTAGAGCATAAGGAACAGCTGATAATCGTGTTGCAGACTCTTAAGGAGAATCAGTTGTATGCCAAGTTTAGCAAATATGAATTTTATAAGGATAAAATTCAATATTTGGGGCATATAATCTTCGAATAAGGATTGGCTATTGACCCTGAGAAGATAAAATCTATTAGAGAATGGCCTATGCCTACTGATGTATCATTGGTAAGATCATTTATGGGGATCCACTGTAGCCTATCCCATAACTTCATTGCAAAGGAAGGTACAAAATATGAATGGACAAAAAAATGCCAGCATAGCTTTGAATAACTAAAATTAAAACTTACTACAACACCTATTCTGAAGATCGCAGATCCTGATAAGGATTTTGTAGTATGTACTGATGCGTGTGGAGAGGGATTAGGGGGAGTATTATTGCAAGAAAATTCTTTTATTGCTTATGAATCTAGAAAAATTAAGAAACATGAACAGAATTATAGTGTGTATGATCTTGAGACTTTGGCTGCTATAATTCATGCACTCAAGATGTGGCGACACTATATTTTAGGGAAGAAATTTATTTTGATGACAAATCATGTCAGCCTAAATTATTTCTTCACTCAAACAGATTTGAATGCTAGAACCAGATGGCTGTCCTTTTTGAGTGAATTTGACATGGAAATAAAACATATAAAAGGAAAAGAAAACAAAATCGTTGATGGCCTAAGCAGAAATGCTTGCCAAAATATAAGCAACATTTGCGGTAGTGCTAACTTTGACTTAGAAGGATTAGTTAAAGAGGTAGCAGATCAAGATCCCAGCGATGAAAAACTACAAATTCAAATGCTGAAAAAGGAAATGAAAAGGTATACACAAAATTAAAAGGGACTGATTTGTTATAGAGAAATATTGTACATCCCTAATGTAGATTCTTTGAAAAAGGAAATTCTAGATGAATATCATAAAAAACCTTACGTTGGACATCCTGGATATCAGAAACTACTCACAGCTTTGAAAAAAAAGTTATTTTGGCTAGGAAAGAAAAATGATGTAGCAAGCTACCTAGCCAGATGCATGGAATGCCAACTAGTAAAAGTTGAACATCAGCATCCAATTGGACTACTAAATCCTTTACCAATTGCAGAATGGAAATGGTAAATTGTTTCTATGGACTTCATCATCAGGTTACCAAGAACCAAATATCAGCATGACTTTGTGATGGTAGTAGTAGATACTTTGACGAAGGCTGCACATTTCATACCTATTCAATCTACCATCGAAACAACCCAAGTATAAAATGTGTTCATGAAAGAGATAGTAAGGCTACATGGGGTCCCTAAAATTATTATTTCAGATAAAGACACCAAGTTCACTACAGCCTTTTGGAAAATCTTGTTTGGGGGCATGGGCACTAAATTAAACTTCAGTACCTCCTATCACCCTCATATGGATGGTCAAACCGAGAGAACAAACCAAATTCTGGAAGATATGCGAAGGTTGTATGTAATGGATAGGCCATCTAAATGGGAAGAATATATACATTTAGTAGAATTTTCCTATAAAAATAGCTATCAAACTTCCATAAAAATGAGTGCATTTGAAGCACTCTATGGAAGGAAATATCACACTCCTTTAAGCTGCAGCCAACCTGAACATAAATTAGTGCTTGGGCTAAACACTTTGCAAGAAATGGAAAGAATTGTCAAACAAATTAAGAAAAATATCAAGACAGCTCAGGATCGACAGAAAAGCTATGCAGATAAGAAGAGAGTTCAACGGGATTTCAATGTGGGTGATCATGTGTATCTACAGATTAAGCCCAAAAAGAGAACTTTGTACACTGGTAGTTGTGCAAAATTAGCTCCTAGATACTGTGGACCATTTGAAGTATTGGAAAGAGTGGGACCAGTAGCCTATAAACTGGCCTTACCCATGCATGCTAAAGTTCATGATGTGTTTCATGTGTCTTTATTGAAAAAATATGTACATGATTCTACTCACGTTATTGATTGGAATGTTATTCAGGTGAAACCAGAAGGGGAATTCCTTCTAGAGCCGCTTCAAATCTTAAAGTGGGAAGAAATTGAATTGTGGAATCGGACGGTAGCCAGAGTAAAAGTGCAATGGAAACAATTTAATACTGAATAAACTACCTAGGAAAAAGAAACTGAGGTGATGTAAAAGTATCCATCACTATTTTTATAGCAAACTGTTTAAGCTTATTTTGTCAACACCGAGGATGGTGTTTTTTTTAGAGGGAGAATGTGTAACACTCCAAATTTCTATGCTTTTAATTTGACATTTGAACAAATCCAAAGGGGAAGTGGATCCCAATGGAGAAACAATGTGTGGATTTATTAAATATTTATAAATAAATAAAAAGGAAATAATTATGTGTGCACTATGACTAGAATGAGATTGGAGATCCTAAAACCTTGATCCATGAGGATATGGATAAGGTTAGACTTTCCCAAAAACCTTTCAGAAAACCTTGAAAGGAATCTTACTAAATTATATTGGGAGAGAAAAATCTAATTTCCCCAATGAGGAGGAAAGTAATTGGGAAGAGGTGGAAAATCTAGAAAAGCGGAAAAAGATAGCTTTAAAGTACCTCATTATGGGAAGCCTAGGAAAAAACAAGAAGAAAGCAACCTAGAAATTCTGGACGCAGAATTTAGAAACAAGCTTGGGGAAAGCATGGCTTCAGTAAGCTTCTCCATGATAGACAAAGGGTTGTCTGTCACTGGGAGAAATTGATCTCAGCTCAGGGGTGAGTTCGGGAGAGAAAGAACTCTATGGTTGGGTGGACTAGTCTAATAAACTAGTATGCACACAGAGCTAATCTAATTCAAAAGTTATTGCTTATGTGTAACTAAAGTATTGTTTTTAATTAGTTACTTAAATTTTGATAGGCTGAGTTATTTAATAACCATACATTGAACAAAATTTAACAATGCATAATTTCTGAAAATATGTAAAGCTGTATGGAATTAAATCTGACGAAAACCATATACCAAAATGTCTAAACCTTGGGTAGGTTTAAATCTGGAGATTGGTACCTCGCAGATGAGTTATTACTATGTTATATGTTTGAACCATTTTTGGAAAAATTATTATAAAATAGTTGTATATGATTATGAATAAAATTAACTCAAAATGTTGAAAGTAAGTGTGAGAAATCTGAACGTTATAGCTAATATTTCGTTTATCATAACACTGGATAAACCCTTGTTGAGAAAACTGAAGGATTTCTGGATATATTATGCTCTAACGAGATGGCATTATAGTACAAAGACATTTTTAATGACAATGTAAAACCATTATAATTATGCTAACTATATGTCAATACCTAGAATTCTATCTTGATTTTTCATGGCTGATATGCATAGACATGATAGAAACCCAGAAAGAGAAAGGAACAATAGTATTTAGTCATGAAATAAAGTGATGAAAATAATTGTGTGAAAATTTCAATTGCTGAGAAAAACAATACAGGTACCTCGATACATTCTTTTTATAATCTGTATGAATAAAATCAATAGATCTAGTAAATCAATTTTAATCGCACCTATTCATGATAATATACAATCTAATCTTTTAACATGATTCTTATCCTATTGTTGGGACTAAGAAAAATACAGTGAAAGAAACTGCCCTGCATAATTCAAATTTAATTTATGTATATAAAGTCTCTGAAAATCATCCAATTTGGACAAACCCATATGATACAAAAAGCGCGGCTATAAATAGATTGAAATACATTGAAATTGATTCATTCATAATAAATTTAATGAGTTATGCAAATATTTCCTTATTAATAAAAGGAGACATAGGGAAATGATAATACTTCCTAATATAAATATATTGCAAAGGAAGAAAGAAGAAAGAGACAAATGTGTTATTGTTGAAGGAAATCTATCGTTAACAGTTGAGAGTTTGGTATATTCCCATGTTATTTCGTAGTGGTATATATATATATATATATATATATATATATATATATATATATATAACTTGTCAAACAATAGTAAACAACTATAACAATAGTAGAGGATATAACTAATAGAAAAAAAATAAAATTATTTTGGAATGAGAGGTGTTACATAAGGTATAGTCATTGTTAAAACTGTGTCAGGGATTCTGACGCTTCACTTTCCCTTTGTTTCACAAGATCACTCAAGTGGTGTATGAAGAAGGACCACATAAAATCGAATGAATTAAAGATTATATAGCGTGTTTGATCTAGGGTTGGATGTTTAGGGTTTTTATATTTAAAATTTAGGGAAGACTAGTGTGGTTCACAAGTAGCCTAACACCTTGGAAAACAAGTGTTTTATATTCTGAGCTCGAATCTATGTATATGAACTTGGTGGAACAAATCGGTCCAAAATAATATAATACTCGGGGGAGGAATTAATAAATCTTCCACCATGGTCTCATGATTTCAATCTCCAAACTTTCTCTTTATAAATATGAATCTTTAATAAACACAATGGTATTCAAAATATTAGTATTTTTTGAGGTCATGTTCTAAATGCACGTTGTAAGTGGGGGGATAAGTGGTATACTCTTAGACCCTCTCATAGCCCCCAATGATCACCATGGTGTTTCAAGGGTTATTTAATGCATGGATGACAAATTCAAAAAGGTTAATTTTCTTTTATTCCTTTTTGGGATCTGAGTACTTTGTGTGATGAGTATTAGATGGAATACTTCAGATTATAATAATTTTGGTGGTGTTAATTAATGCTAGTGAGATTTGAGTTATGTTTAATGAGTTATTAAATTTATTTTAGAGGATATTTATAGTGTGATAGAGATATTGTAATGTAATGTCTAATGTTTTGACTAAATCAAAAAACATAAAAATAAAAATAAAATTAAATAAAAAAATTAATGTAATGTAAACTAAACATTTTAACTTGGTTCAAAATAAAATAAAAATATGAGAATCAAAATAAAAATAGCTCTATAAAAATAAGATAATATTAAAAATAAAAATGGCTCATAGTATTGATTAATTTTATTAAGAATCCATGGTATTCATGTGGAATGTAACATATTTAAAGGGGGGAATTAAACCAACATAGAACCTACCAAGCACTCAGAGGGATCAAATATCTTGTTATTTGGTCTCTCTCAATTTGGTAGATCCAGAACTAAGATGGATATAAGGTGACATACATAATTTCAAGTTATAAGTAATGATTTGGTTAGTTTACAATTATTTAAAATAAAAATTGAAGGTAATATTAAATAAATGCATATTTTATTTATAGATGAAATAACAATTTTTCAAATATATTTTTAGTCAATTTGCCTAAAATATAGCAGATACTTTTAAGGATAATAAGTTTAAGTTTTTTAATATGAAAACTTCGGTGCATCAAGGGTTTTTAGGGCATTGGATCCATTTACGCATTCAAAAGTGCATTTTAAACAAGAAATCAAAATTTTGATAGAAATTGTATTATCAAATTTCATCCAAAACAATTTTTTCGTCTATTAGTTAGATTGCGCCCTATATAAATAGTGAATAACACAATTTATTTTTAAGTTTTGAAATTTATTGATTTTGTAGTTGTTGATTTCCTGTTTCCATGACTATTTCAGGCTCCAATATGATTTTTCCTTCCTCGTCAAGTTCTTTTAATATTGTTTGAACCAGGAGTTTATCACCTATAACCTTCTTTAAGCATGAAACATGGAAAAATGGGTGCACTCAAGAAGATGAAGGAAACTCCAATTTGTATTCCATAGTACCAATCTTTTGCAGCACCTTGTAATGACCATAGTAATTTAGTGATAATTTATTATACTTCTTAGCTTGCTTGAGGGACATTGGTTTGTATGGTTGTAACCGTAAAATACCCAGTCACCTACACCAATACTTCTTTTGCTGTGACGTTGATCTGCCTTTTGTTTCATTTGATTCTACACCAATGTTAGTGTTACTCATTATTTTGTCGCCATGAAATTTGACTATCCATATAGGTATATAATTACCTATATTTTTCTCCCTTAGAAGTCAAAAACCCTATTGTTCCTAAACCAAGTCTCGGAATTGGAGAAAAGCTCTTTAAAACCTTTAAAATTCTACCTCCGCACTTTTTCTATCCTTTTCCTGTGGGTCCACAGATTATTTTTCTATAAACCGTGGAAAACCCCACACATTCTATTACTAAAACCTGCAAACCCCCGTAAAGAGTCAAATAAAATAAAAAGTAAAGTCTAGAATCCTAGCTCGTCGAATATTCTCCCAACTAGAATTTTCTGGAGGCATGATTAGTTTGAGCTTTATCCCTCCACTCATGGAGCTTATCCCTTGGTCCATGAAGCTCAAATCCCTTCATGAGAGGAATCCATTCCCCTCTTCATGGAAACTGAAACCACCTCTATTTCCCTATAAATTGAACTCAAGTTTCAAGTTGAAGGATAGACATACATGGTAGTTTCCGAAGAAATTCCTAAGAATGCATACTTTCTACACAAGTAAACTATTGTTGGCTTAATAATGATCACATCCTTTTGTCCATAACTCTATGTTGGTATTTAGAGAGGAAGGGTTGTGAAACTGAAGGAGCAACGATTGTTCAGGACCCCGGGAGAAATCTGTACAACATCAAGGCATTAGGTTGTAAGATTTCTCTTTTTACACAAGATAATACATATGGATCTCTTTTTCTCATTGACTTGTTATAATGCTTATTGAATAAAATCAATACTTAGACTCCTTGATCACTAAGTTGGGTTAGCTTTTCTTGATTATTATATGTTGCAGATGCTTTGATTCTTTTGTATTTTCTTTTATTGTAGGTTCTACTTATTGGAGAAGCCTCTTTGGAGCAACTGGTTAAAAGACTGCATCGAATGTTGGATTTCAAGGTAGGGGCATGTCCTCTTTACTTTCTTATAATAATTCTGAAATGCAATTAATCTAGAGAAAAAGGTTTCCAAATGGATGTTTTTTTCTAGCTATTCGTTGAATACTATGGAGATCGCTCTTGTCTGCAAGAGGGATTAATTCACATAACATTTAGCTTATCCTTTTAGAGTTGGATAAGTTGTTGTTGATTCTAGATGTGATATTTCATTGCTTGATCAACCATATTAGCTTTCATTGCATTTTTTGTTATTCCTTTCCAGAGCGAAATTTGTTGCACTTGGTCTCATAATTTTCTTATATCATGTTACACTTCCTCCTCTTCATGAGTCATAGTAGTGCATTTTCAAGGCTTAATGGGTGTGTAATTATTTTTGAGGGGTATTTTAGAACCCAAGACTAATATCTATGCTTCAATATTCCCTTGGAATCACCTCAAACCTTTTTTCTTTTTTTTTTAAATACAAAGCTTTTTCTTATTTTTGAGGAGCTTGATATGGAAACTGATGTACCTTTGTAATTTCAAATCCCCAAGATTTTATCTTCGGTCTAGTAATTTCCTTCTTATTCTTATCTCCAATGCCATGGGTCAGACCTAATTTGGATTCTTAAACATAAATGCATGTCCTATCTCCCACAATGACCTAATTATGGACTGGTTCGACAGAGCGAAGTTGTACGGAATGCCACGTGTCTCTATTTTTCCTCTGGCTCTGAAATCGGTACATAAGAAAGTACAATCCATGTGATTTTGGCCATTATTTACAAAATCTCAATATGATGTATAAAACAAAAGCTATGACGATTTTCCCTCGATCACCTGTTTTAGATGAAATTTTGGAGTTTGCAAAAACCTTAACTTCTATAGATCATATCTCTAAAAATATTGCAAACCAAGGTCTGAAATCGTTACATGACATTTCTTAGGATTTCATATCAAATGATTTTTTTTTAAGCTTCTGAACCTTGGAAATTTTTTTTTTATAAATATTTTAGAATGTTCTTCTTCATAAAGAACAAATGGCAGAATCAAAGCTTCGATACAAAATGTTATAGGCCCAACTCCTTAAATAGAAGAAAATATATTAATGACTTGAGAATCAGCCTCCTTTGAGTGTGAAACTTGCTTTTAGATTACATAAATAGACAATTCTTGGATGATACAAATGAAAATGTAACACCCCTAGTTAATAATTTTTCAAAGTTAGACATTTAAACTTTAATCAAAGTGATTTATTAGGATAAGAAGTATTTTGTGGTCTGTTAAATATTTCATTACCAGAAATTAAATAAAAATATCTTGTCATAGATTAATTGATAATTGTGAATCACTTGCAAAATCCATGAGGATGGATAAAGGCAAATACTTTCCCCAAAAATATTTCAAAAATCCTTGAAAGAATTTATTTCCAAATTAGATTTTGAGGAAAATCTAGTTTTCCCAATGATGTGGAGAGTAGTTGGGAAGAGGTAAAGTGAAAGAAGAAGAGCTTTTCAAATCCCTATCAAAAGAGCCCTAGGAAAACAGGAAGAAAAGCATCCTGATATTCTGGACGCGGAATTAGAAACATGCTTTGGGAAGAAAAAGCTTAAATAAGCTATTCTTGAACAGATTAGAGGTGGGTCTGTGATGGAGGTGATCTCAGCTCGGGGGTGAGTTCTGGAGATAGAGGGACTCTAAGGTTGGGAGGACTGGTCAAGTACCGAAGTGATATGATCACAGTGTTTATGAATGATTAAATTTAATTATTGTTAGGTATTAAGGTTAATGACTATAGCTACATACTACTTGTAATGTTTTTTTTTTTGGTGCTGGTGTTCTATACATTTACAGAGTTGTAGAGGAATTAAATCCTCTCAGTTCTGCATAGTTGTAGGAACAAGAATTATGGGGAAAAATCAGCCAGAAAATCTAAACCAGTGACTGGTTTAAATCTGGAGATTTATGTTACCTCATAATTCATAATTGTGTAACTTTAATCTGTTTCTGTTAAAAATAGAATTAAATAAAAAAAAAAAACATGTGTGAAGGAGTGATTAAGTACATGCGATTATTAAGATCTATAGATTTGTTTATTAAACCTGTAACCAAATTTGGCCTAAGAAATAAACATAAACTAGCACATGACCTACCTCCTTTACTGGAGGAGTCTGTAAATTGAATGTACTATTGGAAAATAAATATAAGCGAATTTATATGAAGCGCATGTAAATTTTATAAGTTGTGAGTAATAACAAATAATTCACATACCAAATCAATGTAAAATGCCAGTTGGAAGTGTTAGCTAGAGAACAGTACATACTGAACATGTTAGAGAACAAAACAATAATGTCCAGAGTCTATTATTATTGACACCAGTAAGTAATACTTGGAAATGTTAATTCAAGAAGCAAATGTAGAGGTATACTACTAGAGTAGAATAACACATATAAACATACAAACCAGATGTCAAGAATCACTAAATTATCATAGATGTGAATACTCTTGCAGTATAGATATTTATATACCATTATGAAAATAAAATGTGGAGGAAGCAGAAATACAAGATAAGACTAGTAAATTTATCAGTTCTATCCAGTAAATGGAAGCAGATAGATGCAGTAGAAATAAAATCTTATCATGAGCATCAACATGAACTAGCAATCTGAAATCACCAGAGTATAGCCTAACTCTGTTTTTTGTCAAACAGGAATGGAATATATATATGTAAGCTATATGTAAATTCATGAACCAAAAAAATAATAAATCACGACAATCGTGTCCCATGACAAATTAATTGAAAATATGTGGTCTCAGCGACCATATTAGCAGGATGTTATTAAGACAGACCAAGTCTAAGGAAATCATTATTATTACAGTAGCAAAGAGAAAATTTATGAAAGTAAGACTCAAGGTGGTCTGAACAAAAATTATGTATAATAATAATGTGAGAGTCTGGCTTCACTTCGACCAATACACTGTTGATACCGACCTGAAAATGCAGGGTGAAGCGAAGTTAATTCTGAGTGAAATAACCATTTCACTATATCACCGAGAAGGAAATTCGTATGGGATTCGAATTTACCTGAATAAAACAAGAGACGGTAAGGATGCGAGTTAATTAGCCGCTATGAATTATATCACAGAAAATAATATATATTAGTACTGTGCATAAAAATAGAGAGATACCTTGCAGATGAGAAACCCTTGATTTCAAAACGACCTGAAAACAAAAATAGCTGAACAGTATTAAAAATTAGAAGACCAGTATATTCACCTTGAACGAAAAAGCCACGGGTCAAATGTTATAATGAAATCGTTTACTTTCTTAGGGTAGTGATTGCTCACCGTAAGGGAGACGGGGAGAGTCAAGACAACGCCACTCGAACGCATCAGTAAAGTCACGGAAGGCGATGAGGAATAAGCTCCTATCAAGCCATGATGGATTATTAGTACTAAAAAAATTGTCAACAGGAAGATAAACAAAATGTAAGAAGAGAGATTGGAATAAACAAATCAATGCACTAGTATAGAAAAATCTCCATGAGAGATTGGTCCAACTGACCGAGATGAGTTCTCGACAATAAACGAAACTATATGCAAAATTTTTATTTAACCAGAACTCTCGCACTCTAAGCAGAGAGTATTGCTATTGGGAAATACTACATATCAAGGTATAGTGCATAGAGAGTAAGCCTCACAGTTAAGATAGTGAAATGCGCAGAATTTCATACCTGAACTACAATATGAGGAAGAAATAGATACGCCAGAAGCCTAGGAGAGCCAACGCTTCGTTTCTCCATCGTGCAGAGTCTCGGCACCGAGAGGCGATCAGAACAAATGAAGGGCGAAAGAACCGTTTCGATAATGATACAGAGATTTATACAAATGTCTCAATTAAAAAAAACAACGAAACCCTAATGGAGAGGAACAATCTGCACCGTCCAAGTGGCCTCAGATCGATGGCCTATACACGGATCAATTGGGTAAAATTGGCATTTAATACATAGTCGTCCAACACAGAAATGTAGATCAATGTAGATCTATGAAATCGATCCCACAGTATTCCCGATAATGTCATATGGCTGGCGTAATTAAAAGAGCATTCTGGCGTGGCATATTATAATTAAAACGTAGATACATACAACTTTGTGTGTGGATGTAATGAGAGCTAACAAAATTGAAAATCAACAGAGCGCCATCGAATAAAGTGACGGGGAGATTTGAAATAGGTTATAATTGCCAAATACATTAAGCCAACTTTGCCAACGAAGCATAAAAAGTACATTGAATTTAAATGTTGCCTATCTCCACAGCAAACTCATCATAAGTGAAATGTACGTGAGATATCAATGATGCCATGGGAACGCTCATTATACATTTGAAATTGTGGCCACCAAAACTATAATAATTTCATATAAATGACATAAGTGTTAAATAGGAATAGACCATTTGGTACCTTGAACAACTCGAAATTCAAACATAGGGTTATAACTCTTGCAGGTATACGAAGATATAAACCCAACGAATAATATATCCAACCTACAATCCATAAGAGTATGCTATCGAAATCTAAAGCGTAGGTATGGTGAGCCCTACAAGGGTTGTGCTTAAAAGTTAATGAATAGATCAAAATGTGTGAGTAAATGTATGCATAGATAGAAATGCGTAGGAGTAAATGCAACCATATAAATTTTGTGTGTGAACAATATATATATGTATAGGGATATATATATATATGTGTGTGTGTGTGTGTATTTAACATAAGCCACAAACATTTAGTGGAAGAGAACAATAAAACTATGATAGACAGCCATTTATGCATACCAGAGTAATAGGAGGAATAGGAACCCTATTCCCTAGCAGATCATAATTGACGAAATTCGAAAGTAGAATTGAACAGCCATGGCCAATAGAAGTATAGAATTAAACTATAAATAGAGAAAAAAAAAACTTTTTTGGGGTGGAAAAGAAGAGACGTTACAAATGGTATCGGAACCAAGTTAGAAAAACTGGGTTGTTGTTGTTGTGCTCACTGTATAAATTAATTTTGTTGAAAAAAAAAATTATTACTGATATGTGTTGTTTAGTGTACAGTGTTGCTGAAACAGAAGAGTCAAATGGCTGGAAGTGATGAAATTTATGTTGATCTACGTGATGAAGATAATACACCAGATCACAACGCTCCGGTGATGGCTATGTTGCAAAGTTTGCAACGAGAGATGGCTGAGCTAAGAAGCCAGAATGAGAGACTGCCATTAGCCAGTGAGGAGCAGGAAAAGCTCATCATAGAATTAACTTCGCGAAACAACCAAGAAGGTGAAGGTTCTGGAAAGAGGAAGAAGGGCAAGTTCTCTGATGATTCTGAGGAAGATGATGCTACTAGGCATCAGTGTAAGCAGAAAAAGGAATTACAGGGGAAATTCCGAAATATCAAACCTCCCTCCTATGATGGGGAAAAGGAGGAAGATGTTGAAGCCTGGTTGTTGAACATGATTAAATATTTCCAGGTCTATGAATATGAAAGCAACCTGAAGGCCAGATTAGTTGTCTAACAGCTACAAGGTAAGGCTACCTTTTGGTGGGAAGAGACGAAAATGATCCATGCCATTGATGAAAAAACTGTGACTTGGGAAGATTTCCAAGTCAAGTTTAAAAACCGCTATTTGAACGAACGTTATTATGATGATAAAGCAAAGGAATTCCATGAACTTAGACTGGGACAGCTTACTATTGATGAGTTTGTCACCAAGTTTACAAATCTATTGAGATATGTCCCTTACATTAGGGAAGAGAAGTAAAGGTACAAAGGTTTTTGAACTGTTTGCCTATTGTGTACAAAGAGAAGATTGAGTTTGATAACCCAAAAACTATGGACGAAGCAGTGAGGAAATCTAGGTTATGCTACCAGTAGTTTAAAGGAAAGGGTGAGCATGGAAAAGGCTGGATAAACAAGGGTGAAATCAAAGGAAAGAAACAGAAACCAGCTTACTTAAAGAATTTTGGCAGGGATCATCAGCAGAAAAAGTTTAATAAACCAAAAGAAAGCCAAACTGCTCAGTCTCAAGTTGGTTCCAAACAACTAGATGGAGAAAATAAGAAGGAAGGCACAGTTAAAATGAGGGAACCTTTGAAATGCTGGGGATGTGGAGAACCTCATCTCTTGAGGGATTGTCCCCACCGAAATATTCAGATGATTATGAGAGATCGAGAAGCTACCACAGTAAATGATATAGCAAGAAATATACCCACTATCAGTGCAGCCTTGGAGAATCAACAAGCAGAACACCAAGCTACCATGGTTGAAATGGAAGGTAAGATTGTTGACCAATCTGTTACTATTTTAATTGATCCAGGTGCTTCTTTGAGTTACATTAGTCCACAAGTGGTAGAAAAATGCAATCTCAAAACTGAAAAATTTCAGCAGTCTTGGTTGGTACAGTTAGCCACAGGCATCAAAAGGAAAGTAACTCATAAATTACCCCAAACAGCAATTAAATTAAATGATTTTCAGACAGAAGTGAATTTAAAAATTATGCCCTTAGGCTCATATGACTTGTTGATAGGAATGGAATGGCTGGAAAAGAGAAAGGATATGATGAACTGTTGGGATAAAACTTTGCATTGCATAGATGAAAAAGGGAAACCTTTTATTCTCAAGGGAAAACCAAAACCCATCTCTGTAAGACAAATATCAGCACTGCAACTAAAAAGAACAGCTAGGAAAGGATATCAAGTATATGCAGTAAACGTTGAAGAAATAGAACAGCAACCTGAAGAAAACCCGCTGGATACTTTGCCAGTGGTGAGAGAGGTTAAGGAATTTTTTCCAGATGAGATTCCTCATCTTCCCCCCAAAAGAGAGATTTAATTTTCAATAGATTTGGTGCAGGGAGCAACACCAGTTTCCCGAGCCCCTTATCGAATGAGTCCCCCTGAACTCATGGAGCTGAAAATGCAATTGCAAGAATTGCTGGATAAGGGTTATATCAGACCGAGTGTGTCTCCTTGGGGAGCACGAGTGTTGTTTGTGAAAAAGAAAGATGGAAATTTTAGAATGTGTATTGATTATCGCCAGCTGAATAAGTTGACAATTAAAAATAGATACCCTTTGCCTCGAATTGATGATCTTTTTGATCAGGTAAGAGGAGCTTCAGTATTTTCTAAGATTAATCTAAGGACTGGTTATCACCAGCTCAGAATTAAAGAGGAAGACATTAGCAAAACATCTTTTCGAACCAGGTATGGTCACTACGAATTTGTAGTCCTACTTTTCGGTTTGACAAATGCCCCTGCCACCTTTATGTGCTTAATGAATAGTGTTTTAAACAAGTACTTGGATAAATTTGTACTAGTGTTCATAGACGATATTTTAGTTTATTCAAAAAGTAAGGAGGAGCACAAAGAGCACTTGAGAATAGTGTTGCAAACTTTGAAAGAAAACTAGTTATATGCCAAATTCAGTAAATGTGAATTCTATAAGGACAAGATCCAATACTTGGGTCATATTATTTCTGAACAAGGGTTGGATGTTGACCCTGAAAAGATAAAAGCTATTAGAGAATGGCCGGTGCCAACTGATGTTTCAGCAGTGAGATCATTCATGGGGATTGCAAGTTATTATCGCAGATTTGTGGAGAGATTTTCTGCCATAGCATATCCCATAACCTCACTACAAAGAAAGGGGGTCAAGTTTGAGTGGACTGAAAAATGCCAATAATATCATCATTCTCCATCAGAATGATGCAGTTTGAAGCACTCTATGGAAGGAAATGTCGTAATCCTTTGAGATTTTTCTTACTGAGAGATAATGCAATTTTGGGGACAGTCTTTGAGATGAAAAATTGTTAAACAAATACAAAGAAACATCAGAATAGCACAAAGTCGCCCGGAAAAAACTATCTTGATAAAGAAGAGGGTACATAATCATTCAGGAGTAGGGGGAACATGTGTATGTATTAAACAAAAAAGAGCACTATCTTTAAAGTTTAGCGTACAAAATTGAAACCCTAAACTAATGGGCCTTTTGAAGTGTTAGAAAGGGTGGGACCAGTGGCTTATAAGCTGGCCTTACCACCCCATGTTAAATTTCATGATGTGTTTCATGTTTCATTATTAAAAAGATATGTACATGATGCTTCTCACATTGTTGATTGGAATGTGATACAGGTGGAACCAGAAGGGGAGTTTCTTCCAGAGCCGCTTCAAATATTAGAGCGGGAATAAATTGAATTGAGGAATCGAACGGTAGCAAGAGTAAATGTGCAGTGCAAGCACTTTACTGCTGAAGAAGCTACCTGGGAAAGAGAAGCTGAGATGATGGAAAAATATCCATTTTTGTTTTGAAAAATGAACTCTAGTAGTTAGATATCAACACCGAGGACGGTGTTTGCTTTCAGAGGGGGAATATGTAACACCCCTAGTTTATGTTTTTTTTTTCAAAGTTAGACATTTGAACTTTAATCCAAAGGGGAGTGGACCCCAATGGATAAGTATTTTGAGGATGTAATTAAATATTTCATTATAGAAATTAAATTAAATAATGTTGTGTAGATTGACCAAATAAGAATTGTGAGATCACTTGCTAAATCCATGAGGATGGATAAAGGCAAATACTTTCCCCAAAAATCTTTTAAAAATCCATGAAATAATTTATTTCCAAATTAGATTTTGAGGAAAATCTAGTTTCCCAATGAGGTGGAGAGTAGTTGGGAAGAGGTAAAAAGTTGTGAAAAGTAGAAAGCAACTTTAAAAATCCATAAATAAGGGAAGCCTAGGAAAACAGGAAGAAAAACATCCTGGTATTCTGGACACAGAATTAGAAACAGGCTTTGGGGAGCAAAAGCTTAAATAAGCTATTCCTGAATAGATTAGAGGTTGGTCTGGGATGGAGGTGATCTCACCTCGGGGGTGAGTTCTAGAGATAGAGGGACTCTAAGGTTGGGAGAACTGGTCAAGTACCGAAGCGGTATGCCCACAGTGTTTATGAATGATTAAAATTAATTGTTGTTAGGTGTTAAGGTTAATGACTATAGCTGCCTACTACTTGCAATGTTTTCTATTATGTGCTGGTGTTCCATACATTTACAGATTTTTTAAGGAATTAAATCCTCTCAGTTCTGCATAGTTGTAGGAATAAGAATTATGGGGAAAAATTAGCCAGAACCTCTAAACCAGTGACTGGTTTAAATCTGGAGATTTATGCTACCTCATAATTCATAATTGAGTAACTTTAATCTATTTATGTTAAAAATAGAATTAAATCAGTGAACACTAGAAAAACAAAACATGTGTGAAGGAGTGATTAAGTACATGCAGTGCAGATCTATAGATTTGTTGAATTAACAGTGTATTTATATCTATAGATTTAACCTCTATGGAAAAAAAGAGATGGATGAGTACCTTTAATTGAGTTAAATACATTCAAACATAAACAGAGCTAAATATGGTTTATTAAACCTCTAACCAAATTTGGCATAAGAAATAAACATAAACTAGCACATGGCCTACCTCCTTTACCAGAGTAGTCACCAAATTGAATGTACTATTGGAAAATAAATATAAGCAAATTTATATGAAGCACATGTAAATTTTATAAGATGTGAGTAATAAAAAATAATTCACATACCAAATCAATGTAAAATGCCATTTGGAAGTGTTAGCTAGAGAACAGTACATACTGAACATGTTATAGAACAAAACAATAATGTCAATTATTGTGTGACATCTGTGAGTACTTGGAAGCAGATAAGTCGAAGCGAGATGTAGAGGTGTTACACCATTTTTGGTCCACCATGTAAGACCAATTTTACCCTAAGTAAAATTGCCTTCACTATGTTAAATAACTTAATAAACCACATTTATTAGGTTATTTATGGTCCAAACAGGAAACCCCAAAAGGAAATATTAAACAAACCTATATTTGTTTGATTTTCCTCATGGAATAATCAATTAAACCATAATTTAATTATTATTCCCAGTCATGTTTAACCCAAAAACAAATAAATTAATTAGATAAACCTTCATTTATCTTATTATTTTCTAGGAATAATTCTTTAAATCTTATTTAGATAATATTCCTTGTTAAATATGACCAAATCACCCACAAATAATTAAATAAATCATTATTTATTTAATTATCTTTCAACCACTTCCTTAAATAATTAAATAAATCATTATTTATTTGATTATCTTCTAACCGTTTCCTTAAAAAGATAAATAAATCATTTATTTATTTATTTTTGAAAAATTAAGGGATTTGACCCAAGTCAAATACCTTTTCCCTCCAACAAATATAATAAAATATTCCATAAAAAGTGGATCTAGATCTGGTTAACCCATGTACCAAGATCTAGAATGACCCAATATTTTGTTATAAATAGGAGGGTTTTTCCTACCATTCTTCACCTTTTGTTGCCTATTAGATCACTCTGGATCTATACACTTGGTCACTCTTTTCTACCATTTGCTGTGTGAGCTCCCTTTGAGTTCCATTCTTTGTGTGGGTTTTCTACACTAACAAGAGAGAGAAATCTTAGATCTGAAGTGCTGAGGACTTCCAAGAACCCATCCCACTGAGGAGAATTGGATACGCCTTCTTTTTTTCCTCCCAGGTGCCCAATTAATATAAAAATTCTTTCAAAAATTATTCTTGTCTTGTCTATTGGTATATGGAGCAAACCCTTGTTTTTTCTGCTTAATGTCTTTCCATGCATAGATCTGGTTTTTGCAGCTCTTTTATGTTCAACTAATCGCAGATCTGAAGATATTGGCAGCCACTTTTGTTGTTAGGGCTATTAGTTATGCGTAGCTAAAGTGGTCCTTTTTCGTACACTTCGACAAAGGATTCATACTAACAAGAGGTATACTACTAGAGTAGAATAACACATATAACCATACAAACCCGATGTCAAGAATCACTAAATTATCATAGATGTGAATACTCTTGCAGTATAGATATTTATATACCATTATGAAAATAACATGTGGAGGAAGCAGAAATACAAGATAAGACTAGTAAATTTATCAGTTCTATCCAGTAAATGGAAGCAGACAGATGCAGTAGAAATAAAATCTTATCATGAGCATCAACATGAACTAGCAATCTGAAATCACCAGAGTATAGCCTAACTCTTCTTTTTGTCAAACAGGAATGGAATATATATATGTAAGCTATATGTAAATTCATGAACAAAAAAATAATAAATCACGACAATCGTGTCCCATGACAAATTAATTGAAAATATGTGGTCTCAACGACCATATTAGCAGGATGTTATTAAGACAGCCCAAGTCTAAGGAAATCATTATTATTACAATAGCAAAGATAAAATTTATGAAAGTAAGACTCGAGGTGGTCTAAACAAAAATTATGTATAATTACAATGTGAGAGTCTGGCTTCACTTCGACCAATATGCTGTTGATACCGACCTGAAAGTGCAGGGTGAAGCGAAGTTAATTCTGAGTGAAATAACCATTTCACTATATCACCGAGAAGGAAATTCGTATGGGATTCGAATTTACCTGAATAAAACAAGAGACTGTAAGAATGCGAGTTAATTAGCCACTTTGAACTATATCACATAAAATAATATATATTAGTATTGTGCATAAAAATAGAGGGATACCTTGCAGATGAGAAACCCTTGATTTCAAAACAACTTGAAAACAAAAATAGCTGAACTGTATTAAAAATTTGAAGACCAGTATATTCACCTTGAACGAAAAATCCACGGGTCAAATGTTATAATGAAATCGATTACTTGCCTGTGTCTGTGTATACAAAGGTATCTTTTTAACACCTATTTATCTCACATTCATTATCAATCCGGGAGTGACTTTTTATTTCAAGAGTGTACTCAGTCTGAGGCAGCAATTTATCCAAGAGTAATGCCTTGCAATATGTAGTACAAGTTCGAAATACAAGAGTAAATGGATGCTTGAAAAAGAAATTTAACTACAACAACATAAACTCAAATGCTCTGAAATCTTAATTAAACCAATCTGCAAAACATCGATCAGGGATGTAGTAACAATAACTCTTTCCCTTAGAAATCGATGCAAGATAACCAATTATGGGGAATTGGGAGCAATAACCTCTATCCTCTACATTTGGTGATCTTAAAACAATCGAAATGAAAGAAAACTCAATCTTAATGCTGACGAAAGGAACTGTAAATACTGAAAAAGGAACAACAACTTGTAACTCCTACGCATACACAGCAATTGTAACCAAACTGCTAAAGCTATGAATCAGAAATAAGCAGTAACTAGAAATGGAATAGCAAGATGATTTGAACAACAATTGCGAACTTCATTAATCTCAATACTTTAATATATCGTCGGCCAATACTGCAAATCAATCAATCACAAAGAATAATAACTTAGAGTCGAATACAGAACAACAAGGCTTTCGTAATGATAGCAGAATAAATGAATAGCAAAGTAGATAGAAATGTAATTCGTTAATGGATCTGTATTCAAAGCAATCAATTAGCTCTGTAATCGAAATAAGAAGTAAACACACTTCACACAATAGAAAATAAAGAAATAGAAATACAAACAGCATCTCGCTCCACCAGGGCCGAGCCCTCAACCGCCGGTGAAAGCGCCGCTGGGCTACTGCAGAGCTTGAGAAATAGAACGAGAACGGTTCTTTGTATTAATAAAACATGAATAGCTTTTACATCAATTTCTCATTGCTCACAAGATTCACAGAATTACAGTGTTACAAAGGGAATTCAATAAGCATCCATTGTTCTCCATCCTCCCTCAATACACAATACATGCTCTCCTTTTATAATCAGAAGGAGGAGAAATTAAATAGCAAATATGATCTCCCATAACAATATTGGATTGCTCCCAACAACTTGATCAACCAGAAAATATATTTCCAACAATATTTCAACAAGAGCAAGGAGAATTTGGCTTTGCAGCTGAGATTTGGAGGACGACAGCAACAACAAATCTGAGAAAATCGTGCTCAAAGAACCCTGCATATCTCTCAATACAGGCCGAATTTGGGCAAACCATTCATTATGAAAGTTAATTGGACCCGCTCTAGACAAAACCCATGTTCCATATTTTCCAGATTCTTCTTCATTTGCCTAGAATCTTAACTGCAAAACTGTCACTTCTTATTCCAACGAATTTCTGAGTTGGAATATTTGATGATGATTTGGAGATCAAATATTCAATCTGGAAAATATCTTGGAGGCTAAAATGGTGAGTGATATTAAAAAATATATTAATAAACCATCATTGATAAAATTTTGCATAATAATCATCAATTTATTAAAAATAAAGGAGAAGAAATAATATTCATCCATAAGAGCATAAATCATTATAAAATGGATTTATATGATAAATTATAATAAATGACATGATAAAGAAAAGTAAAAATGGATTAAATAAGTGTTAAAAAGTGGTCGTATTCACGACCCAACACACCCCCAAACTGAATATATTGCATGTCCTCATGCAACCCAGAACTGAATATATTGCATGTTCTCATGCAACCCAAAGACAAAACCCATGTGTTAACCAAGCAAAGAAAATTGTTCATCCTAACTCATGAAATAGATGGAACAAATGAATGTTTCCTCAAATAATGAACATTCAATTTTAGCAATCTTGATGAAGGCATAACAACTATATGTATATGAAGTTGCAGAAAAATGTAACATAAGTAACAACAAACTTCACTAACCATTTTCTCAAAAATCAGATCGTTTTGATACACGGATCATGAGATATAAATAAAATGGTTGTAGATGATAGTGCATAATTTTCAAAATTTTATGAACTAATTTAGCGTGAAATTATCTGGGTTTGTGTATTTTAATGATACTTCTTTATTATCTAGAAATCACAAAAATTCAGTTCATAGTTTTAAATATATATGAAAATCAATTTCTGCACTGTACAAAAATGAAATTTTATGCCTTAAATGAAAAATAAAGTGTAAAACATCCATCATGTGTAGCAATTCCCCCCAAACTGAAGAATTAGCATGTCCTCATGCGATGCTAGAAAAAAAAGAGAGGTGGTTGCTACAATCTGTTGAAATCTATGCTCGTTATAAAAAAAATGGAATAAGGGAGGTGTTGAGAATGAATAAGAATATTAAAAAAGATTACTGACATGGTCATAAGAAAGAAATGAAATAAATCAACACTCCCCCAAACTGAAAGATGAGACGTGTCTAGAAAAATGGGAAGTGGTAAAGATATGGAATGAATGATGATAAATAATGCTCAATGGATGTTCATGAAATTCTCCTAAATTCATAATAAATTAGAAAATTATGCTATTTTACCTCAAGTGTTACCTTCGAAAAAAATGTGGAAGGACATGTAGGGACTGGTCTTTGTTGAAGCTGATGTAGACTGAGCAGTTACTGAAAGTGATACAAAAGATGGAAGCCATGCAAGCACATCATGTCTGAAGAATTGTGCGCGGTCACAAGCCTTCGCTGTTAATTGCAATACTCTGGTTGTGCTACGGATAGAATTTTCCCCCATACTTGTTGTTCTCCTGTAAACAAATCACAATTATGTATGCAATTTTCTTGAATCCACAGTTTCAGTTTTGAATGGCAACAAATAAGATGCACGCAAAAAGTTCAATTAGCCAAAATTATGTAGAAATGCAGTATCAATATTATGGCAAATCAGCAAAATAAAAGAGCAACGTACTGTACAACAATTATACAGGATGGAAAGACATACATACTTATGATATGATCAATGATATTATAGCATTTACTGAAATCCATGCATGTGATAAATCGTAAACAGATATAGAAGCGTTTTGTAATGATTCAAGGATAAGGAGAAGGGACATCTTAATTTAAACATAAGTACAAATGCGTTTATTACCCACTTAAACTAAAGTGATCGATTTATGATGATTTTCATGTATAATAGGTTCAAAATTAAAGGTTAAGGATTCATACTTTCATCTAATATTTAAATAGAGATATAGGAAAAAGGGTTTAATATTACTATTGATGTGTATAAATGTGACTCCAATACCATCAATAGAGCTCTGTTGCCCACATGTGTCCATAACCTTGACAGAGTTGCTCTCTCACCCTTGGAACCATTTTCCTTTATTTATGCTGAGGAAGTGCTTGTTAATTGTCATAATGGAGGCCATTGTGCTGGCTTGGTGACCAGATAAATCACAATGCCATTCACTAGGAATAGGTGAAAAGTGGGCAGTCCGACTCGTGATGAGACCTCCTCTTCCAAGGACTTCTTAATTTTTTCAATTGTCCATTGGACCATATCCCTGGTTTGGTGGCCATGATGGGAATGCCACTTCACTTGCTTCCTTATGAACATGGTAGGCTGGATCTTGATGAGACCCGCTATCCTCCATCTGCGAAATTATAAAATTATTAATGAAATATGTAAATATTTTTCTTTTCATATAGCACTTTCATATTTATTCATAAAGGATGGCGCAACACTCCTTAAAAGTAGGGATGGTGGAAGAAGTCTGAACAGCTCAATAGAAAAGAATATGCCCTTGTTCTTACTTCATAAGTAAAAATCAAAGAAATTTATAAAATATGGGAAAGAACCAACATGATAAATATAATCGATCATATGAATGTAGTGTTAGTAAGACAACAAAATCATGTTATTTATTATGTCCCTTTTTCCTTTTTCTTATCATTACTAAACAACTTTCTTAAAAATGACGATTTCTTTTGATTTGCTGATTACAGTAAGCTTTAATTTGTATGATTGTGTATCCTTTCATAAATTGTATGTTTGTCTTTCCAAAAGTTATGAAAAATTCTCAAAAATTCTCAAAAAATTGTTCACAAACAAGAAAAATGCACTCAAAAAGTGTTGCTCCTTTGGAAAGGAACATTAAATTTTTTTTGAGAAAATGTTGTTCCTTTGAAAAGGAACAGAAAAATAATCTGCAAAAGTTCTATTCCATTGAAAAGGAACAACAAGAACAGTTAGTGCTGTTCCTTTTGAAAGGAACAACAGTTTTGTCATTCCTTTAGAAAGGAACAACAAAAACGAGCGGTGTTGTTCCTTTTGAAAGGAACAACAAAAAAACGAATGGTGCTGTTCCTTTTGAAGGGAACAACGAAATCGTGCAAAAAAATAATGTTCTTTTTGAAAAGAACAACAAAACTAATTAGCGAAAATGTTGTTCCTTTTGGAGGGAACAACAAAAATAAACACATAAACGCACTGCTTCTTAAGAGGAACGGTTGTTGTGCCTTAAGAGGAACAATAACTGTCCCTTAAGAGGAACAACAAACAAATATAAACAAGAAAAAAGGAAAAAAAGAAGAAGAAAGAACAAAACTAATATGCAATCCATTTCCAAGCAAATCCAATCAAATAGAAAGGAAAGTTTATGTACAGGTTTCAAGAAAAAGTAATTTTTTTACAGATTGGTGCTACTAAAGAATTGCATTCTGCAATTGAAACTTGCATGGTGGGGTCTTTATTGTTCAGTTTCCACTGGAGCAGAAATTATAATTTGAAGAGATTAACACCTGAAACAAAAAAACATAAAAAGAATCAGAAAAGAAACAACACTTTATTAAGTTACAACAGCTATGATGTTATTTCTAAGAGAATATCAAATCTATTAATGGAAAAAATGATCTTTTGAAAAATGTTTGGCAGCAGTGACATGAATCTTCAAATGGAAACCAATTCTTAATTTCTTCTTGTTATGAATCTATTAGGTAATGAACTGGATCAAATGCCCTTGTTTCACTAAAATTTCTCTCAAGAATCGCTCGTCCATTAATTGACCTTTTTTGTTCTGCCAGGACCTGCAAAAAAATGAGTGTCTCCCTAAAATAAAAAATTAAATCATGGAGAAAGAGAGGTGCACGGGTTCCCCTAATCCAAGAATTATGCAAAAAAACTAACAAGTAGTTACTCTATAGAACAAGTCCATGGAAAAATAAAACAAATTATATTTGCTACCTGCGGGAGAGCATTGGTCGACGATACTAACCAGCAGTGTTTTAATCATACCTTCTTTGTTTTTTGTCCGATTTGAGTGATTCCAAAGCAAAATGAGAGCTAATTCAAAGTTTTATCTCCAATATAAATAGGTTTTAAAAATTCAATGCTATGACATATCAAATTTTCTTAGAAAAACCTGCATAATAGAGTCATTTTCGATTTTCTAGCTCAGACCAACAGTTGGTATTTCAAGCATAAATTTTTCGTTTGATGGCGGATTGAACCAATTAAAATTGGAGATTAAATTATATTCATTTATTGATCTCCAGTAGAAATAGGTTTTGAAGACAAGAATAATTGATGGGTCAAATACGTTAAGGAACAGTCGAGAAAACAGAGTTTCAAAAATGCTGATTTATGATAGGCAGACAGTATTTTAGTCATAAATTACTCATACAATATCAAAATTGAGTAATTAAAATTGCGTTTTAAACTATATTCATATAGGAATTTACCATAGAAACACGTTTTAAAAATATAGTCATTTAGACCTCCAAAAAATGACTGTCCCAACTCTGTTCCTGAGCTGCCTACTAGACACCCTGTCAATGTTTTGGTTCTAACTTTTTCGTTTCAAATCCAAATTGAGTGATTCCAATTGGGTTGTAAAGTAGACATTAGGGGATACTTAGGATAGAAACATGTTTTAAAAATATTAAATTTTGTTCCCCCAAAACATGACTTTCCCAACTGTGTTTTCAGAAATTTCATCAAGCCCACAAGCCAAAAAAATATGATATTCAAGAAATTTTTCCATATTGATGATAAAAATGAATATAAGTGTTTGTATAATTTTTATTTAAAATATAATGAATCTAAATACACAAATAAATTATAATATTTATCATCAATGTTGATTTCACAGCGTGTTGCAACAAAGAAACAACTATTTTTACAAAAATAAAAAAATGTGTTTGTTTTATTTCCTTATTTATTTTATTTTCTCCACTATCCTACTCTTATTTGGAAAATGAATAAGATTACGTATAAGAGTATTTTAAGTGGATCCATTTTCAAAATAAAGACTCAATTATGTACATACCCAAATTTGGAAAATGCATGTTGATAAAAATTAGGGTATGAGAAGCCAACTTCCCTTGAAAAGATGGTGCCAAAAATTGTTGAAGCATAGAGTGATATTGCAAACAAATGATGGAGTTAAACCAATCTTCAATGTATCTCTTACTTTCTTTTTTTCCCATAACCATCATATCATGAAATTTTTGAGCTTTTAAAATGGTTTGTTGGTGAAAACTAGAAGAAACCTCATTTTCTTTCATAACTTCTACAATTTTTGGATTTGATTCATTCTGAGTCTCAGTGTAAGTTTTTTCCAATGGTACATGTGAGATAGAATGGGTGGGAAGGGTAGGTGAATTTTGTAGTTCAACATTGTAAGCATGTTGTGCTGGTTTATTATGGTGAAGGTGTGGAATGAGTTGAGCAGGAGATTGTGTAGGGAATGGAGCCTTTTGATGATGTAGTTGATTGGGTTGATTGGATGATTTTGATCAGCAAACAAGGTGTTGTGGAAGAGCTGGAATATGTGTTTGTGTTACAATATGAGGGAGAGTAGTCATGCAATCATAAGGTGAACCATGCCAAGATTTTAGACAAGATTGGTGGTGGTTATATTGAGATTGGCATGGCTGCCCTAACATATGAGTATTCCATAATGGATTGTGCAAGTAAGAGAATGGAGAGGAAGTGTTTTGAATCATACCTGTAGGCCATGATTTCCATGGTTTTGACCTTGTTGCAGCTTCCCCGTCTCTTTGATATGCTACTTCCAAATTAGATAAGGAAGAGTGAGTATCTACGGGATGCTCCTTTTGGTAATGAGGGAAAAACACTTCATCAAATTCTTGATTTCTCTGAACCTGCGAAACATTCAATTGTGAATTTAGAGAGCTAATAAAATCATATTTAAAATTTTCAAAAAAAAACCTTGATTTCAGCTCCTATGTCTTTTGTTTTTGTAGCAAATTTAGAAAAGAAAGAAGAAGCTTCTTTAGAATTCTTAACAGCCTTGGAAATTTCTCTTGAATACCTTATGCACAACTCACAAACATCATCATATGATAACTGAAAAACATCACCTTTTCCTATCAGATTTAAGAGTTCTAAAAATTTATCTTTGACTCCTTTAAGAAGGAGTGTTTTCAATATCTCTTTTTCCAAATGCTTATGCTTTGATTTTTGAAGGTTGTATCGAAATCGCTCCACATAGTCCTCCAAGATTTCATCTTCCCTTTGTTTCATACCGAAAATATCTTCATTGGATTTGCAATAGTCTTGGTACTTCTTCAAGAATATGTTCCTCATGTCCTCCCATGTTTGGATGCAATTTCCACCTAGGCTCATGAACCATCGGAGAGCTGCTCCTTTTAGAGTAAGAGGAAACACTTTCAATCTTTGGTCGTTAGTACAATAATCATATCCTCTACAAAGTATTTCGAACTCAAATTAGAATGTATCTAGATCTTCATTTGTCAAACCATGAAAATTTGGCAGAGACAATAGGGGAATTATGTGCATTTGTGTCACTCCTCCTAGATCTTTGATAGGGAATTCAAAAGTTGCAATGTGAGCCATTTATTACTATAATAGAAGATGTTCTTCAGGTGTTTCTTTAAGGATCCTCCTTAAAATGTTCCTGTCAATTGGTTAGTGAAATGGATGGTGCTTACATCACCACTCGAGTGGAATTACAAGAATTTTTTTTTTTTAAATTCTACCTCTAAAACTAAAAAAAACACAAGCATTCATTCATACCTTAAGCTTTCACTCAATTCTGCTGTGAAGCGGGCTAGTCAACAAGTGTGTTTCTTGCTCGGTGTGCAGGTTCTTACCTTCTGTCTTTAATACCCAATTCTTCCCAAGCAGAAAAAAATTAAATATGCATCACTCTTTCTAAATGACATACACTCTCCCCGGCAACGATGCCAAAATGTCGAGGTATAAAAATGTATCTTTTGAACACCTATTTATCTCACATTAATTATCAATCCAGGAGCGAATTTTTATTTCAAGAGTGTACTCAGTCTGAGGCAGCAATTTATCCAAGAGTAATGCCTTGCAATATGTAGTACATTGTTCGAAATACAAGAGTAAATGGATTCTTGAAAAAGAAATTTAACTACAACAACATAAACTCAAATGCTTTGAAATATTAATTAAACCAATCTGCAAAACATCGATCAGGGATGCAGTAGCAATAACTCTTTCCCTTAGAAATCGATGCAAGATAACCAATTCTGGGGACTTGGGAGCAATAACCTCTATCCTCTACAGTTGGTGATATTAAAAAAATTGAAATGAAAGCAAACTCAATCTTTGTGCTGACGAAAGGAACTGTAAAGACTTAAAAAGGAACAACAACTTGTAAATCCTACACATACACATCAACTGTAACCAAACTGCTAAAGCTATGAATAAAAAATAAGTAGTAACTAGAAATGGAATGGCAAGATGATTTGAACAACAATTGCGAACTTCAATAATCTCAATACTTTAATCTATCGCCGGCCAATAATGCAAATCAATCAATCACAAAGAATAATAACTTAGAGTCGAATACAGAACAACAAGGCTTTCGTAATGATAGCAGAATAAATGAACAACAAAGTAGATAGCAATGTAATTTGTTAATGGATCTGTATTCAAAGAAATCAATTAACTCTGTAATCGAAATAAGCAGTAAACACACTTCACACAATAGAAAATAAAGAAATAGAAATACAAACAGCAGCTCGCTCCACCAGGGCTGGGCCCTCAACCGCTGGTGAAAGCGCCGCTGAGCTACTGCAAAGCTTGAGAAATAGAACAAGAACGCCTATTTTTATTAATAAAACATGAATAGCTTTTACATCAATTTCTCATTTCTCACAAGATTCAAGGAATTATAGTGTTACAAAGGGAATTCAATAAGCATCCATTGTTCTCCATCCTCCCTCAATACACAATACATGCTCTCCTTTTATAATCAGAAGGAGGAGAAATTAAATAGCAAATATAATCTCCCATAAAAATATTGGATTGCTCCCAACAACTTGATCAACCAGAAAATATATTTCCAACAATCTTTCAACAAGAGCAAGGTGAATTTGGCTTTGCAGCTGAGATTTGGAGGACGGCCGCAACAACAAATTTGAGAAAATCGTGCTCAAAGAACCCTGCGTATCTCACAATACCGGCCAAATTTGGAAAAACCATTATCTAATAAATTTAATTGGGCCCGTTCTGGACAAAACCCATGTTCTGGATTTTCCAGATTCTTCTTCATTTTCCCAGAATATTAACCGCAAAACCGTCACTTCTTATTCCAGCGAATTTCTGAGTTGGAATATTTGATGATGATTTGGAGATCAAATATTCAATCTGGCAAATATCTTGGAGGTTAAAATGGTGAGTGATATTAAAAAATATATTAATAAACCATCATTGATAAAATTATGCATAATAATCATCAATTTATTAAAAATAAAGGAGAAGAAATAATATTCATCCATAAGAGCATAAATTATTATAAAATGGATTTATATGATAAATTATAATAAATGACATGATAAAGAAGAGTGAAAATGGATGAAATAAGCGTTAAAAAGTGGTCGTATTCATGACCCAACAGTCCCTTCTACGGTGCACCAGGTCTTTTCCATCGAGAGTGGATATCATCCCTAGTGGAGTCGCCAATTTGTTGTAGAGGTAAATCCCCTCTCCGGACAGAGGCGATCCCTACTAGCCCAGATAGGGTCTAGCAACAGTCGTATCACGCTAAGGTGCAAGTTCCTAATTGAAATAAACCGAATTGCAAAGAAGGCCTGCCTTAAGTCCAACACTGTTGTTTGTAGAGAAGATAACACTCCCGTTTCCTTGCTCCAACAGATCACAATTCTCCTGCTTGTCGCGATCGAACACCTGCACATACAAGAAACACGATGAACACATAAGCGTAAAACCCAATATATGCAATTATGTATCAGTCAGAGAAGACACAACTCATGATCATAATGAACAATACGATTGGAACCATAACCAAAGTCGCTTATCATTAATTAATACAAAGGAAAATACAACCTAGCTCTAACGTTGAATCTTCCTTCGGCAGGTCGACAGTAGAATACTTCTCGGTAAATCTCGTCGGGAATGGGACAAGCCTCTCTCTTCGGTTGTCTTGAAAATAATCTTCTTGCTACTGATTTGGCTCTATGAGAACTATCAAGGCTCTTGTAGCATTCTTTAGGCTATGAAGGCTCTTGGAGACTCAACCATTTAGCCCGTTCAACCATTCAGCCCCTTCATCAATGGAAGATGGCTATATTTATAGAGGAGAGGAGGAGGTTGGGATCCCTACAATAGTGGAAGGGATGCCTTATCCCTTGGGAGGTTCCCCATAAGGTGGAAACAAGAGGCCAAAGGAGGAAGACCTTGGTTATTCAGTCGAAACCACTCCTCATGACTCATCCACGAAGTTGTTGTAATCGAAACTTCGCCTCCTTTTTTAAAAAAAAATTCCATAAGCAGATTGGTGTGGGTGCTTAACTGGGACAGAGAGACAACTAGCATGGGCTTAGTTTTAATTTTCCTCATTGGCGTGAGGACATAATGGGCTACTAGCGCCAAGGCAAAAACAGGTGTTTTTAGAGGTCTGCTCAGGAAATGATCAACAAAATGAATTTTGTCCTCATGGAAAGGGATGCAATGATGGTATTTACAAGGCATGGCAGTGCTTATTGGTCATAGAAACGACCCTCCAATTGGTGAGATGGGGATTGCAGGGACGGTGACAAATTATTGTGTAACAGTTAGGTTAAGGTTAAGGTTAGGTTAAGGGTAAAGTTAAGGTTAAGGTTAGCATAAGGTTAGGGTAAGGTTAAGGTTAAGGATAGGTTAAGGTTATGGTTTAGGTTAAGGTTAAGGGTAAGGGTAAGGTTAAGGTCAAGGTTAAGGTTAAGTAAAGGTTAAGGTTAAGTTTAATGTTAAGGGTTTGGTCAAGGTTAGGGTTAGGTTATAGTTAAGGTCAAGGTTTATGGTTAAGGGTAAGGTTATAGTTAGGTTAAGGTTAAGTTTAAGGTTAGGGTTAGCTTAAGGGTAAATTCAAGGTTAAGGTTAAGGTTAGGGTTACGGGTCTTAACCTTAACCTTCACTATAACCTAACGTTAACATTAACCTTAACCTGAACCTTTACCTTAACCTTAACCTTAACCTTGACCCAAACCTTAACCTTATCTTAACCTTAACCTTCATTATAAACTAACCTTAACCTTGACCTTAACTATAACCTAACCCTAACCCTAACCTTAAGGGTTTATTCAAGGTTAGGGTTAAGTTATATTTAAGTTCCAGGTTAAGGTTAGGTTAAGGGAAAAGTTAAGGTTAAGGTCAGGTTAAGGGTAAATTTAAGGTTAAGGTTAGGTAAGGGTAAGCTTAAGGTTAAGGTTAAGGGTAAAGTTAAGGTTAAGGTTATGGTAATGGGAAGGTTAAGGTTAAGGTTAAGGTTAAGTTAAGGTTAAGGTTAAGGTTTGGTCAAGGTTAGGGTTAGGTTATACTTAAGGTCAAGGTTAAGGTTAGGCTAAGGATAAAGTCAAGGTTAAGGTTAGGTTGAGGTTAATATTAGGTTAAGGGTAAAGTTAAGGTTAAGGTTAAGGGTTTGGTGAAGGTTAGGGTTAGGTGTTACAGGTTTAGTCAGGTTAAGTTTAAGGTTAAGGGTTTGGTCGAGGTTAGGGTTACGTTATAGTTAAGGTCAAGGTTAAGGTTAGGTTACCGTGAAGGTTAAGGTTAAGATAAGGTTAAGGTTAAATTTAAGGTTAGGGTTAGGGTATAGTTAAGGTTAAGGTTAGTTAAACGATAAAGTTAAGGTTAATGTTAGGTTAAGGTTAAGGTTAGGTAAGGGTAAGTTTAGCGTTACAGGTTTAGTCAGGTTAAGGTTAAGGTTAAGGGGGTAAGGTTAAGGTTACGGTTAAGGGTAAAGTTAAGGTTAAGGTGAAGGTTAGGTCATAGTTATCGTTAAGGTTATAGTTAAGGTAAAGGTTAAGGTTAGGTTACAGTTAAAGTTAAGTTTAAGGTAAAGGTAAAGGTAAAGGTTAAAGTTAAGGTTAAAGGTATTAACCTTAACATTTACTATAACATTAACCCTAATGTTAACCCTAACCTTAACCTTAGCTATAAACTAACCCTAACCTTGACCAAATCCTTAACCTTAACCTTAACCTGACTAAACTTGTAACCTTGACCTTAACCATACCCTTAACCTTCACCTTAACCATAAATTTAACATTAACCTAACCTTAATCTTAACCTTAACCTTAAACTTACCCCCTTAACCTTAAACTTAACCTTAACCTTAACCTTAATCTAACTAAACCCATTACCTTAACATTACCCTTACCTAACCTTAACCTTAAGCTTAAACTAACCTTAAGGTAAGGTTAAGGTTAAGGTTAAGATTAAGGTTAAGTTAAGGGTAAAGTCAAAGTTAAGGTTAGGTTAAGGTTAAGGTTATGGTTAAGGTTATGGGTTTAGTAAGGTTAAGGTTAAGGTTAAATGCTTGGTTAAGGTTAGGTTAAGGTTAAGGTTAAGGTTAAGGTTAATTTCAAGGTTAGGGTTAGGTTTAGGTTGAGGTTAAGGTTTGGTTAAGGGTAAAGTTAAGGTTAAGGTTAGGTTACAATTAAGTTGAAGGTTAAGGGTAACATTATGGTAAGGTTAGGGTTAAGGTTAGGGGAAGGTTAAGGTTAAAGTTAGGTTTAGGTAAGGATAAGGTTAAGGTTAGGTTTGGTTAGGTTAAAGTAAGGTTAAGGTTAAGGTTAAGGTTACGGTAAGGTTAAGGGCTTAATATTACCCTTAACCTTAACCAAACAATAACCCCAACCTTAAACTTGACCTTAACTATAACCTAACCTTAACCTCAACCTCTATCTTAACCTTACCCTAGCATTAACCATAACCTTAACCTGATTAAATCTGTAACCTTTAACTTACCTTAATCTAAATTTAACATTAACCTTAACCTTAACCTAACTATAACCTTACCCTTAACTGTAACCTTTACCTTAACTATAACCTAACCCTAACCTTGACCATACCCTTAATATTAACCTTAACCTTAAATTTTACTTAATATTAACCTTGACCTTAAACTTAACCTTAACCGTAACCTTAACCTTACCTTAAGCTAACCTAACCTTAACCTTAACCTTACCCTTAACCTTAACTTTGACCTTAACCTTATCCTTACCCGTAACATTCATCATTAACCTTGACCAAATCCTTAACCTTAACCTTAACGTGACTAAACTCTTAATCTTGACCTAACCGTAAACTTAACCTTACCTTAACCTAACTTAACCTTGACCTTAACCTTAACCATAACCCTAACCTTAACCTTAACCTTACCTTAACCATAACTTTAACCTTAACGTTAACCTAACCTTACCCTAAAAATAACGTCAACTTTACCCTTAACGTAACCTTAACCTTGACCTTAAGGTTAGGGTAAGGTTAAGGGTAAAGTTAAGTTTTTTTCAAGGTTAGGGTTAGGTTATAGTTAAGGTTAAGATAAGTTTAAGGTTAGGTTAAGGGTAAGGTTAGGTTAAGGGTAAAGTTAAGGTAAGGTTAGGGTAAGGTTAAGGTTAAGTTTAGGTTAACGTTAAGGTTTAGGTGAAGATGAAGGTAAAGGTTAAGGTTAAGGTAAATGTTAAGGTTAAGTAAAGGTTAAGGTTAAGGTTAATGTTAAGGGTTTGGTCAAGGTTAGGGCTATGTTATAGTTAAGGTCAAGGTTAAGGTTAAGGGTAAGGTTATAGTTAGGTTAAGGTTAAGGTTAGGTTAAGGTTAAGATAAAGTTAAGGTTAAGGTTAAGGTTAGTGTTAGGTTAAGGGTAAAGTCAAGGTTAAGGTTAAGTTTAGGGTTACGGGTCTTAACCTTAACCTTAACCTTACCTTGAACCTTTACCCTAATCTTAACCTTAACCTTAACCTAAACCTTAACCTAATCTTAACATTAACCTTCACTATAACCTAACCTTAACCTTGACCTTAACTATAACCTAACCCTAACCTTAAGGGTTTGTTAAAGGTTAGGGTTAAGTTATATTTAAGTTCAAGGTTAAGGTTAGGTTAAGGGTAAAGTTAAGGTTAAGGTTAGGTTAAGGTTAAGGTTAGGCAAGGGTAAGGTTAAGGTTAAGGTTAAGGGTAAAGTTAAGGTTAAGGTTATGGTAATGGGAATGTTAAGGTTAAGGTTATGGTAATGGGAAGGTTAAGGTTAAGGTTTGGGTTTGGTCAAGGTTAGGGTTAGGTTATAGTTAAAGTCAAGGTTAAGGTTAGGTTAAGGGTAAAGTCGAGGTTAAGGTTAGGTTAAGGTTAATATTAGGTTAAGGGTAAAGTTATGGCTAAGGTTAAGGGTTTGGTCAAGGTTAGGGTTACGTGTTATGGGTTTAGTCAGGTTAAGGTTAAAGTTAAGGGTTTGGTGAAGGTTAGGGTTAGGTTATAGTTAAGTTCAAGGTTAAGGATAATTTTAAGATAAGGTTAAGGTTAAATTTAAGGTTAGGGTTAGGTTATAGTGAAGGTTAAGGTTAGGTTAACGGTAAATTTAAGGTTAGGGTTAATTTTAAGTTAAGGTTAGGTAAGGGTAAGGTTAAGGTTACAGGTTTAGTCAGGTTAAGGATAAGGTTAAGGGAAAAGTTAAGGTTAAGGTGAATGTTAGTTCATCGCTAAGGTTAAGGTTATAGTTAAGGTAAAGGTTAAGGTTAGGTTATTGTTAAAGTTAAGGTTAAGGTTAACATTAAGGTTACGTGTATTAACCTTAACATCCACTATAACATTAACCCTAACGTTAACCCTAACCTTAACCTTAGCTATAACCTAACCCTAACATTGAAAAAACCCTTAAACTTAACCTTAACCTAACTAAACTGTTAACCTTGACCTTAACCTTACCTTTAACCTTCACCTTAACCATAACTTTACCCTTAACCTAGCCTTAACCTTAACCTTAACCTTAACCTTAACCTGACTAAACCCATAACCTTAACCTTACCTTTACCTAACCTTAACCTAACCTTAAGGTAAGGTTAAAGATAGGTTAAGGTTAAGGTTAAAGTTAAGTTAAGGGTAAATTCAACGTTAAGGTTTGGTTAATGTTAAGGTTATAGTTAAGGTTACGAGTTTAGTCAGGTTAAGGTTAAGGTTAAGGGATTGGTTAAGTTTATGTTAAGGTTAAGGTTAAGGTTAAGGTCAATGTTAGGGTTAGGTTGACATTAAGGTTAAAGTTTGGTTAAAGGTAAATTTAAGTTTAAGGTTAGGTTAAAATTAAGCTAAAGGTTAAGGGTAACGTTATGGTAAGGTTAGGCTAAGGTTAGGGTTAAGGTTAGGGGAAGGTTAAGGTTAACGTTAGGTTAAGGTAAGGATAAGGTTAAGGTTAGGTTAGATTAGGTTAAAGTAATGTTAAGGTTAAGGTTAAGGTTATGGGAAGCTTATGGGCTTAATCGTACCCTTAACCTTAACCTAACATTAACCCTAACCTTAACGTTGACCTTAACTATAACCTAACCCTAACATTAACCTAACCTTAACCTCAAATTTAACCTTAACCTTACCCTAGCATTAACCATAACCTTCACCTGACTAAATTCGTGACCTTAAACTTACCTTAATCTAACTTTAACATTAACCTTAACCTTAACTTAACTATAACCTTACCCTAACCTTAACCTTAGCTATAACCTAACCCTAACCTTCACCAAACACTTAAACGTAACCTTAACTTAACTAAACCCATAACCTTGACCTTAACCATAACTTTACCCTTAACCTAGCCTTAACCTTAACCTTAACCTGACTAAACCCGTAACCTTAACCTTACCTTTACCTAACCTTAACCTAACCTTAAGGTATGGTTAAATATAGGTTAAGGTTAAGGTTATAGTTAAGTTAAGGGTAAATTAGACGTTAATGTTAGGTTAATGTTAAGGTTATAGTTAAGGTTACGGGTTTAGTCAGGTTAAGGTTAAGGTTAAGGGATTGGTTAAGGTTATGTTAAGGTTAATGTTAAGGTTAAGGTCAATGTTAGGGTTAGGTTGACATTAAGGTCAAGGTTTGGTTAAGGGTAAAGTTAAGGTTAAGGTTAGGTTAAAATTAAGCTGAAGGTTAAGGGTAACGTTATGGTAAGGTTAGGCTAAGGTTAGGGTTAAGGTTAGGGGAAGTTTAAGGTTAACGTCAGGTTAAGGTAAGGATAAGGTTAAGGTTAGGTTAGGTTAGGTTAAAGTAATATTAAGGTTAAGGTTAAGGTTATGGGAAGGTTGAGGGCTTAATCGTACTCTTAACCTTAACCTAACATTAACCCTAACCTTAACCTTGACCTTAACTATAACCTAACCCTAACATTAACCTAACCTTAACCTCAAATTTAACATTAACCTTACCCTAGCATTAACCATAACCTTATCCTAACTAAATCCATAACCTTAAACTTACCTAAATCTAACTTTAACATTAACCTTAACCTTAATTTAACTATAACCTTACCCTTAACCTTAACCTTGACCTTAACTATAACCTAAACCTAACCTTGACCATACCCTTAATATTAACCTTAACCTTAACCTTTACTTAATATTAACCTTGATCTTAACCTTAACCTTAACCTTAACCATAACCTTAACCTTACCTTAACCTAACCTAACCTTGACCTTAACCTTACTTGTAACCTTGACCTTAACCTTAACCTTACCCGTAACCTTCACCCTTAGCCTTGACCAAACCCTGAACCTTAACCTTAACCTGACTAAAATTTTAACCTTGACCTAACTGTAACCTTTACCTTACCTTAACCTAACTTAACCTTGACCTTAACCTTAACTTTAACCATAACCCTAACCTTAACCTTAACCTTACCTTAACCATAACCTTAACCTTAACGTTAACCTAACCTTACCCTAATCTTAACCTGAACTTTACCCTTAACGTAACCTTAACCTTGACCTTAAGGTTACGGTTAGGTTAAGGGTAAAGTTAAGGTTAAGGTTAGGTTAAGGTTAATGTTAAGGTAAGGCTAAGGGTAAGGTTAAACTTAAGGTTAGGTTAATGTTCAGGTCAAGGATAGGGTTAGGTTAAGGTTAAGGGTGAAGGTTAAGGGTAAGATTAAGGTTAAGGTTAGGGGAAGGTTAAGGCTAAGGGTTTAATTAAGGTTAATGTTAGGTTAAGGTTAAGGTTAAGGTTAAGGTTACAGGTTTAGTCAGGTTAATGTTAAGGCTTACCCCCTTAACCTTAACCTTAACCTAACTATTACCTTACCTTATCATAACTTAACCATAACCTTGACATTGACCTTAACCTTAACTACCCTAACCTTAAGGGTTTAGTCAGGTTAAGGTTAGTGAGGTTAAGGTTAAGGTTAAGTTAAGGTTAATTTTAAGGGTTTGGTCAAGGTTAGGGTTAGGTTATAGTTAAAGTTAAAGTTAAGGTCAAGGTAAGGGTAAGGTTAAGGTTAAGGTTAAGGGTTTGGTCAAGGTTAGGGTTAGGTTATAGTGAAGGTTAAGCTTATGTTAAGGGTAAAGTCAAGGTTAAAGTTAAGGTTAAAGATAGGTTAAGGTTAAACTTAAGGTTAATGTTGAGGTTTTTTCAAGGTTAGGGTTAGGTTATAGTTTAGGTTAAGATAAGGTTAAGGTTAGGTTAAGGGTAAAGTTAAGGTTAAGGTTAGGGTAAGGTTAGGGTAAGGTTAAGGTAAAGGTTAGGTTAAGGTTAAGGTTTAGGTTAAGGTTAAGGATAAAGTTAAAGTTAATGTTAAGGTCAAGGTTAAGGATAAGTAAAGGTTAAGGTTAATGTTAAGGGTTTTTTCAAGGTTAGGGTTAGGTTATAGTTAAGGTCAATGTTAAGGTTAAGGGTAAGGCTATAGTTAGGTTAAGGTTAAGGTTAAGATAAGGTTAAGGTTGAGGTTGAGGTTAGGGTTAGGTTAAGGGTAAAGTCAAGGTTAAGTTTAAGGTTATGGTTATGGGTCTTAACCTTAACCTTCACTAGAACCTAACCTTAACCTTAACCTTATCCTGAACCTTTAAGGTTAAGGTTTGGTCAAGGTTAGGGTTAGGTTATCTTTAAGGTCAGAGTTAAGGTTGGCTTAAGGGTAAAGTCAAGGTTAAGGTTAGGTTAAGGGTAAATTCAAGGTTAAGGTTAATTTAAGGTTAAGATTAGGTTACGGGTAAAGTTAAGGCTAAGGTTAAGGGTTTGGTCAAGGTTACTGTTAGGTGTTACAGGTTTAGTCAAGTTAAGGTTAAGGTTAAAGGTTTGGTCAAGGTTAGGGTTAGGTTATAGTTAATGTCAAGGTTAAGGTTAGGTTATACTCAAGGTTAAGGTTAAGATAAGTTTAAGGTTAAATTTAAGGTTAGGGTTAGGTTATAGTTAAGGTTAAGGTTAGGTTAATGGTAAAGTTAAGGTTAAGGTTAGGTTAGGTTAAGGTTAAGGTTAGGTAAGGGTAAGGTTAAGGTTATGGGTTTAGTCAGGTTAAGGTTAAGGTTAAGGGGGTAAGGTTAAGGTTAAGGGTAAGGTTAAGGGTAAATTTAAGGTTAAGGTGAAGGTTAGGTCATAGTTAAGGTTAAGGTTATAGTTAAGGTAAAGGTTACGGTTAGGTTATAGTTAAAGTTAAGGTTAAGGTAAAGGTTAAGGTTATGGTTAAGGTTACGGGTCTTAACCTTAACCTTCACTATAAAATTAACCCTAACATTAACCCTAACCTTAACCTTAGGTATAACCTAACCCTAACCTTGACCGAACTGTTAAGCTTAACCTTAACCTGACTAAACCTGTAACCTTGACCTAAACCTTACCCTTAACCTTCACCTTAACCATAACTTTACCCTTAACCTAACCTTAACCTTAACCTTAACCTTACCCCCTTAACGTTAACTTTAACCTTAACCTTAGCCTTAGCCTTAACCTGACTAAACCCGTAACCTTAACCTTACCCTTACCTAACCTTAACCTTAATCTTAACCTAACCTTAAGGTAAGGTTAAGGTTAAAGTTAAGTTAAGGGTAAAGTCAAAGTTAAGGTGAGGTTAAGGTTAAGGTTATGGTTAAGGTTACAGGTTTAGTTAGATTAAGGTTAAGGTTAAGGGTTTGGTTAAGGTTAGGTTAAGGTTAAGGTTAAGGTCAAGGTTAGGGTTAGGTTGAGGCTAAGGTTAAGGTTTGGTTAAGGGTAAAGTTAAGGTTAATATTAGGTTAAAATTAAGCTTAAGTTTAAGGGTAACGTTAGGGTAAGGTTAGGGTTAAGATTAGGGGAAGGTTAAGGTTAAAGTTAGGTTAAGGTAAGGATAAGGTTAAGGTTAGGTTATTTTAGGTTAAATTAAGGTTAAGGTTAAGATTAAGGTTATGGAATGGTTAATGGCTTAATCGTACCCTTAAACTTAACCTAACATTAAACCTAACCTTAACCTTGACCTTAACTATAACCTAACCCTAACCTTGACCATACCCTTAATATTAACCTTAACCTTAACCTTTACTTAATATTAACCCTGACCTTAACCTTAACCTTAATCGTAACCTTAACCTTACCTTAACCTAACCGAACCTTACCCTTAACCTTAAACTTAACCTTGACCTTAACTATAACCTAACCCTAACATTGACCAAACTCTTAACCTTAACCTTACCATAATATTAACCTTCCCATAACCATAAACTTAAACTTAACCTTAACCTTAATCTGACTAAACCTGTAACCTTAACCTTAAGGTTAAGATTAAATTTAAGGTTACGGTTAAGGTTAGAGGAAGGTTAAGGTTAAGGTTAAGGTTAGGGTTAAGGTTAGGGGAAGGTTAAGGGTATAGTTAAGGTTAAGGTTAGGTTAAGGTTAGGTTAATGTTAAGGGTAAGGTTAACCTTAAACTAACCTTGACTGGTCGACTCTTCCCCTGTCATCTTTTCCTCTATTTATTTAACCTAAGTGTTTCTCTTCTTTGCAGATTTGACCTAAAGATAGGTCTTGATTTAGACCCGAAATGTAGACTAAAAAATGAGGATTGTTGAGATTTCGAGTTTTTATCTAAAAGTCTACACCACAGAAATCTACAATCTATCATTAAGGGTAAGGTTAGGGTAAGGTTATAGTTAAGGTGAAGATAAGGTTAAGGGTAAGGGTAAGGTTAAGGTTAAGGTTAAGTTTATGGTTAAGGTTAAGGCTAAGGTTAGGTTAAGGTTTTGTCAAGGTTAGTGTTAGGTTATAGTTAAATTTAATGTTAGGGATAGGTTATAGTTAAATTTAAGTTTAAGGTCAAGGTTAAGGGTAAGGTTAAGGTTAGATTAAGGTTAAGATTAGGTTAAGGGTAAAGTTAAGGTTATGGTTAGGGTAAGATTAGGGTTAAGGTTACGGTTAGGTTCAGGGTAAATTCAAGGTCAAGGTTAAGGTTATGGTTATGGGAAGCTTAAGGTTAAGGTTAGGTTATAGTTAAGGTTAAGGGTTTGGTCAAGGTTTGGGTTAGCTTAGGGTTAAGGTTAAGGTTAGTTTAGGGGTAAAGTCAAGGTTAAGGTTATGGTTATGGAAAGGTTAAGGTTAAAGTTAAGGTAAAGGCAAGGTTAAGGTTAAGGTCAAGGTCAAGGTTAAGTGTAAGATAAGGTTAAGGTTAAGGTTAGGTTAAGGTCAAGGTTAAGGTTAGGTTAAGTTTAGGGTTAGGTTAAGGTTAAGGGTTAAGGTTAAGTGTAAGGTTAAAGTTAAGGTCAAGGTAAAGGTTAAGGTTATGGTTAAGGTTAAGGTTACGGTAGGTCAAGGTTAAATTAGGTTAAGGTAAGGTTAAGGTTAAGTTAGGCTATAGTTAAAGGTAAGGTTAAGGTTAGGTTAAGGGTAAAGTTAAGGTTAAGTTTAAGGTTAGGTTAAGTTTAAGGTCAAGGTTACGGTTATGCTAAGGTAAGGTTAAGATAATGTTAAGGGTTACAGGTTTATTCAGGTTAAGATTAAGGTTAAGGTTATGAGTTTAGTGAGGTTAATTTTAAGGTTAAGGTTAAGTGGGTAAGGTTAAGGTTAAGGTCAAGGTCAATGTTAAGATTAAGCTAGTTTAAGGTTAAGGGTTTAGTCAATGTTAGGGTTAGGTTATAGTTAAGGTCAAGGTTAAGGTTAGGTTAAGGTTAAGGTTAAGGTTATGGTTGAGTTTAAGGTTAATATTAAGTAAAGGTTAAGGTAAGGTTAAGGTTAGGTTAAGGTTAACCTTGACCTTGACGTTAAACTTAACCTTAACCTAACCTTAACCTGAACCTAACCTTAACGTTAACCTTAACCTTCCCATAACCTTAACCTTAACCTTAACCTTAACCTAACCTTAACCTTTACCTAACCTTAACCTTAACCTTAACCATAACCATAACCTTAACCTTAGCCTAACCTTAACATTGAACTTAACTGTAACCTAACCCTAACGTTGACCAAACCCTTAACCTTAACTATAACCTAACCCTAACCTTAACCAAACCCTTAACCTTAATCTTATCTTAACCTTAACCTTAACTTATCCTTAATGTTAACTTTAACCTTAACCTTGACCTAAACATAACCTTAACCTTACATTAACCTAACTTAACATTAACCTTAATGTTAGGTTAAGGGTAAATTCAAAGTTAAGACTGAGGTTAAGGTTAAGGTTACAGTTAAGGTTAGGGTAAGATTAAGTTTAAGGTTAATGTTAAGGGTTTTGTCAAGGTGAGGGTTAGGTTATAGTTAAGTTAAAGGTTAAGGGTTTGGTAAAGGTTAAGGTTAAGGTTAAGGTTAAGTTTAAGGTTAAGGTTATGGCTAAGGTTAAGGTTAAGGTTAGATAAAGTTTAAGGTTAAGGTTAATTTTAAGGTTAAGGGTAAAGTTAAGGTTAAGGTTAGGTTAAGGTTAAGGTTAGGTAAGGGTAAGGTTATGGTTAAGGTTAAGTTTAAGGTTAATATTATGGTTAAGTTTAGGTTAAGGGTAAAGTTAAGTTCAAGGTTATATTAAGGTTAAGGTTAAGGTTACGGGTTTAGTTAAGTTAAGGTTAAGGTTAAGGTTACGGGTTTAGTTAGCTTAAGGTTAAGGTTAAGGTTAAGGAGGTAAGGTTAAGGCTAAGGTTAAGGGTGAAGTTTAATGGTAAGTTTAAGGTTAAGGTTATGGGTTTAGTCAGGTTAAGATTAAGGTTAAAGGTTTGGTCACGGTTAGGGTTATGTTATAGTTAAGGTTAAGGTTAAGGGTAAGGTTAGGGTAAAGGTTCAGGTTAAGGTTAAGTTTAAGGGTTTCCTTTCCCTTAACCTTGAAATTGACCTTAACTATAGCCTAACCCTAACCTTACCCTTAACCTTAACCTTAACCTTAACCTTACCGTCAACCTAATCTTAACCTTAACCTTAACCTGACTAAACTTGTAACCTTAGGCTTACCCTTAACCTTATCTTACAATGGCCTTAACTATAACCTTAACCTTAACTTTAACCTTAACATAATATTAACCTTAACCTAACCCTAACCTTGACTTTACCCTTAACTTAACCTTAACATTCACTATAACCTAACCCTAACCTTGACTTTACCCTTAAGTTAACCTTAACCTTCACTATAATATAACCATAACCTTGACCAAACCCTTAACCTTAACCTTACCCTTAACCTTAACCTTATATTAAACTTACCCTTAACCTTATCTTAACATTTAATTAACCTTAAGCTCTACCTTGACTTTATCCTTAACCTTAACTTAACCTTAAATTTACCCTTAACCCTAAACTTAACCTTAACCTTACCCTTAACTATAACTTTATCCTTAACCTTGAACTTAACTATACCTAACCCTAACCTTGACCAAACGCTTAACCGTAACCTTAACCTTAATCTTAACCTTAACCTTACCCTTAACCTTAACTTATCCTTAACCATAGTATTAACCTCAGGTTAAGGTTAAGGGTACGGTTAGGGTAGGTTTAATATTAGGTTAAGGGTAAATTTAAGGTTAAGGTTAGGATTAAGGTTAAGGTTAAGGTTAAAGTTACCTTATAGTTAAGGTCAAGGTTGAGGTTAAGGGTAAGGTTATAGTTAGGTAAGGGTAATGTTAAGATCAAAGTTAAGATTAAGGTTATGGTTATGGAAAGGTTAAGGTTAAGGTTAAGGTTAAGTTAAGGTTAAGGTTAAGGTTCTGTCAAGGTTAGAGTTAGGTTATAGTTAAGGTCAAGGATAAGGTTAGGTTAAGGTTAAGGTTAAGGTTAAAGGTAAGGTTAAGGTTAAGGTTACGATTAAGTTAAGGTTAAGGTTAAGGTTTTGTTAAGTTTAGGGTTAGGTTATAGTTAAGGTTAGGTTATAGTGAAGGTGAAGGTTAAGGTTAAGACCTGTAACCTTAACCTTGACCTTACCCTTAACATTAAGATTAACTTTAACCCTAACTTTGACTTTACTCTTAACCTAACCTTAACCAAGTTTGACCTTAACATTGACCTTAACCTAACCTTAACTTTAACCTTACCCTTAACCTTCACCCTTAACCTTATCCTAACCTTAACCTTAACTTTAACCTTAACCTTATCTTAACTTATCCTAACCTTTACCTTAACTTTAACCTAATCTTAACCTTAACCATAACATTAACCTTAACCTTAACCTTAAACTTAACCTAACCTTAACCTTAACCTTAACCTTAACCTAACCTTAACCTTAACTATAACCTAACCTTATTCTTTACCAAGCCCTTAACCTTAACCTTTCCCTAACATTAACCTTAACCTTAACCTGAACTTAACTATAAGCAAAACATAACCTTGACCAAACCCTTACCCTTAACCCAACCTTAACCTTGACTTTACCCTTAACCAAACCTTAACCTTAACCTTCCCCTAACCCTAACCCTAACCTTACCCTAACCATAACCTTAACTTTACCCTTAACCAAATCTTAACTTTAACCTAACCTTAAAATTACCCTTAACCTTGACCTTAACCATAAATTTAATTATAAACTAACTCTAACCTTGAACAAATATTAACCTTAACCTTAACTTAACCTAACCTTAACCTTAACCATAACCTTAAGCTTAACCTTATCTTAACCTTAACTATAACCTAACCCTAACCTTGACCAAACCTTAACCTTAACCTTAAGTCTACCCTTAACATAACCTTAACCTTAATCTTAACCTTGAATTTACCCTTAACCTTAGCCTTAACCATAACCTTAACATTAAACCTAACCTTAACCTGACTAAACCCGTAACTTGAACCTAACCCTAACTTTGACCAAACCCTTAACCTTAACCTTAACCTGACTAAACCCTTGACATTACCCTTAACCTTAACTTCACCCTTAACCTAAAATTACCCTTAAACCTTAACTTCACCCTTAACCTTAACCTTAACCTGAATAAATTTTGTGTAACCAGCTCCAAAAATAGAAGAAAAGAGATATCAATGCCTTAGAAATAAGCCACTTCGAGTGGGAAACCTCCAATACATTACATGAATGAACAATTCTTGGATGATACAATTTAAAAAACCTTCTTTCTATATATAGGAGTCCATGGGACCATAATGTAATCCTAGTGGGCCACAATGTAATCCTAGACGACCTAACAATGATAATTTAAGGGCACAATAATAACAAAATGGGGGTTACAAGGGTACAATAATAACAATAAGGGGGTTACACTAACAACAATAAGGGACTATACTAGTAATATAGGGACCTAACATGCCCCTCTCCTTCAAAAAAGTGTTGTCCTCAATGCTTGAGTAGCTCTGGGTGCTTCTGTATAAAATTCTCATCCTCCTATGTAGAATCTTCAGTGGGTAAGTTCTTCCACTTGATGAGATACTCTGAAATTGATCGATTCCGTAGTTGTCGAGTTCTTTTTTCCATGACTGCTTCAGGTTCCAATATGATTTTCCCTTCCCCATCAAGTTCTGGCAATACTGTTTGAACTGGAAGATTTTCACCCATAACCTTCTTTAAGCATGAAACATGGAAAACTGGATGTACTCGCGAAGAAGCAGGAAGCTCCAATTTGTATGCCATAGTACCAATCTTTTGCAACACCTTGTAAGGACCATAGTACTTTGGCGATAATTTATTATCCTTCTTTGCTTGCTTGAGGGACATTGTTTGTATGGTTGTAGCCGTAAAAATACCCAATCTCCTACATCAAAACTTCTCTCGCTACGATGTTGATCTGCCTGTTGTTTCATTCGATTTTGTGCCAAATTCAGGTTATCCTTTAAGAGTTGGAGAACTTCTTGCTGATGCTTGATGTGATATTCCACTGCTTGAACCTTCAAATTTTCCCTTAAATATGATGTGATCAATGGTGGATGATATCCATAAAGTGCCATAAATGGGGTCATTTTTGCTGCAGTATGGAAGGAAGTGTTATACCACCATTCAGCGAGAGGTAACCACTTGACCTATTGTGTTTGTTTATCAGATACAAAAAAATGAAGATATCCTTCCAAACATTTATTTACTATCTCAGTTTGACCATCGGATTGAGGATGATAAGATGAGCTATGAGCTAATTGAGTACCCAAAAAAGAAAATAACTCCGTCCAAAAATTTCCAGTAAAAATGGGATCTCTATCGCTCACAATAACCCTTGGGATTCCATGTAGCTTTTGAATTCTGTCCATAAATTTAGTAGCAACTGTACTTGCTTTAAATGGATGAGATAATGCACAAAAGTGTGCATACTTGGTAATTCTATCAACTACCACCATGATGAAATTATTTCCTTCGGACTTAGGTAAACCTGTGATAAAATCCATTGAAATCTCCTCCCAACGTTGACTTGGAATGGATAAAGGTTGTAGAAGTCCCGGGGTCTTAATTGTCCCCACTTTATTCTGCTAGCAAACCAAAAATTCCGCCACAAACTTTTTAATATCAGATTTAAGGCCATCCCAAAAAAATTCTTTCTTCACCCTATGGTAAGTTTTTAAAAATCCTGAGTGTCCTCCTAAAGGAGAAGTGTGCAATTCCAGAAGAATCTTTTGTTTTTTTGGGGAATTATTACAAATATATAAGCGATCTTTGTACCATAAGGAATCATTTTTCCAACTAAATGTATCAGATGTACTAGGATCTTGCTGCAACTTTTGAATGAGTGTCCTTATATCTTTTTCCTTCTTCCATTCATCTCTTGCTTTAGTTATCCAATCTGGTTGGATAATAGAATTGGCACAAAACAATGCTTCCACCTCTTCATTCTTTCTTGAGAGTGCATCTGCAACAACATTAAGCTTTCCTTTTTTGTAGATTATCTCAAAGTCATAACCCAACATCTTTGTGACCCATTTTTGCTGCTCTTCTGAAGATAGTCTTTGTTCCAAAAAGTGTTTAAGACTATCATGATCAGTTTTTACCTTGAAGTGTCTTCCCATTAGGTAAGTTCTACATTTCTTTAGTGCATGCAGTATTGCTAACATTTCCTTCTCATAAATAGGTTTCTGTAAATACTTTCCTTTGATTGGACGACTTTCAAAAGCAATGGGTCTTCCTTCCTGCATTAAAACTGCACCAATTCCATTTCCTGAGGCATCACATTCCACAATAAAGGTTTTTGTGAAGTCTGGCGTAGCTAAGACCGGTGCTAGGAACATTGCCTCTTTAAGATGTTCAAAGGCCTTAGTTGCTTCAGGAGTCCATGAAAATGCATATTTCTTCAATAATGTTGTTAGAGGTGCTGCTATTCTCCCATAATTCTTAACAAACTTGCGATAATACCCTGTTAACCCGAGAAATCCTTGCAACTTCTTAATGGTCATGGGGACTTTCCATTCCCTAATGGCTTTAATTTTGTTAGGGTCTACTTTAACACCCTCGTGAGATATAATATGACCCAGATATTCCACCTCTTGTACTCCAAAGAAACATTTGGATTTTTTTGCATATAATTGTTTCTCCTGCAATAGTTTGAGCACCCTGTCAACATGTTCAACATGATCCTTCCAAGACCCGTTGTAGATTAGTATATCATCAAAAAATACTAGCACAAATTTTCTAAGGAAGGGTTTGAAAATGGAATTCATCAACCCTTGAAATGTAGAAGGTGCATTGGTAAGGCCAAAAAGGCATGACCAAAAATTCATAATGACCCTCATGAGTTCAAATGTTGTTTTTGGAATATCTTCAGTCTTCATTCTAATTTGATGATATCCTGAACGAAGATCCAACTTGGTAAAATAAATTGCTCCATGTAATTCATCCAATAATTCATCAATCACAGGAATGGGAAATTTGTCTTTAATGGTGAGCTTATTGAGCTCCCTATAATCCGGACACATACGCCATGATCCATCCTTCTTGTGTACCAAAACTACAGGAGCAGAGAAAGAACTTTGACTAGGTTGAATTATACCCGCCTCTAACATTTCTGCAATCATACGTTCAATTTCGTTCTTTTGGAAGTAAGGATATCTATAAGGCCTGATGTTTGGAGGAACACTTCCTGGAATCAAATGAATAGCATGATCATGATCACGAATAGGTGGGAGTCCTTTTGGAGTTTCAAACACCTTGGAATGATTGTCCAAGACTTGTTGGAGATCTGCAGAAATAGATGATTTTGATGTCGGAACTTCTAGTGAGCATAATTGTGCAATTACGCCTCGTTGTTCTTTCTTTAGAAACTTTGTCATGACATTAGAGCTTATTATCCTTCCCGGCTTCCCTTCAATACCCCGTAATTCGACTTCCTTTCCTTCTGAAAAAAATTTCAAGAAAAGTTCTTGAAAATTAAAAGCTACCGTCCCCAAAGATTGCAACCATTGTACTCCTAGTACAACATCAGCACCTCCCATAGGAATGGAAAGCATTGGACTAGTCAATACATATTCCCACATGGTTAGCTTGATATTATGGCATTTTCCAGAGCAATTTATAGTTCCTCCATTTGCAACCATCACTTGACATTCTGGTGCTGGGTATAGGAAACAATTTAATTTCTTGGCTACCTTACAATGAATAAAATTATGGGTGCTACCTGAATCAATCAACACTATTACCTTTCTCTTCTTGATTTGTCCTTTTATCTTGAGAGTTTGAGGAGTAGTAATTCCTGCCAGTGCATTACACGATATGGTTGGATTCATTTCTTCCTCTTCTGGGGCTGGTTCCTGGTGTATATCCTCTTCTTGTTCATTTTCTTCTTCCTCTTCACAATCTATGTAAAATAATTTCTTCTCAGCACACTTATGACCTTTAGTGTATTTTCTATCACAATCGTAGCAAAGCCCTTTTTCTCTTTTTTCTTCCAATTGTTGTGGTGTCAACCTTGTAGGTTGTGGAAATCTAGGCGTAGCAACACTTCCTTCTTTATAGAATTGAGTGGTAGGCTTCCTTGTCACCATTATTTTACATTCAACTTTTCTTGCCAACCTGAATGCCTTCTCCAATGAATCTGTTTCCAAAACGCTAACTTCATGTTGGATATTATCCTTTAAAGTGCCTATGAATAGATTGATCCTGTGTCCTCTGGAGTATCAGTTACCCTTATATTCAATTTTTGGAATTCCTCAATGTGCTGCCCCACTAAACCCTTTTGTTTGAGATTTATCAATTGGCTAAAAAAGTTGTTGCTCTTTGTATCCTCATAATGTGCTATCATTTCTTCTGTAAAAATAGACCAAGTGACAATTTTTTTATGGGAGAAAAGCCATCAATACCATACAAATGTATTTTGTTCTAAATGTAAAGTTCCAATGCGTACCTTTTGTGTGTTTTTCACATTATGGAGATCAAAGTATTGCTCCATTTGTAGTATCAATGTTACAGGATCCTTTCCATGAAACTTCCTCATATCCATTTTTGGAATATGGTGGTTCTTCCCACCAACATTAGAGTTTATGAAATCACGATTAACATTGATTTTGTTCTCATCATGAGGTTCTTCTATTATCTTTTCACCATTAGGAAACATTTCTTGTATCAACTTTGTCAAACCTTCAATGTCTGTTTTTAGATCATTCTTCATGTTTTCCATCTAGCTTCCATGCCAGCTTCCATGCCATCCATCTTATCTTCCACACCATCCATCTTAACTTCCATGCCTTTCTTCAAAACTTCCATTTCATTTTTTGTTGCTCTTTGCGAGAGTGAAATTTGTTGCACTTGCTCTTGTAATTTTGATAGATCATGTTGCAATTCTTCATCTTCATGAGTCATAGTAGAGCCTTCTGAAGGCTTAATGGGTGTTGAATTATTTTTATGGGGCATATTTTATAACCCAATACTGATATATATTCTACAATATGCCCTTGGAATCTATTCAAATTGATTCTTCAAACAAGACTTATGCAATTCGGAAAAACATACACACCTTTTTCTTGCTTTTGAGGAGCTCGATATTGAAATTGGATTATATTTGCAATTGCAGCACTTCAATATTTTATTTTTAGTACCACAGTAGCCCTCTGAATTATCTTTCGAATGCCATAGGTCTGACCTCATTTGGATTCTCCAAGACAAAGTTGTGTCCAATCTCCCACAATGACCTAATTATGGACTGGTTCGGTAGAGCGAACTTGTATGACTTGCCACGTGTCACTGTTTTGTCCTTTGTCTCTAAAATTGATAGCTAAGAAACTAAAGTCTGTGTAATTGTGACCAATTTTTACGGCACTTCAATCCAATGCCCAGAGAGAGAGTTATTGAAATTTTCCCACGATCACCTCTTTGAGATGAAATTTAGGAGCCTGAAAAAGCACTACCTTCCACAGATCATATCTCCAAAAATATTGCGAACCAAGCTCTGAAATGTTTTGATGAATTTCCTCAGGATTTCAGCTTCATACCATATGAATTTCAGATTCTTAACCTTAGTATAAAAAAATTTATAGCGCAAATTCCACGATGACCTATTTAGGAGCTTGAAAAAAGACCTAAATTCCACAGATGATATCTCCGAAAATATTGCGAACCAGGCTCTGAAATTTTTAGACAATATTCCTCAGGATGTCAGCTTCACACCCTAAAACTTTCAACTTCTGAAACTTCATATAAAAATAGTTATAGCGAAAATTCCATGATGACCTGTTTGGAGTAGCGAAACCCTAGAATCCAAAGCTCTGATACCAAATGTTGTGTAACCAGCTCCAAAAATAGAAGAAAAGAGATATCAACGCCTTAGAAATAAACCACTTCAAGGGGAAAACCTCCAATACATTACATGAATGAACAATTATTGGATGATACAATTTACAAAACCTCCTTTCTATATATTGGAGTCCATGGGGCCATAATGTAATCCTAGTGGGCCACAATGTAATCCTAGCCGACCTAACAATAATAATTTAAGGGCACAATAATAACAAAATGGGGGTTACAAGGGTACAATAATAACAATAATGGGGTTACACTAACAACAATAAGGGACTATAATAGTAATATAGGGACCTAACAATAAACCTGTAACCTTAACTATAACCTAACCCTAACCTTGACCAAACCCTTAACATTAACCTTAACCTTAACATTTACCTAACATTAACCTTACCTTAACCTTAACCTTATCTTAACTTTAACCTTCACTATAACCTAACCTTGACCTTGACCTTAACTATAACTTAACCCTAACCTTGATCAAACCCATAACCTTAACCTTAATCCTATCTTAACTTTAACCTTCACTATAACCTAACCTTAACCTTAACCTTATCTTACCCTTAACCTAACCTTAACCTTAACTATAACCTAATCCTAACCCTAACCTTAACCATAACCTTATCTTTACCCTTCACCTTAACCTTAACCTTAACCTTAACCTAACCTTCACCATAACCTAACCTTAACCTTAACCATAACCTTAACCTTACCTTAACCTAACCTTAACATTAACCTAGCCTTAGCCTAACCTAACCTTAACCCTAACCTTAACCCTAACCTTACCCTTAACCTTGCCCTTAAACTTATCCTTAACCATAATCTTAACCTGAGGTTAAGGTCAAGTTTAAGGTTACTTTAAGGGTAAAGTCAAGGTTAAGATTAGGTTAAGGGTAAAGTTAAGGTTACGATTAAGGTTAAATGTTTGGTCAAGGTTAAGGGTTAGGTTAAGGTTAAGGTTAGTTTAAGTGTAAAGTCAAGGTTTAGGTAAAGTTAAGGTTAAGGTTAGGTTAAGGTTAAGGTCAAGGTTAGGGATAGGTTATAGTTAATGTCAAGGTTAAGGTTAAGGGCACGGTTATAGTTAGGTTAATGTTAAGGTTAAGGTGAGGTTAAGGTTAAAGTTAGGTTAAGGTTAAGGCTAGGGTTAAGGTTAGGTTAAGGTTAGGGTTATGGTTAAGGTTAAGGTTAAGGGTTTTGTTAAGGTTAGGGTTAGGTTTTAGTTAAGGTTAAGATTAGGTTAATATTAAGGTTAAGGGGGCAAGGTTAAGGTTAAAGTTAAGCCTCAGGTTACGGGTTTAGTCAGGTTAAGGTTAAGGTTAAGGGTTTGGTCAAGGTTATGGTTTGGTTATAGTTAAGGTCAAGGTTAATGTTAAGGGTAAGCTTATAGTTAGGTTAAGTTTAAGGTTAAGGTTGGGATAAGGTTAAGATAAGGTTAAGGTTAAGGTTTTGGTCAAGGTTAGTGTTAGGTTATAGTTAAGGTTAACGTTAAGGTTAAGTTAAGTTAAGGTTAAGGTCAAGGTTAAGGGTAAGGTTAAGCTTAGGTTACGTTTGGTTTGATGGCACCTGTGTCAGATTTTCTAAATTGGGACTGCCCGGGCGGACCGTTTGCCGTTTGCTCCCATGTGCATCCGTTCGGTTGGGCACACCGTTTTGCACTGGGTGAGGGCGTCCGTTTGGGTTAGGACGTTTGGTCCAAGGTTTCCCATGTCAGATTTGGTAAGTTGTGACTGCCCGGGTGCCTTGTGCACATATGGGAAGCCCATTTGACATTTTCTCCCATGTGCGTCCGTTCGGTCGGGTGTGCCATGTTGCACCGAGTGACGACGTTCGTTCGGGCGGGTGTGCCATGTTGCACCGGGCGAGGGCATCCGTTTGAGTCAGGTCATTTGGTCCAAGGGCACCTGTGTCATATTTGCTAAGGTTTGACTACCCAGGTGCCTTGTGCACCTCTAGGCAGCCCGTTTGCCATTTGCTCCCATGTGCGTCCATTCGGGTGGGTGCGCCGTGTCGCACCGAGTGAGGGTATTCGTTCGTGTTGGGTCATTTTTCTAACGGCGCCCGTGTCAGATTTGCTAAGTTGTGACCTCCTGTGTGCGTTGTGCACGTGGCACGTTTTTCGTTTTCTCCCATGTGCGTCCGTTCGGGTGAGGGCGTCCGTTCGAGCGGGCGTGTTGTGTCGCGCCGGGTGAGGGCATTCGTTCAGGTCAGGTCATTTGCTCCAAGGGTGCCTGTGTCAAATTTGCTAAGTTGTGACTGCCCAGGTGCCTTGTGCACGTCCGAGCGGCCCGTTTGCTATTTTCTCCCATGTGCCTCCGGTCGGGTGAGGGCATCCGTTCAGGTCGGCTCGGGTCATTTGGTCCGAGTGCGCCCGTGTTATATTTGCTAAGTTGTGACCGCCTGGGTGCCTTGTGCACGTCCGAGTGGCTCATTTGTCGTTTGCTCCCATGTGTGTCCATTCGGGTGAGGGCGTCCATTTGAGCGGGCGTGCCGTGTCGCACCGGGTGAGGGCGTCCATTCAGGTTGGGTCATTTGGTCTGAGGTCGCTTGTGTCAGATTTGCCAAGGCTTGACCACCTAGGTGCCTTGTGCACGTCTAGGCGGCTTGTTTGCCATTTTCTCCCATGTGCATCCATTCGGTTAGGCGCGCCGTGTCGCTCCGGGTGAGGGTGTCCATTCGAGTCGGGTCGTTTGGTCCGAGGGCACTCGTGTCAGATTTGCTAAGTTATGACCGCTCGGGTGCCTTGTGCACATCCGTGTAGCCCCTTTGCCATTTTCTCCCATGTGTGTCCATTTGGTCGGGCACGCCGTGTCACGCTAGGTGAGGGCATTCGTTTGGGTGGGTGCGCCATGTCGCGCCAGGTGAGGGTGTCTGTTCGGGTTGGGCCATTTGGTCCCAGGGCGCCCTTATCAGATTTTCTAAGCTGTGACCGCTCGGGTGTTTTGTGCAAGTCCAGGTGGTCCATTTGCCATTTTCTCCCATGTGCGTCTATTTGGTCGGGCGCGCCGGGTGGGGGCGTTTGTTCGGGTTAGGCCATTTTTTCCGCAGGCGCCAACATCATATTTTCTTTTCATGTGAAAGGTGGGTTGGTAATTGAGTTTTTTTTTTTGGTTGTGCCTAAAGAATGGCCTTGGGTCATTTTTAAGGTCCTCAGCTTTCTTCTCTCCATCACCACTCAGTAGCATATGAGCGGTAATGTTGGCCATGCTCATCCTCGAAGTCATGTTTGAACAATCTCTCCTGTCTGCTATGTTTCTTGCAGTTTGATGGGGTTGTTGTGTGTGTCTCCTTGAGATGAATAGCCGCTTGTTGGATTTGTTGAAATCAGTTATTCGGTATCTCTCTCTCGTGGCCCTTGTCACACATTTTCTCTGTTGAAATCAGCTTTTTTCTATGTCGCTCGTTGGCTCCATCTATGTCATCTCTTCGCTATATTGTTCATCTCCTCCCTTTTTGCTTGTGGGGGGAGGGGTTGGATTTTCGTGTGAAAGGTGGGTTGGTGATTGATTTGTTTGTTCGGGTGTGCCTGAAGAATGGCCTTGGGTCATTTTTAGGGTCGTCGACTCTCATCTTCTCTCCATCCCCACTCGGTAGCACATGAGCAGTAATGTTGGCCATTCTTGTCCTGGGAGGCATATGTGAAAAGAGTTACCCTTTCGCTCTGTGTTCTTAGAGTTGGATGAGGTTGCTGTGTGTGGCTCCTTGAGACAACTAGCCAATCGCCTATGTCACTCTCGTGCCCCTTGCTCTCTCGTTGGCTACGTCGATGTTGGCTCTTCACTATTATTGTTCACCTCCTCCCTTTTTGTTGGGTGGGAGAGGTGGGCTTTTCTCTCATTGGCTTCGTGAAATTGGATCTTCGCTATATTTTTCACCTCCTCCCATTTTGGATGGGGGAGGGTTTGGATTTTCGTCTGAAAGGTGGGTTGGTAATTGAGTTGCTTGTTTGGGTGTGCTTGAAAGAATGGCCATGGGTCATTTGTAGGGTGGTCGACATTCATATTCTCTCCATCCCCACTCAGTAACACATGAGTGGTAATGTTGGCCATGCTCATCCTTGGAGGTATATGTGAAAAATTCCCCCTTTGCTCCGTGTTCTCAGAATAGAATAGGTTTTTGTGTGTGCGTCCTTGAGATGACTGTCCTCTTCATTGTTTGGCTCTTTATGGTGCCGGTTTCTTGTGCTTGTACTCTTTCTATGTTAGCATTATGGGTTGAGATGCATACATTTAAGAGGAATGTGGAAGGGTTTTGGTTGTAAGCCGATCCTCTTGCTTTCTTTTTCCATTGGAAGATGTGAGGAGCGGTTCTCCTTGTTGTAAAATTAAGGTTTGATATTCCTTTCAGAGTGCACGTCATCTGTCCCTGTGTTGTCTTTGAGGTTTTGATATATGTGGTGGCCTATATGTTGGATCGAGTGGTCGACTTTTTCCTTGCATCTTTCATGCATAGTAGAATTATGCGGCTTGGAATGTTGAGACACAAGGTGATGGGCATTTCTTTGTTTTGTTGATCACGTATGCGATCGTGGTCCAATAGGGATGAGGCTTGTTAAGTTGATGGCCGGGGCTATATATAGAAGGAGGAATTCAAGGTGGAATGCTTCGACCTCCCTACTCTGTGTGGAGGTGGCTGCAGGTGAAAAGTATTCATTTTCCAGTGGGTAAGTCAGTGGGGAAATCCCCTAGGTTGCTTGTATGCAGGGGGTGTGGGGTGCGGGGCTGCCTGATCCCTCCTCTTGTTCGGATATGTTCATGCCTTTTGTAGCAAGCCTCTTGATTTGCATTTATTTTCTTCCTCTGCCTTCACATTAAGGTTTCCCCAGGCGATCAAGCGATCGAGGTCCATCGTTGCTGCTATCCGGGTGGACTCCTAAGTGGTCTTGGTGCAGGGTGGGGAGGGTTGGAGGGGAAGAATTTTCAAGAGGGGTTGCAGGATTGGTCGTTCTTGTTTTATTTCTATCCTTTTGCATCGAGGGTGTCGCAGGCGATCAAATAATCAAGGTCCACCATTGCTGCTGACTAGGTGGACTCCTAGGTGGCCTTGGTACAAGGAAAGGAGGGTCGGGGTGGAATTTCTAATAGAGGTTGTCGACTTGGTCATTCTCCTTCTACTTCCTTATTTTTCCTTTGTAGTGAGGTTGCCACAGGCGATCAAGTGATTGAGGTCTGTTGTTGCTACTGTCCGGGTGGACTCCTAGGTGCCCTCGCTACTGGGCGGGAAGGGTTGGAGGAAATTTTTAAGAGACATTGTGGGGTCGGTTGTTCTCCCTTTATTTACTTACTTTGCTTTCACATGAAGGTCACCGTAGGTGATCAGGTGATCGAGGTCCATCGTTGCTGCTGTCTGGGTGGACTCCTAGGTGGCCTCGATGCGGGGCAGGGATGGTTGGGAGGAATTTTAGAGAGAGAGATTTTGTGGGGTTGGTCGTTATCCATTTTTTTCCTTTGTTTTCCTTTGCATCGAGGTCGCCATAGGCACTCAAGGTCCCACTATATCTGCTATTAGGGTGGACTCCTAGGTGGCCTTGGTGCGAGGTGGGGAGGGTTTGGGGGGAATTTCTAAGAGAGTCTTGTTTTTGTTTTCTCCCCTTTGTATATTCATTGCGGCTATCATGGGTGATAAGGCTTTTTCCATCCTTGCTGGTTGGGGGGTGGTTACCAACTCCTAGGCGGCCTCGGTGTAATGTGACTCGACGGGGTGACCCATTTTTTCACTTTGTGGATCTTTCATCCATCATCCATTACGTTTTATGTCTTGCATGTCCTTGGCATGTAGTGTGTGTAGGCTCTAATACCTTCTTGGGGATGCAAGAGGTGCAAGGTATAAGAGCTTTACATGATATTTTGACCTCTCTTTGACTTGATGGGTGTTCAGGCTAGCTCTCTGTAAGAGAGAACTTTGAATGCCCTTTGAAGTGGGAGGGTGTTACCTGGTTGATCCTGCCAGTATTCATATGCTTTTCTCCAAGATTAAGCCATGCATGTATAAGTATGCACTAATTCAGACTGTGAAACTATGGATGGCTCATTAAATCAGTTATAATTTTTTTGATGGTACCATACTACTCGGATAACCGTAGTAATTCTAGAGCTAAAACGTGCACCAAGTCCCGACTCTTTGGAAGGGATGCATTTTTTAGATAAAAGGCTGGCGCGGGCTTGCCCGCTTCTCCGGTGAATCATGATAACTCGACAGATTGCACAACCCTTGTGCTAGCGATGCTTCATTCAAATTTCTACCCTATCAAATTTCGATGGTAGGATAGAGGCCTACCATAGTGGTGATGGGTGACGGAGAATTAGGGTTTGATTCCAGAGAGGGAGCCTGAGAAATGACTACCACATCCAAGGAAGGAAGTAGGCGTGCAAATTACCCAATCCTGACATGGGGAGGTAGTGACAATAAATAAAAATACTGGGCTCATCGAGTCTGGTAATTCGAATGAGTACAATCTAAATCCCTTAACAGTGATCCATTGGAGGGCAAGTTTGGTGCCAGCATCCGCGGTAATTCCAGCTCCAATAATGTATATTTAAGTTGTTGCAGTTAAAAAGCTCGTAGTTGGATCTTGGATTGTAAAGGTCGGTCCGCCTACCCGGTGTGCACATGCCCTTCCATCCCTCTTGTCGGCGGCGTGCTCTTGGCCTTAATTGGCTGGGCCGTGGCTCCGACGCTGTTACTTTGAAAAAATTAGAGTGCTCAAAGAAATCTTATGCTCTGAATACATTAGCATGGAATAACGTGATAGGAGTCTAGTCCTATTGTGTTGGCCTTCAGGACTGGAGTAATGATTAATAGGGACTGTCGGGGGCATTCGTATTTCATTTTCAGAGGTGAAATTCTTGGATTTATGAAAGATGAACCACTGCGAAAGCATTTTCCAAGGATGTTTTCATTAATCAAGAATGAAATTTGGGGGCTCGAAGATGATCAGATACCATCCTAGTCTCAACCATAAACGATGCCGACCAGGGATCGACGGATGTTCCTCTAAGGACTCCACCAGTACCTTATGAGAAATCAGAGTGTTTGGGTTCCTGGGGGAGTATGGTCACAAGGCTGAAACTTAAAGGAATTGATAGAAGGGTACCACCAGGAGTGGAGCCTGCGGCTTAATTTGAATCAACACAGGGAAACTTACCAGGTCCATACATAGTAAGGGTTAACATAATTAGAGCTCTTTCTTGATTCTATGGGTGGCGGTGCATGGCCGTTCTTAGTTGGTGGAGCGACTTGTCCGGTTAATTCTGATAATGAATGAGACCTCAGCCTGCTAACTAGTTATGCAGAGGTTCCCCTTCGCGGCTAGCTTCTTAGAGGGACTATGGCCATTTAGGCCGTGGAAGTTTGAGGCAATAACAGGTCTGTGATGCCCTTAGATGTTCTGGGCCACACACGCACTACACTGATGCAGCCAACGAGTTTTTCTTCCTAGTTCGAAAGCATCAGGAAATCTTCTCAAATTTCATCGTGATGGGGATAGACCATTGCAATTATTGGTCTTCAATGAGGAATTCCTAGTAAGCGCGTGTCATCAAATCTTGTTGATTACGTCCTTGCCCTTTATACACACCACCCATCGCTCCTACCAATTGAATGATCCGGTGAAGTGTTCGGATTACGTCGATGATGGTGGTTCGTCGCTGTCGACGTCGTGAGAAGTTCATTAAAATTTATCATTTAGAGGAAGGAGAATTCATAACAAGGTTACCGTAGGTGAACCTGCGGTAGGATCATTGATAGCAGGTTTTTTTTTTTCATTTGGGTTGTGCGGGTTTCGATCGTATGTAATCTAGGAAAATGTGGTGTGTCTCTAGGAGAGCAAGTTTGATACTTGTCGGGGTGGTGCCTCTTGCGAAAGAGACTCGCAACACTTTTAGTTTCCTACCTTGAGTTCACGCTTGTTGTTTCCTATACTTGCAAGCGATGCTTGTGCTTGTCCCACCCATCCTTTGTTATTATTTACCCTAATGTTTTTTTTGTATGGGGTTTGGAAGCTCGTTGCTCGGGAGCCCCCTCTCCAATGGTATGTTTGGTGATGCATGGTTGCTGTAGTCGAGGTGCTTGGTAAATACGATGAAAAAATTCAGACTCATTCGTAGTGGAGGTGGTTGGTCCTTTTTTCGTTGGAAGATGTGGGCCTCCATAGTTGGTTCTATCGAAAAGGCGGTGGTGGTGGTTTATGTGTTTTGCTTTGGCAAGCCTTTTTGTTGTTGGTTGGTTCAAGGGAGTGGTTGCACGCGCGCTTCCTACCTCAACCCTTTCGTAAGGGGAAAATGTTGGGGTGGGGTCAATATGGGATGGATGAAGAGTAGAGAAATCCGTTGGGCTGGCCACCCTAGTCCTCTCAACTGTTCCTTGACATGCCCTCGCAGAAGGGTTGGGTCTAGGTAATGAAATAGCCCTCCCTTGGTCCGAGCTCCATCAAAATTGCAAGTCTCCTTGTTAATGGGCATGGGGTAGCATTCATTTCTCATGCCTTTGGTGTTGAGGGAATTCCTTGTCCTTTCTTGAGCCACTCCCCACTTCCAAGGAAAGTAGGAAGTAGGTTATCTCCTAGTCTCACCATTTGGATTGTGGGTTTTTTGCGCGACTTGGACATTTCTTGGATGCATCAATTGTTGCAATAGCATTGTGGTGTGCGCTTTGGGGGCTTCCATCTTTTCAGGGTATGACATTGCACTATCGGCGTATTTGTGGCCTTGGGATTTATCCAGAATTGAGTGTCACCCTATGATAACTCCTCTGTGGAGTTCCGGTTGTTTGTGTTAGCCACCTATAATATTTTGTTATACCAAAAGGTGGCTAAGATATTTTTGAGCCTCCAAGGAACAAATTTTATCACTAAAAATTGTTGGCTCTTGAAGACTCCTTGAAGGCCTTCTTCCTTTGTCCAAAATCCTCATTGCTGTTCTCATCTCGTACTCTGAAATTTCTGCTGAAATACAAAGAAGAAACTGCTGCAAAGCCATCCCTTTTCCCTTTCTCCCACTTGAAATTAACCTTCTTTTCCTTTCCTTTTTTCCCATATTTTTCCTCTATTATTCATCTTTTCCTTTCTTTCTTTCATAAATCACCCTTCCCATGATTAAAAAATCACTTTTTAACCCTTTCAGCACCCTTTTTTTCCATTAAAAAACAGTGAAAAATCATAAAAATACAAGTATTTTTATAGACTTAAGCCCCTTGGGCTAAGTCCAAACCACTTCCCCTTTCATGCCCGTGTGTTAAAAACCAAGCGCCCAAGCCTTTCGGCGCTGATCGCATCGGATATATTTAAAATGCGCGAGACTTGTGCTCGATTCAAAAGTCTCGATTGCGATCATACTTTGGTTTGAAATATTTCAATGCGATTAATCCTTTGGAAAAACAAAATCCCGATCGCATCGTTTATTTTATATATCCAGTAAACTCGCCTCCGGCGCTTAAAACATTATAAATTTTCATTACTGTTCTGCTTTTTCCTTTATAAAACCCAAGAACCCGCTTATCCAAAGTTTCAACTTAAAAGCTTGAAATCACGTGTTAAATATAAAATGGTTAGTTTAAAGGACCGATCATGCAATCGTAATCGGGAAAATTTCAATGGGTTGATCGAAAGGATTAGGCCCAAATTTTCGATTGCGATCAGGCCCAAAGTTTCGATTGCGATTAGGCCTGCATGCTTTTATTTTTTCCCCCAATTGCTGTTCCTCCGACTCGCTCCCCGTCGTTGATTTAATCCTCGGATCCAACGGCTATCGTTTAAGCGCCTCTCCCCTCCCGATTGCGCAATCGCATTGGAGTTTCATTTTTCAATCGCTTCCCCTTTTTTGTCACCTCCGATTAAGAGCCTTCGATTGAATCTGGACCGTCCACATGTCCAGATCGGACGGTCAAAACTGCTCCGACTTGTTCCTCTCCCTGCTCTCCTTTTCGCCTCGTCTACGCAAATCTCCACCGTTGGTTGCCTCCATCCGACGGCTTCGCTCCTCCCCCGCCATCTGAAGCAGTTTAAACCCAAAAAACACAGAATTTCTTGATTGTTTTGTGTTTTGTTGCAGGTGATTTCAATGGTTTTCTGTGTATTATAAAGAAACGTCGGAGGTGGGAATGACGATTGTTGCGCCCATGATCTACCAAAGGAAACCATCCGCGGGCCCTATTCAATGGTTTATTAATGTTTCATGAGCATTGATAGCACGTAAAATGGCCTGCGCGGCCCTGCACATCGACAAGACACTGTTTTAATTCAAAACAGTTAAAGAGTATCAGTTTTGAAGGCATAGCACAGAAGAATAGAGGATTGAAGACATATATGGGAATTACGGCTAAGAATGCTTATCTAGAGCCTAATTCCTGGATTAAACACAGTCAATAGAAAATCATAAGTGTTTCGCTGACAAAAAAGGCTTCCACCGCTTCAAATGAGGCGAATTGATTCCTCAGCTACCATAAAAGCCACCTGTTGCCTCGAACCCTTCAAACAGAGGCCGGAGTTATTGCTTAAAGAAATATCTACCTTCAGCGCAGCCAGGGAGTTAATTCCGCCACAGGAAACTGATGCAACAAATATCTGCGGAGTTATTTCACACAGCATATGAGCCTCAAAGTCAAATAAAACTCACTTCGAGTTTTAAATCATAAATGTAAAATTTAATGCAGGACATCCACCTGTAATTTCTCCATCGATGCCTCTTAAGGGGCCGAGAAATCATTTAACGTTGTATTAAATGTGTTTTAAATCTTTTCTCAGATCTTTTCTCCTCATTCTTCTATAAATACCTCTGAAGAAGATGAGAAACGGTTGGTTGCAGAACTTGGAAATACACTTGAGCTCGAGGCTTTTATTTGTACATAGTGTTCACTGGCCCTTGAAGCTCTGTTTGCGCTAGAGTAGTTAGGTTGAATAGTGAAGATGATTGCTGGACTGAAACATTGGAATTGAAGATTGTAACTGGTTTGACATCAATATAAAAGCTGTTTCTTGGGATCCTGGTCTATATTGACGGTGATGTTATTCTCATTTGTAACTTGTTATTTTATTTCTGTTTTCATGTTGTTTCATTTTCCACTGTAAAGAACAGTTTAAACAGGGTTAGGACCTGCTGTATATCAGTAACCTTCTCTGGCTGAGAAATATTTATTTGAATGTTTTCTTCCAATCTGTGTTATTTAGGAATGACTTAATTCAGTTTAGGCATGAGAATGATGGCGTTCCCTCGTTTTATCGTTCTAGCTGAATATTATTTCTGAATGTTACTTTCAGTATATGTCGTGTGAAGATGAACTGAAGGAAGATATGGTTATCCCTGGTCCCAGACTTGTCTGCATAACTAACTGATTGTTTCCCTTGGAATGTGTTAAAAGCTGGCTAGTTTAGAAGCACTTACCAGATCTTAGACCATTCTGTGTTATCTTTGTGTTTCCCCTTGTTTTGTATGTTTTCTATTGGAAGTGTGTCAAAGGCTGGTTGGTTTAAAAGAACTTACTAGATCCTGGTCTGCTTTCGTGTACTTCTTAAGTGTTTGTCAAAGGCTAACTGGTTTAAAAGTACTTATCAGATCCTAGGCTGCTCTTCGTTCTGCATCTGTTTAATTCCCCTTCTTGATGTATCATTCCATTCCAAAAATCAAACTTTAAGGAGATCCTTAGAAATAGATGACTTGCCCCTTGGATCACACTTGATTTTGTTGTTCAATTAAAGCCCAGATATGACTCCATAGCCCAATAGACTAAAAACCAGCGTTATATCTATCTATCTGCCAAAACTGTTCTATTTGCTTGCAACTTCTCACTTTTGAAATTTTTTGCACTTAAAACTTTCCCCTCAAGTAACCTTTCATGCTCAACCATCCAAAACAAAATAAAACCCTTGGCCTTCATAACTAGCCTAATATCATTACCTTAAGCTTTTCAAAGACAATATCCATCTTTGTACATATTGGAGAGATCCCTCTCCGGATTCAGGAGGGCTAGATCCTAGAATCCCAAAGTTGGTTGAAATGTTGTTAACTCTGTGATTGGACTCTCCCAATCTTGCTAATAAATTACAGAGACCTAACAGTTTGGGCCCCCTTGAATTTTTGGCTGGAAAGGTTGTCGCGTGTCCTATACACGGAGGGGTGCATTAGTTGGGTGGATTTGCTATTAGTGCATTTTTTTTTTGAAGCCTTATGTGGGTCGGGTGGTCATTTACCTCTCAGTAGTAATGTGATCTAGGCACTTGTCTCGTCGTGGCCCTAGGCTTTTCTAGTGGTCAAGTTTAGGTTGTGGCTTGTTTTCTTGGTTGTTTGGTTGCCACTTGTTATGTCGTGTAGATAGAAAGGATGTCGTGTCATAATGTATGTGGAAGGGTGAGAAAACGTGGGATGCTTTTGATTGGGTGCCTTTTTTTCCTTCTTTTTGGTTAAGCCAATGTATTCTCTTGTGGCGGTGGCCCTCTGTTTTTCTATCTAGTGTTGTTTGAAATTTCGTCCCCTTTCTCTCAAATTGGATTTTTTTCGCGAGTGTTATGGTGGGTAATGTTTGGTTTTTTTTTCCTTTCATGTCATTTTCTTCCTTTTCTATCTCTTGCTTTATGGATAAAAGCTAGAATTGTTGTGGGTCGGTGTCAGAGAAGGATGAAAAGCAGTGCAAAATCTCAGGTTGGCCACCGTAGTCCTTCTCGGTCATCGTTCCTTGCAGTTCCCCCCTTTTTTGCGAAGGCACAGGGCTTTGAAAGCTTGTACTATTTGTAAGACTCCCCTTGTGATTGATTTTGGTCCCCATAGCTTTATAGAGAAAAGGTGGGATTACCGTGAATTGACGTTTTTGGAAGGATGAAAAAGCAATGCGAGTTCTCGCTGGGGTGGCCGCCCTAATCCTTCTCGATCGCTGACCTGTGCAGTTCCCGCCATTTTGCGAGGGCACGAGGCCTTGAAATCCTATTTTGTGTTTGAGCCTCATCTTCTCTACTTGCAGCCATGTTTTGGTTCTCCTTTTTCTTTTCTTTTTTTGGGTTGCTTTTTTCCCTTCCTCATTTCGGCCCCTAGCTTTACGGAGAAAAGGGTGAATTTTTGAGGATTGGAATTCGCGAAGTATGAAAGGCAGCACGAGCTCTTGGTTTGGCCACCCTAGTCCTTCCCGATCATCGTTCCTTGCAATTCTGCCCCCTCCCCCCTTTTGCGAGGGCATGGGGCTCGCGAAGAGTTTGTTATCTGTTTGGGCCTCCTCCTTTGAGCGGGTGGACAATTTTGTTTCTCTTTCTTTCATGTGTTTTTCTTACTTTCCTCGTTTCAACCCCTATCTTTACAGATAAAAAAGGGGGATTTTTAGTGGCTTGATGTTCATGAAGGGTGAAAATAAGTGCAAGTACCAGGGTTGCCACCCTAGTCCTTCTCGGTCCATCGTTCTTTACAATTCTACCCTTTTTGAAAAGGCACGGGGTTTGGAAAGCAACTCTTCTTGTTTTTCTGCTTGAGATTTCCCTTGTGAGGGGGTGGCTTCCAACTTCTCTTCCTTTTCTGTTATATACAGATGTGTTTTTTTCCCCTTCCCTTCCTCTGGTCGGCCCCCAGCAGCGTTACAGAGAAGAAAGAGGGGAACTGTTGCGGTTGGATTTTCGAGAAGGATGAAAAGTAGCGGAAGCTCCTGGGTTGGCCACCCTAGTCCTTCTCGATCACCGTTCCTTGCAGTTCCCCCCATTTTTTAAAGGCATGGGGTTCAGGGGCTTGTTTGAGCCCCTTTCCCTTTAGTGAGTGGGTTATGGAGTGGGGTTGTCTTCAGGGGGAAGGGAGCTTGTTGCTCTTGTTGCGACACATTGTACGTTGTGTTGGCTTTTAGCCATTTCTCGTGGGGGTGCGGTTTTTTGGTAACACACGGAAACGACTCTCGGAAATGGATATCTCGGCTCTTGTTACAATGAAGAACATAGAAAAATGTGATACTTAGTGTGAATTGTAGAATCCCGTGAATCATCAAGTTTTTGAATGCAATTTGCGCCCGAGGCTTCAGTCGAGGGCACGTCTATCTGGGCATTGCATCCCAATCAAACGCGCTCCTTAAAATATGTTAGGGAGCAGTGGAGTTGTTCGTTCGTGCCCAATGCGGTGCAGTTGGTTGAAATGTGGCAGGAGATGTTTCTTGGCGTGCGTCGACAAGCGGTGATCTTGTCCCCTTGGTTGGGCAGTCGGCGTTAGTCGATGCAGGCTCTGTGTGGCATCCCTGGAACTTGCTTTACTCTCTCTTGTCCTCCCATTGGGTAGGGAGAATTTAGCTCCAACTTGCGACCTCAACTCAGGCGAGAACACCTGCTAAGTTTAAGCATATAATTAAGAGGAGGAAAAGAAACTTACAAGGATTTCCCTAGTAGCGGTGAGCAAACCGGGAAGAGCACAACATGAAAATCTGTTAGGTCCTCATATTACTAGTGTAGTCCCTAATTTTTGTTAGTGTAACCCCCTTATTGTTATTATTTTACCCTTGTAAACCCAATTTTGTTATTACTGTGCCCTTAAATTATTATTGTTAGGTCGGCTAGGATTACATTATGGCCAACTAGGATTACATTATGGCCCCGTGGACTCCTATATATAGAAAGGAGGTTTTGTAAATCGTATCATCCAAGAATTGTTCATTTATGTAATGTATTGGACGTTTCCCCCTTGAAGTTACTTATTTATAAGGCGTTGATATCTCTTTTCTTCTATTTTTGGAGCTTGTTACTCAACATTTGGTATCAGCGGTTTGGATTCTAGGGTTTCGCTGCTCCAAACAGGTCATCGTGGAATTTTCGCTATAATTTTTTTTATAAAAAGTTTCAGAAGCTAAAAATTTTAGGGTGCAAATATGAAAGTTCGAGGAAGATTTTTCAAAAATTTCAGAGCTTGGTTCACAATATTTTCGGAGATATGATCTGTGGAAGTTAGGTCCTTTTTTAGGCTCCTAAACAGATCATCGTGGAATTTGCGCTATAAAGTTTTTTCTACGAAGTCTCAGAAGCTGAAATTCATAGGGTGTGAAGCCGAAATCCTAAGGAGCATCAGAAAAGAATTTCAGATCTTGGTTCACAATATTTTTGGAGATATGATCTGTGGAAGGTAGTGCTTTTTCAGGCTCCTGAATTTCATCTCAAAGAGGTGATCATGGGAAAATATCTATAACTCTCTCTCTGAGCATCAAATTTGAGTGCCATAAAAAGTGGTCACTATTACATGGACTTTAGTTTCTTGGATATCAATTTCAGAGCCAAAGGAAAAAACAGTGACACATGGCAAGTCATACAAATTCGCTATACTGAACTAGTCCATAATTAAGTCATTGTGGGAGATTGGACACAACTTTGTCTTGGAAAATCCAAATAAAGTCAGACCTGTGGCATTCGAAAGAAAATTCAGAGGGCTAAATAATTACCTAAATTCAAGTATTGAAGTGCTTCAATTACAGAGATAATCCAATTTCAATATTGAGCTCCTCAAAAGAAATAAAAAGGTGTGTATTTTTTTTTACGAATTGCATAAGTCTTGTTTGAAGAATCAATTTGAAATGATTCCAAGGGAATATTGTAGAATAGATATCAGTATTGGGTTCTAAAATATGCCTCATAAAAATAATTCAACACCCATTGTGCCTTCAGAAGGCTCTACTATGACTCATGAAGATGAAGAATTTCAACATGATCTATCAAAATTACAAGAGTAAGTGCAACAAATTTCACTCTCGCAAAGAGCAACAAAAAATGAACTGGAATTTTTGAAGAAAGGCATGGAAGCTAATATGGATGAAATGAAATACAACATCGTAAACATGAATAATGATCTAAAAATAGACATCGAAGGTTTTACAAAGTTGATACAAGAAATGTTTCCTAATGGTGAAAAGATAGTAGAAGAACCTCATGATGAGAACAAAATAAATGTCAATCCTGATTTCATAAACTATAATGTTGGCGGGAAGAACCACCATATTCAAAAAATGGATATGAGGAAGTTTGATGGAAAGGATCCTGTAACATGGATACTACAGATGGAGCAATATTTTGATCTCCATGACGTGAAAAACACACAAAAGGTACGCATTGCAACTTTAAATTTAGAACAAAATACATTTGTATGGTATCGATGGCTTTGCTCTCGTAAATTTTCTTTCACTTGGTCAATTTTTATATAGGAAATGATAGCACATTATGAGGATACAAAGAGCAACACCTTCTTTAGCCAATTGATAAATCTCAAACAAAAGGGTTTAGTGTGGCAGCAAATTGAGGACTTCCAAAACTTGAATATAAGGGTAACTGATATTCCAGAGGAACACAGGATCGATCTCTTCATAGGCACTCTAAAGGATAACATCCAACATGAAGTTCATGTTTTGGAACCGGATTCATTGGAGGAGGCATTCAGGTTAGCAAGAAAATTTGAATGTAAAATTATGGCGACAAGGAAGCCTGCCACTCAATTCTATAAAGAAGGAAGTGTTGCTATGCCTAGATTTCCACAACCTACAAGGTTGACACCACAAAAATTGGAAGAAAAAAGAGCAAAAGGGCTTTGCTATAGTTGTGATAGCAAATACACTAAAGGTCATAAGTGTGCTAAGAAGAAATTATTCTACATAGATTGTGAAGAGGAAGAAGAAAATGAACAAGAAGAGGATATACACTTGGAACCAGCCCTCAAAGAGGAAGAAATGAATCTTACCATATCGTGTAATGCGCTAGCAGGAATTACCCCTCCTCAAACTCTCAAGATACAAGGACAAATCAATAAGAAAAAGCTAATAATGTTGATTGATTCAGGTAGCACCCATAATTTTATTCATTGTAAGGTAGCCAAGGAATTAAATTGTTTCCTATACCCAGCACTAGAATGTCAAGTGATGGTTGCAAATGGAGGAACTGTAAATTACTCTGGAAAATACCATAATATCAAGATAACCATGGGGGAATATGTATTTACTATTCCAATGCTTTCCATTCCTATGGGAGGTGCTGATGTTGTACTAGGAGTACAATGGTTACAATCTTTGGGGACGGTAGCTTTTAATTTTCAAGAACTTTTCCTGAAATTTTTTTCAGAAGGAAAGGAAGTTGAATTACACGGTATTGAAGGGAAGTCGGGAAGGATAATAAGCTCTAATTTCATGAAAAAGCTTCTAAAGAAAGAACAACAAGGCGTAATTGCACAATTATGCTGACGAGAAGTTCCGACATCAAAATCATCTATTTCTGCAGATCTCCAACAAGTCTTGGACAATCATTCCAAGGTGTTTGAAAATCCCAAAGGACTCCCACCTATTCGTGATCATGATCATGCTATTCATTTTATTCCAGGAAGTTTTCCTCCAAACATCAGGCCTTATAGATATCCTTACTTCCAAAAGAGCGAAATTAAACGTATGATTGCAGAAATGTTAGAGGCGGGTATAATTCAACCTAGTCAAAGTTATTTCTCTGCTCTTGTAGTATTGGTACACAAGAAGGATGGATCATGGCGAATGTGTCCAGATTATAGGGAGCTCAATAAGCTCAAAATTAAAGACAAATTTCCCATTCCTGTGATTGATGAATTATTGGATGAATTATATGGAGCAATTTATTTTACCAAGTTGGATATTCGTTCAGGATATCATCAAATTAGAATGAAGACTGAAGATATTCCAAAAACAACATTTCAAACTCATGAGGCTCATTATGAATTTTTGGTCATGCCTTTTGGCCTTACCAATGCACCTTCTACATTTCAAGGGTTGATGAATTCCATTTTCAAACCCTTAGAAAATTTGTGCTAGTAATTTTTGATGATATGCTAATCTACAGCAGGTCTTGGAAGGATCATGTTGAACATGTTGACAGGGTGCTCAAACTATTGCAAGAGAAACAATTATATGAAAAAACATACAAATTTTTCTTTGGAGTACAAGAGGTGGAATATCTGGGTCATATTGTATCTCACGAGGGTGTTAAAGTGGAAACAATTAAGACCCCGGAACTTCTACAACCTTTATCCATTCCAAGTCAACGTTGGGAGGAGATTTCAATGGATTTTATCACAGGTTTACCTAAGTCCGAAGGAAAGAGTGTCATCATGGTGGAAGTTGATAGACTTACCAAGTATGCACACCTTTGTGCTTTATCTCATCCATTTAAAGCAAGTACAGTTGCTACTACATTTATGGACAGAATTCAAAAGCTACATGGAAGCCCAAGGGTTATTGTGAGCGACAGAGATCCCATTTTTACCGGAAATTTTTGGACGGAGTTATTTTCTTGTTTGGGTACTCAATTAGCTCATAGCTCATCTTATCATCCTCAATCTGATGGTCAAACTGAGATAGTAAATAAATGTTTGGAAGGATATCTTCGTTGCTTTGTATCTGATAAACAAACACAATGGGCCAAGTGGTTACCTCTCGCTGAATGGTGGTATAACACTTCCTTCCATACTGCAGCAAAAATGACCCCATTTATGGCACTTTATGGATATCATCCACCATCGATCACATCATCTTTAAGGGAAAATTCGAAGGTTCAAGCAAGAAGATCACATCAAGCATCAAGACACAAAATTGAATGAAACAACAGGAAGATCAACATCGCAGCGAGAGAAGTTTTGATGTAGGATATTGGGTATTTTTACGGCTACAACCATACAAACAAATGTCCCTCAAGCAAGCTAAGAAGGATAATAAATTATCACCAAAGTACTATGGTCCTTACAAGGTGTTGCAAAAGATTGGTACTATGGCATACAAATTGGAGCTCCCTGCTTCTTCACGAGTGCATCCAATTTTCCATGTTTCATGCTTAAAGAAGGTTATAGGTGAAAATCTTCCAGTTCAAACAATATTGCCAGAACTTGATGAGGAAGGAAAAATCATATTGGAACCTGAAGTGGTCACGGAAACAAGAAATCGACAACTACGGAATCGATCAATTTCAGAGTATCTCATCAAGTGGAAGAACTTACCCACTGAAGATTCTACATGGGAGGATGAGAATTTTATACAGAAGCACCCAGAGCTACTCAAGCATTGAGGACAACACTTTTTTAAGGAGAGGGGCATGTTAGGTCCCTATATTACTAGTATAGTCCCTTATTGTTGTTAGTGTAACCCCCTTATTGTTATTATTGTACCCTTGTAACCCCCATTTTGTTATTATTGTGCCCTTAAATTATTATTGTTAGGTCGGCTAGGATTACATTATGGCCCACTAGGATTAAATTATGGCCCCGTGGACTGCTATATATAGAAAGGAGGTTTTTTAAATTGTATCATCCAAGAATTGTTCATTTATGTAATGTATTGGAGGTTTCCCCCTCGAAGTGGCTTATTTCTAAGCCGTTGATATCTCTTTTCTTCTATTTTTGGAGCTAGTTACTCAAAAAAATTAGGTGGCAACATCGCCTGAATTGTAGTCTGTAGAAGCGTCCTCAGCGGTAGACCTGGATCAAGTCCCTTGGAAGGGGGCGCCTGAGAGGGTGACAACCCCATCGGGCCGGGACCCTACCACATCACGAGGCGTTTTCGGCGAGTCGGTTTGTTTGGGAATTTAACCCTAATTGGGTGATAAATTCCGTCCAAGGCTAAATACGGGTGAGAGATCGATAGCGAACAAGTACCACGAAGGAAAGATGGAAAGGAATTTGAAAAGAGAGTTAAAGAGTGCTTGAAATTGCTGGGAGGGAAGCAGATGGAGGCTTTCAATGTGTCTCAGTTGGATGTGGAACGGCTCAGGCTGGTCTGCCGCTCGACTTAAGGTGCAAACCAACACAAGCTGTTGCATCGTCACAAGTGTGGGTGGAGTACCGCCTGTCAGTTTTCCATTGTGGTGGTCGAGGGATGAAGCGCGCACCCTTGTGGTGGGCCTTTTGCACCTGCGCACTCATGGTGTTGGTTGGTGGGCTTTCCATTCAGCCCGTCTTGAAACACGAACCAAGGAGTATAACATGTGTGCGAGTCGACGGGTTTGAAAACCTGCGAGGTGCAAGGAAGCTGATGGGTGAGATCCCCTCTCTATGGGGGGTGCATCGTCGACCGACCTTGAGGTTATGCGAAGGTTTCAAGTGCAAGCACACTTGTTGGGACCTGAAATATGGTGAGCTATGCCTGAGCAGGGCAAAGCCAGAGGAAACTCTGGTGGAGGCTTGTAGCGATACTGACGTGCAATTCATTCGTCTGACTTGGGTATAGGGGCAAAAGACTAATCGAACCATCTAATAGCTGGTTTCCTCCGAAGTTTCCCTCAGGATAGCTATATCTCACACACAATTTTTATCGAGTAAAGAAAATGATTAGAGGTATCGGGGGCGTAACGCCCTCGACCTATTCTTAAACTTTAAATAGGTAAGAGGGTGTGGCTGCTCCATTGAGCCGTCCCATGGAATCAAGAGCTCTAAGTGGGCCATTTTTGGTAAGAATAACTGGCGATGCGGGATTAACAGAAAGTTGATTTACGGTGCTGAATTGTGCACTAACCTAGATCCCACAAAGGGTGTTGGTTGATTAAGACAGCAGGACGGTGGTCATGGAAGTCGAAATCTGCTAAGGAGTGTGTAACAACTCACCTGCCGAATCAACTAGCCCCGAAAATGGATGGCGTTGAAGCACGCAACCTATTCTTGATCGTCGAAGAAATTGCCTGGCTTCGATGAGTAGGAGGACACGGGGGTTGTTGAGAAACCTTGGGCATGAGCTTGGGTGGATCGGCCCCTGGTGTAGATCTTTGTTGTAGTAGCAAATGTTCAAATGAGAACTTTGAAGACTAAATTGGGGAAAGGTTCCATGTGAACAGCACTTGGACATGGGTTAGTCAATCCTAAGAGATGGGGAAGCCTTGTATCAAGGGTTCACTCTGCACGAGCATCAAAAGGGAATCGAGTTAATATTCCCGAACCGGGACATGGTGGTAGGTGGCAACGTTAGGAAATCCGGAGACGTCATTCGGGGGCACTAGAAAGAGTTATATTTTCTTTTTAATAGCTTTCCCACCCTCGAATCAGTTCACCTGGAGATAGGGTCCAGAAAATAGAAGAGCACCACACGTCTTGCGGTGTCTAGTGCGCCCTCGAAAGCCCTTGAAAATTTGGAGGACCGAGTACCATTCATGCCCATTCGTACTCATAACCGCATCAGGTCTCCAAGGTGAACAACCTTTGGTCAATAGAACAATGTAGGTAAGGGAAGTCGGAAAAACGGATCCATAACTTTAGGGAAAGGATTGGCTCTGAGGGCTGGGCCTAGGGTTCTGCACCCTCAACTCGTGAGCTGTTGGTAGTCTGCCCGAGCTACTCTCGTGGCTAGGGTGGGCAGTTGCATGTCGATTGGGCTACGGGCGTAGAATGCCCCCTCGTGGGGGCTTTTCCCTAGGCGACGAATAGTCGACTCAGAACTAGTACAGGCAAGGGGAATCCAACTGTTTAATTAAAAAAAAAAATTGTGATGGTCCCTGTGGATGCTGACGCAATTTGATTTCTGCCCAGTGCTCTAAATGTCAAAGTGAAGAAATTCAACCAAGCGCGGGTAAACGGTGGGAGTAACTATGACTCTCTTAAGGTAGCCAAATGCCTCATCATCTAATTAGTGATGTGCATGAATGGATTAACGAGATTCCCACTGTCCATATATACTATCTAGCGAAACTATAGCCAAGGGAATGGGCTTGGAAGAATCAGCGGGGAAAGAAGACCCTGTACGAGAGGAACCGTTGATTCACACAATTGGTCAATTGGTCATGAGACCGGGGAAACCGCAACCCCAGCACAGGGTACTTAGGGGTTCCATGCCGTAGTGTGATATAAACCGCCCCCCAAGTATGGGGAACTTCGAGTTTCCATGTCACGGCACGATGGAAACTGTCGCCCAGGTCCGCGGAGCTTGGGGGTTCCCATTTTTTGCGGCACTATGGATACCGCCCAATTCTAGGAAAATCAGGGATTTCCACATCCTGCCATGATAGAAATCATGGCCTCAATGCGGAGAGCTTGGGTTTCCATGTCGTGGAATGACAGAGAACCGCCAAGCCTACGGAACCTTGGGGCTTCTGTTTTGTGGCACGAGGGAAACTGCCTAGTTCTGGGAGCCTTGCGGTTTCCATTTCCCGTCCGGACGAAAACCGTGCCCTTAGTGAGGGGAACTTGGGTTTCCATGTCATGGCATGACCGTGAATCCCCAAGTTTATGGAACTTGTGGTTTCCGTTGCACGACATGGTGAAGAACTGCCCAAGTCTGGCGAAGTTGGGGCTTCCATTTCGTGGCGCGATGGAAATTTCTCCCCTGGTCTGTCTTCGGAACTTGGGGTTTTCACACCTCTTCATGACAGAAGCCATCCAAGTGCAGGGAAGTTTGGGTTTTTTAAGGACCCAAGACTTCATGAGGCATGTTAAGGGTAACGGGTGTGCCCACCGGGCGTTTGGACGGTGTTCAGGCGTCGTGCGACGTTACGGGAAAATCGTCACATAGTAACCGCATGGGAGCGGGTGTGTGGCGACGAGTGGAACGAGTGTGTCACACATAGCCAGTGGTGGCATTGGAAAAAGTGACATTATAGGTGAAACATCACACCGTAGCCAGAGTCATAAAACTGACGCATGATTTGAGTGGCTGATGCTACACGAGTGGGCAGACAGCTGAACAATGGGGGTCGGCTCGGGTCCACCGAGTGACCCACAACACACACATGATACACGTATTAATATGGAGAAGTCATCCAAGCAACAATCAAGAAATCTCATGAGTGCGAGTGCATTGGAGCACCACGAGCTAAGCCAACATCTCGTTGGTGAAGGAAACATGGCGGCGGTGAACGTAGGATGAGCGCAGGTCGAGTCAGGTTGTTGATGTGCAGGGCGTGCAGAATTCCTCCACAGGGCATCCACACCGTAGGATGGGTCAATTCGGGCAACACGGAGGTCAAGTCGTGTGACAGACATGCAGGGCGTGCAAAACTTCTCCACAGTGCATCCGTAGTGCAAGGTCGGTCGGGCAGGCCATCCGTACGATCTGAGCTTTATTTCAAAGGTCGTTATGAAGGCATCATGAGTCATAATTGAGTATCAAAAGTTGAATTAGGTGTGTATTGCGAGACGAAGCTAACCACGTAGCTGGGGAATGGATTGGACAAACAGAGAGCTCGCGAGGAGGTCTAAAATCATTTGCAGTGCCGACCCGAGTGACGTGGCAGCACTTGGGCAGTTTTATGCAGGATATTCCCGAGGTGAATTATAATGTTGTAAATGATTGTTGTGGGCTAGTTAATGATTTTAAAGCATTGTAAGCTTGGAAAAAAAGGTGACTTGCCTTGCCAAAGAGAAAAGGGGGTCTTTTGCTGGATTGGAACTTACATTGTATTTCATATTTATGAAACATATTATCGAGCAGACCCATTATCAACTGGGAGTTGCCCCTCCCTTGTATGTATGGGCATACACTGTGGATATGATGATGATGTTTATGTTTTTTGCACATTGAAATAAAATTTGATTAACTAATTTAACAAGTGTTCCTAAAGGCGTAGTCTACATACTTGAGTATTACAAAAAGGAGAAGTACTGTAGTGCCACACCCCATCCATAGCATGGTTGAAAGATCACTGAAGGTCTAGGGGTGGGGTAGGTTTCCTCGCCCCGCTGTGACAACAGTCGCCCAACTGTGAGAAATCTAAGGTTTCCATGTCCCTGCTCAATGGACACCGCCCAATTATACGTCTGTCGCGACGGAAACCGCCCCTGTAAGACCCACGAGCCAAGGATGATGACGGATGGCATTGGAAGCGTTCGGTGGACATGCGACAAAAACCATGATGAAAGGTTAGATGGGTGCACCGACGGACAAAAAAATCATTCGGCTATTATGCAACGTTATCATGGTGATTGTGCAACGTTTAGGAGCGATGTGCATAAATGCATCCAAAAATGGCTGGGCATTGGCTTGGAGGTTTATAGGTCGGCCATGGTGGCAAGTCGACGTTAAGGAGGAAATTTCACATTGTAAATAAGGCTTTATGGGAATTTAGTGGGTTGACCTTATATGGGTCAAGCCCCACCCATGGAGGCAATGTGTGGGAAAAGGCACAAAAAAAAGGAGGACGTGTTATGGATGATAAAAGAAAGCAAGAAGGACATCAACTTCTTGTTTATTCCACCATTGGAAAGCTAATGCGTGAGCTAGAGCGAAGGTCGAGGGTGGAGGGCGAAGCTGCAGCATGGAAACAGAGTCTGGGTTGAGTCAGGTAAAAACGCATTCGGTGTTCACCTGCAAGTCGAGTCGAGTTCCTTCCGCAGGGCACATGCAGTGCAGTTTTCAGTGCATGGTCGAGTTAGGTTCCTTCCGTGGGCGCGTTTAGGTCGAGTCAGGTTCGTGGAGCATACCTGCATTCAGGACGCGCGAAATAGTGTTTTAAGGCACAAATTTCGTTTAGTATGGTTGGGTTGGGTCGAACACGACCCGAACGCGTTAAGGAAATGTGTGCAGACCGTGACCCCGGTGACCTGCGTGTAGAAACACGTTCAGGGTGTCGAGGGCGTCTATGACCCGAGTGACCCACTCGAACCAGAATTCACGCAGACTTCATAAACAGGTTCTGAAAGGGAATGGGGTTCCTTTGGATTTTTTGCACTGTTGGGAAGTTGTTAAGGCTAGACCAAGGTACAAGCACATTTGGTAAGAAACATAAATGGTTTATGGAGGCTTGGTTGTATAATTATTGCAGATTGTGTATATTTATTGAAGAATAATATCTGGCAGACTCATTAATGGGATTTTCCCCTCCCTTGAATGTATGGGCATTCATGTGGTTTGATATTGATGTTTATTGCTGTTTTATTTCCGCACAAGAACACTTCAGAAGATTAATTAAACAAGTGTTGAGTTAGGCGTAGTCTACTTATTGAGTATTTGAAAAGAGAAAAATAAGGTAGTGCATCACGTATCTATAGAGTGGTTGTTTGGAGACTACCATAGGTATAGGGGTGTGACAATTGGTATCAGAGCTACATTTTCGTGGCTTTTTTATTATTGAGCAGGGATACAGTTGCAGTGTTTCAGGTGGTATTGAAGCTTGATGGATGGGTTTGTTTCATTGGAAATGAACTTCAAAGAAATTAAAGAGAAGTCGAAGGAAGTGGAAAAGGAGTTTGATGAGGCGAGTTAGACCATTGATACATTGTGCAAGAGGAGGACATCTGGCATGAACAAAGATGAAATGTTTCGACTTATGAAGAAAGTGAGAATTCTCCGAGAAGAAATGGACAAGGTGGAAGAAGAGCAAAGGAAGTTACTTGATAAGCTTCTCAAACTTAGAGACCTTGGAAAGATGAAGCATGGTGGCATGAATCCCACTATGGCTGAACCAAAGGATCTTGTAGATGTGATTAAAGTCAAGGAATAACTTGATGAACAAGTTTGACCATGACCAAGCACATTACAAGCATTAATGGTGGATGATTCTAACAAGGATGTTGCAGATGTAGTAGAAGTCGAGGACGAACTTGATGAACAGGTTGGACCAGGGCCAAGAACATTGCAAGCATCGGTGATGGATGATTCTAGGGAGGATGTTGAGGATGTGGATATGATCGAGGAAGAACTCGTGGAACAAGTTGAACCTGGACCAAGCACATTGTAGGCATTGGAGGATGAACCACATGAAAATGTTGCAGAAGTGACAATGATTGAGGAGGAACTTTATGAGCACGCGATACCAGGATTGGAAGCATTGCATAAATTGACAAGGATGGAGGACACTCGCTTAGAGAGTCTTCATGAAGATATGACTCATGTTTCAATTGAGCATCTAGGAGATGGACCATATGCAGGGATGGGAAAGAAGATGACTTCTTTTCCAATACCATGGAGGACCTTTCCTCGGGTGACTATCATGGAACCTTGTACATTGGAGAAGCAAGGAGCATTTCTTGTTGTAGACCTTGATAGGGAAATTTGTGACCTCTCTCTAGTAGGTTCAAATTCCCATGACAAGGGTGGAACATGATGATATTTTTGATAGATATGGGTCATGCTTAGACCCATGGAAATTGGCTAGGTTCCCGGCATGACTCATGGACTGCCTTGGTGGTAGGGCACATTGTTTGGGTAGACTTCTTCATGGCTTACAACCAATAAGGAACTCTTGGTGCACCTTTAGTGGGGGAGAAGCCTTGGATGAAGTACCCATGATGATGATGGTAGAAGTGACGGAGGGCACTTAACCTATACACTATACACATGATGGCGACTAGAGTTTAGATGAGTCTACTCTTGATGGACACATGGGCAACCAAATTAATGAAAATTGACATGAGGGCATGGCAAGACATTATGTGGAGACATTATGCAAGTGCACTTACTAGGTGCCACTTATGAGCATCATGGAGGAGTGTCAAGCAGGAATATGCTGAGCGTGATTGATTGTTGGTGCTACATGGAGATATTTTATAGATGGGTTGATGGATGTTGTTCACTTTGAGCAACAGGACATTGGTTGGATGAGCAGCCTATGAGCACATTCATATGACTTTCAGGGTGAGAACAACTTGTGGTGGCACTCGTGGGAAATACAAGTATTCTTGCCAATGCTTTGGATAGGATGATGCATGGGAGTTCATGATGGAGTTGCATTTATTGGAGGCTTCATACTACAATGATCTTGCAGTATCTGGTTCACTGAGGAGTGTTACACCCATTTTTTGGTCATCTAACTCATTATCATTAGATGAACCCAAGTACACCATGTAAGACCAATTTTACCCTAAGTAAAATTGCTTTCACCATGTCAAATAACATTGGTCCATATTTCCTGGTCATATTTAACCCAAAAAAAGGAAATTAATTAAATAAATCATTATTTATTTAATTATTTCCTAGGAACAAGTTATTTAAATCATTATTTAATAACATTCCTAGTTAAATTTGACTAAATCATTAAATAAATCATTATTTATTTAATTATATCCCCATAATCTCCCTAAAATAATAAATAAATCATTTATTTATTTATTGTTTATAAATAAAATAATTGACCCACATCAAAAGACCTTTTCCCTCCAACAAATATAACAAAATATTCCTAAAGTGTGGTTCTAGAATTTGATTAATAATATTTTATTCATGGAACAAGTTCTAGATAACCCTAATATTTTGCTATAAATAGGAGGGTTTTCCCCATTCATTAGTCACCTTCATTGCATTAGATCACACTAGATCTATTCTTGGTCACCATTTTCCATTTTTGCTTTGTGAGCTCCCATTGAGTTCTATGTTTGTCAGGGTTTTCTACCACAATAAGAGAGAGGACTTTTAGATCTGAAACGCTGAGGACTTTCAAGAACCCATCCCATTGAGGAGAACCGGAAAACACCTTTCTTTTTTTCCTCTCAGGTGCCCCATTCTTTAATATAATAAAAATCATTCTTTTAAACACTTTGTTCTTGTCTTGTCTATTGGATGCATGGAGCCATATTATATTTTATCTGCTTAATGTCTTTTGTTCTTAGATCTGAATTTGTGCAGCAGACTTAAAGATATTTTGCAGCCATAATCGATGTTAGGGCTATTTTTATGTGTAGCTAAAGTGATCTTTTACGAAGAAAGATTCATACTAACAATTGGCGACTCCACACGGGCTTTCTTTTGCGACCGCTGTCGTTTTACATATTCCCGCATATCTAGTTGTTTCAGACCCTAAGGTTTCTCTTCCATTTTATATTTTTCTTATTTTTATGGTGCTTTTCACCTCTAAAACCCTCAAATAGTCAAATTTTTAACCTCCATGTGTTTCTAGCCTTATCGCACAGGTGACAGACATCAGCCGCAGCTAAGATGACAAATTTTTCTGAAATCTGCCGCCGAGAGAGCTGGATCTGCAGGTCACAGTTATCAGCCCAAAAAGTGTGACCTAGAGTTGAGGTTGCACTTTTATGCCCTAAATCTGTGACCTGGACTGCCAAACAGGTCAGAACCTGCAACCTGCACTATTTTATGCAATTTTACATCACTTTTTCTGGGTTTGTCTGAAGCTTCTGTCAGGGTTTTCCAGCCTCTGCCTCTGCCCGTTTAGACTTGTTTCTGATCTGTTTCACTCAACTAAGTGGGAATATTGCCCCTTAGGGCTCTAGTACCCTCCACGTTTTGTGGGAGAGTTTTTGCTGTTTCAGAAGTCTGAATTTATAGAGTTTCAACCTTATTACTTTCAGATCTGACACCTTAGTTTTAGATCTCTTTAGATTAGCTCTTCCCCCTTTTCAAATCACCTCATATATTTTTTTTTGGGTTCATTTCTAGGGCTGCCTCATCGCCCCTTCTATTTTTAGCTGATCTCCCCCTTGTTAGTAGCAACCTTGCCTCTGCCTCTTTGCTGTTCTCTGCACCTCTTTTCAACAGATTTCTCCTTTAGATCCCTATCCCTCCTGACCTTAGATCTATTGGCCTCTTTTTGCGTGCCTTGCCTAGTTTTTTCCCTCTTGTAGACCATTTTTGAGAGACCCGCCTTCTTGGGTTAGATTGATGCATTAGTAGCTGTTAATTTTCTGTTCTTTTAGTTTTATTTACTGAAGATTTATTTTCAGTTACACAACACACTTTTTCTTTTACTCTCAAAATGTCTAGTTTTAAACAATTAAAATTAACGAACACCACACACTAAACCTAAGTGAAGAAGAGCCTGGTTAACACCGCCTGACAAAGACTTTAAAATCAATTATCACTACACCTCTCCGCCCTTGACCTCACTTGATTTTTTCCATCCCTGCCCTTATTGGTTTTTCTTCTTCCCGTCATCCTTGCACCCACAAGATGTTTCTCCCAGAGACTTCTTGGCCTTCACCCTCAGTTTCCGATTGATCGAATTCCTCCTTCCCGTCATCATCGAGTAAGTCCTCCCCTGAGTCCGCACTCCAACTCTTCCTATGATTGTTCGGGTTCTCCCCCTCCTCTTGCTTCCCCCCTATTACCTTCACCATGTCTAGTTCTAGACCTAGCCCTAACCCCAGTTCTATTGCCGGGTCCGTGTCCAGTGGAACCCCTACGGGACCTACCTCGACTGCCCCATTACTCCCTTATATGGCTGGCCTCAGTCTCTTCAATTTCAATCAGCTCATTAATGACCCTATTAGACATGATATCAGTTGGCCTGCTATGCCAACCAAGCTCCCCTTCGACATTCCCAAGTTCGAAGGCTTTTCTATTGAAGATCCATCCAACCATATTCGATCTTTCTACATGTGGTGTTCCTCCAATTCCATCACCAATGAATCCATCCGTCTTCGATTATTCCAACACACGCTTACCGGCGAAGCTTCCAAATGGTATGTTGACCAAGCCGCCTCTTCCCATACCACCTTTGCAACCATTTCCCAAGCCTTTCTATCTTATTTCTAGCTCCCCCTCTGATACGACACTGGTACTGAACTCTTAACTTCTTTCCATCAATCCTCTTCGACCCGCCTTTCTGCTCATGTCCAGGAATGGCGACGAAGACGGAGCTTGTGTCGCACTCCCCCCTTTGAAGATTAGGTTTACATGGACTGGTTCCTTCGCTCTCTCTTACCTCCCATTGGCAAAGATGTCGCATCTCATTTTCCCCAAACCGAAGAAGCCGCCCTCTAAATAGCCTTGAAATATGACCTTATCTACGCCCAATCTGGCTATGCTTATACCGTCCTTCCTGACCTTCCCAAGCCCGTTGGCCCTAATGCCTTGGGGTCATCTCATTCTACCAACGGTATCATTGGAGGTCTATCCCATACCTCTGCCCACCCTCTTCCGGGCTTCCCTCCAGGAGGGGCCAACCCCTTTGGCACTTTTTCCCCTCCAGGTAGCATGTATCCAGGATACAGCATGGCTCCTCCTTTTTCCCACCCTCTTTCTTACCTCAATGTTGCCCATCCTACCCCTTATCCATATCCACAACCTGGTGTCCCAGCTCCTCCAGCATTTGGACCGCCCACTCCCTTGCCTTTTCCACCCCTGCAATCACACTTACTACCCCCTCCAGGGCAAGTATTTGCACAGCAGGGGGCACCTAATTTTCTTCCTTCTCAAAGCAAGAGGAAAGGAAACCAATCTGCCCCTGGCAATCATGGACCCAATCCTTCAAGTATTGATCCTCACACTGTTAACCAGCCACAGGGTTCTCAGCCCAATTCGAATAGGCCACTTCGCACCAATAAGCCCTATTCGTGTTGCGGTGTTTATGGTAATTACACTCATGATTGTCCCTTATTACCACAAATGTGGTAGATGTGGGATTCTCAGGCCACTGTGCGGGGACCACATTCCTCCCCTACTATCCCTCCCACCTCGGCTACTTCTCAACCCACTGTGTTTACCGATCCTTTCCCTCAACAAGGATTTGTTGCCACCCAATCCCCTCATGCCTCGGTAACCACTCAACCTTCCCCTTCTGGTTCCTCTGATTACCAGATTCTCATGATGGCCTCTGACCCACCTCTCACCGTCAACCTCAACCTTCAAACTTGGTCCCGTCAGTATTCCACACCTCCTGTTCCATCTGTATCCGAGTCTCCATCGTCAGGTCCTACAGAGCCTCTATCGACACCCAATGGTCCCTTGCAACTCCCCCCACCCAAAGCTGAGGTTCATCCCAAGCCTCCTAAGGGACCATTATGCCGAAATGATGCCTCTGGTCAGGCTACCCATTCATACAGCATAGTAGATGATCTGGCCCAATCTCTTGCGGCCATTTCAACACTGGAACTCCTCCAGTTGTGTCCTTCTCAAAAGAGGGCTCTACTATCTACCGTGGGCACTGTATATCCTGCCGATCACAAATTGATTATTTTCGACACCCATCAGTCAGACCATCCCCCTCTTCCTCCTTTGGTTGCTTTCCAAATCCCAGTCAAAATCCAAAACGCCAATGTTGCTCGGTGTATTATTGATGAGGCGGTATCTACCTGCGTAATGTCTGCTTCAGTTTGGAAACAACTCGGATCCCCTGAACTGGCCCCTTCCACCATCACCCTTCGTGCGTGGGATGGCCATGCCTCCCAGCCCATTGGCCTATTCCGTAACTATCCTATCACCCTTGCCAGCAAGACTGTTTGTGTCGACGTTGAAGTTATCGACGCCCCTCTTGACTACAACATCCTTTTGGGGTGTAGTTACACCTAAGCCATGTCAGCCGTCCCATTCGCAGTCCACCACAAGATGTTTTTCCCTCATAATGGCAAGATGTTCACCATTGACTAATTGACCTACCATGAACCAAAATCTCAGACCTCCCCTGAGTCTCCCATCTCTACTATCACTAATAAACCAACTGTTGATTCTTTGACCATTGTTTCCCCTGGCATCTACAAAGATTCTTCTTTGCTTGGAACTTTTCTTGGTCCTCCCCCTCCTCCTATTTCTAACCCTAGCTTAGCGAAAGTTTTCATGATGCAATCATCTCAGGCTGGCCTTCCACAACCTACTCTGGCTAGTAAGCAACCTCAATCTCGCCCACCGCCTCCTGCTCCTAGCCCTTCACTTCATTCCACCGAACCTTTTTCACCTGAACCTTCCCATCACACTCAGGAACCTCCCTACCCTCCTGAGTCGGTTCCCTCAAGTCTCCACCATATGGGAGTCGTCCCCCCTGGTCATTACCCCACCGGTCAAATACCTTTCATTGCCCCCCCCCCCCTCGGCATCTATTCAGTCTCCATCATGGCCACCCTTTCCCTCCCTAATTTAACCTTGGGAGTTCCAGTATGGTATCTTACTCCTCCACCTGAGACCCCACCAGGCCACCCCAAACCATACATAGCCGTGACACCAGTGCAACCGATTCCCTACGCTCCTTCCACCACCACTGTGCCCCTAGCCCCTCCGCAGAACCCTCCTAATGCTGCGACAACTACAGGCAAGAAACAAAAAACTCACAAGGGGGAATCCAATGACAAGGCCACCGCACCTGACCCTACCCCTCCCCCACCCACCAAGCCTTGTGCCTTGTGTGATGGTATCGGTCATCCCACCCACACTTGTCCCAAGTTGCCCCATATCCAACCCATGGTTAAAGTCACGTTCCCTAAATCTACGATCCCTGAAACCTCTGTTTCTTCCTCATTCATAGCCAAGAACCAAGGACTCTTCGCACCAACAAACCATGTGCTCTGTGTGGTGCCCATGGCCATTATTCACACCCTTTTCCTCACCTCACGCATTACCGAGCCTCTTTAGAGGTCATCCGCGAGTATGAAGTTGAACAAAATTAATCCGCCTCTCCCATCCTTGCTCAATATGCGTCTAGTCTACTCACGGATCCCCCTGCTACCATTGACATTCCTCCCCCTGATGTTGATATGTCAAACCCTGCTGCTTCCCTTATATACCTATCATCATCCACGCGCTCCATGGCGTACATTCCTTCTGAATCCACTCCACCTATTCTGCTTGATTCCCCTCCAGGCACGGGTTCTTCATATTTTGACCATCTTTTTACCTGTTCTTCTATCATTTCCCGTGATGACCTGTATCTACGCCTCTCTTCCCATACTGATGATTTAGGTACCTTTGCAGTGTCGTATGGTCTCCTTGACCTTTCCATTCCCTCTCTTAACCATGATCATACCATCCGTATCTTCGATGTCCGTCGCAGCCTTAGTGCCCGCTCTTCATCCCATAGTTCTCATGCATATCCCTCTCGTCAATCTATGAGTCCTAGAATTCCTACCCAGACCGCTCCCTCCCATCGTTGTCAATGGATGTCTATCCTCTACTCACGCTGCCATCCTTTTTCTCCTTCCTCCCATTTCTTGTCTTATGACACTATTACATCGGCCCTCTCGTCCACACCTTATCTGGGCTACGCCAATGGGGCAAGTCGCTATTCCCACCATCTCGCTTCAGCAGCATGGGCCATCTTTACCCCCTTGCATACCCTGGTTCTTGAAAATGGGGTCTACATTGGTAAGGCCACCAATAATCAGGCGGAATATGATGCAGTTCGTGGTCTCTTAGCCGATGCCCTCTCTCATCACATCCTCCATATACATGTTCATTTAGATTCCCTGCTTCTTGTCTTACAACTTAATGGTGTCTATCGTCTGCATAACCCTATCCTATTTAGACAATATTTATGAGTGCAACCTTTGATCCGAGAATTTAGATTCATTACATTTAGCCATATACCTAGAGATCAAAATCCCTATGTAGATCAAATCGCAAATCATGTTCTAGACTTGCATTTATCACACACAACACAATAACATTTAACACCATCAATAAAATGCATATACATCATATATATTATTTAACATGTGTTTTTAGAGCCCATCTACTCTGAAACATATGACATGCCCATAACATGTTACAATAACAAAACTACAAAAATGGGGGGCACCACTCACCCCTACATAGACACTGGGTGGCACCACCTTCCCTACATCTAATCATCCTTTGGAGGATCCCGAGCCAATGGCTCTGCTCCCACAACTCGTAGATCACGCACAGCCTGACCGGCCATCGCCATGCATCACATGATACCTATCCAATCCGAGGGTAGCCCAATACATAACTCTATGTACCGGTCGTCTAAATCCTGCCAACCACGCTCCGATACATTGGTCAGCAGCCCCTCACATCTATGCCGAATTTCCTCCACTAGAGAAGCCATATCCTCTCCCTGCACCGTCCTTGATCCACTTGCACATGTAGCTCCTGTCGCTGCAGGTCGTCCCATATATCCGGCTGGTTTTACTGGAGCTATATCTGCATTCCAAAAAACATCACCATTAGCACCATGTATACTAGTCAAAAACTCTAAAATAAACATAATATATTAGTTACTTGTCACTTACCATCAGGCCCCCACACTCGACCCGGCGGAAGCGGAAAGTCCGGATCTCCCCAATAACTCATCCCACTATAGGGATAGTCATGTATGTATAATGGAATTTGATGCCAATGTGTGAATAACTCTGGTCGGAACACCCATCCGACTGCCCCTCCCCCTCCTCTACACAGTAGTCGTCCCCACCGATGCATCCGGGGCTCTCTCAGACCTCCATCAGGCAACTGTACATGGGGTCGTAAGGTCAGGATCTTCTAAAAGAAGAAAGAGCACAACACCATATCGTAGGTGCAATCATGATTCACTTGCCACTTGCATAGCGACAGCTGTTGTTTCACCGATACCAACATCATCTGGGCCCACCCATAGTAGGTCCCACTCAGCACACTCTCCACAATCATCATCTTCCCTCCAGTGATGTGATGGAACGCCTGGCTACCCAAGATTCGCAACACTGCTGTGGCCACTTCCAGGGTCTCCAACCTCTCTAGATCACCAATGGATATCCGAGTCCCTTTGACTCGGACACCTGGTCGACAATGTTGCTCAACAAACTCCATAATTTTACGCCCCTGTGGTAACACTGGCTGCGTATTTCCCACCATCCCTAATGGTGGGAGACCAGTCAAGAAATACAAATCCTGGACCGTCAGCTCAATCCTGTGCCCCTGCACTACAAATGCCTCATGATCTGAATCCCAATAACTGATAATCTGGGCCAACAAGGGCTCACCAGCCCTCATCAAAGGGTTCTCCAAAAACTTTAGAACCCCATGCCTAGCCAATGCACGATGGACACCCTGATCCACCTGGATTTCCGTCCATAATGTCCCTAAGTCTTTCTCTCTCCACTTGATCCATATATCTTCCATATCTACACAAAAACATCATTTTTTTCAGCCTCCAGATCAAAAAAACTGCATTAACATACACCAAAATAGAATCTCAGCCCATAACTGCACTGAAACCCCCCACATCTAACAAGTCGCACTTTTTGGGCAAAACCTGGGCCAGGTCGCACTTTTCAGGCCAAACCCTGCGTCCCAAGTCGCAGATTTTTCCCCAAAAAGTGCGACCCGACCGTAATGATGAAGTAAGGGCAGTTACTGAGATTTAAATCCCTAATCTGCAATTTGAATCTATCAAAAACAAAGCTTAGGATTAGGCCTCTTACCTGCAACTGACGGATCACAATTCCAACGGTCATTTTGTCTGCTACGATCTCCGCAAGATTTAGGGCCTTCTCTCCTCTCCACATTCACCACAGCTATACAAGCAAATTGTTGAGGAGGTAAATCCCCTCTGCGGACAGAGGCGATCCCTACTAGCCCAGCAAGGGTCTAGCAACAAACAAACAATGCTATGACGCAAGCTCCTAGTTACGAATGAAAGACTTGGGATAAGAGCCTACCTGGATTCCAACGCTAGATCTGAAGAAGAAGATGCCCCCGTCCTTCAGCCATGGCAGATCACAATCCTTCCACGATCTCCGTGGACGAACACCTGCACACAGAAGAGACGAACAGATACATGCATAGGAACCAGCATACGTAACTAAATATCGGTCAGAAAAGATATAACTCGCATTAACATGATTGCAAAAGGAGTGGAACCATAATCATAGTCATCTATTAAAGTGATAAACGAATAGAAGTTACAACCGAGTTCTGACGTCGCAGCCTCCTTCGAACGGGTCCCCGGTTGTCCACGTCTCGCAAAGCTCACCAAGGAAAGGGAAACCTCTCCAGAGTCTCGTAACAATGGTCTCCTCGCTTAATGGGCCTTAAGGGAAAGAAGGGATTCTTTGCAGTACAAAGGCACTTGGGAATAGGGAGATGCAAAGCTTCAGCACTTCAAGACTAGCTTGCCATGGATCTGAGCAAGCTTTTATAGATGGGGAAGGAGGGATTTGGGATCCCTATTATTATGGGATTGGCCCTATCAACAAGGAAGGTTCCATAGAAGGTGGCAAAACTACTTCCCTTCCATAGAATTCCCGCAGCCAAACCTCCCAACTCAAGATAGGCAATGGTTGTGAGTTTGTTTGAACTCAACTTCCGCCATCCATATTTAAAAAATAGTCCCTAAAATGGGTGGCGCGATTGCTGCTCTATGACAGAGCGCCAAGTGGCGCGACCTCTTTACAGGATTTCCCTGATTGGCGCGATCAGTGAACTGCCTACCCGCGCCAATGCAAAAAGAGCTGTTTTTCATGGATTTTGCAAGGAGATGTCTCAAGGGGAAATGAAGCTCATACCCAGAGGGATGCATTGATGATGTTTTCAAGGCATGACAGTGTTCACAGGTCACATAATGGGTCCTCCATTGTGCGGGATGGGGAATGGTAGGGACGGTGACAAATTACTGTGTAACAGATGCCCCCTAAAGCATGAGGCCCGAGAGAGAGAGGGGTGAAATGTTTTACGAGAACATGTCCAACTGAAGGCCCGCCGTCGGAAAACCTGCACAGACAGATACAACTGATATCTCAAGTACATGATGTATATATATGGTATGGACGCAGCCATCCGAACAAAGTATGCTATAATCCGGATCTAGGGTATGGGCGCAGCCATCCAACTAAGATCAAATAAATAGACTCAGGTATGGTCGCAGCCATCCAATCATCGAGTCATGTACATAATGACAATAATCCACAATCGCAGCCTGGATTACAACAGACACAATCCAGGGTCTTGCGCTCCATCTCGACCCAACAAGTACAAGTTCTAGCACGCGAATGTGTGAGCTGATGTCGAACATGCAAGAACATCGTCTGATTACCAGCCAATGATGAAAGCCGTTAACAGACGCGAGAGAAACCACCAATAATGACGATGGTCCTCAAGGTACTACAGGTACAATCTACGGCGTGTGAATAAATGAGCTGACGTCGAACACCCGCAGAATCATCCGATCGGAGGCCAATAATGAAAACCTCTCGTCGAATGCGACGAACCCGCCATTAAGGCATGCAGGCTCCAAGGTACCATCAGGAGTCTCTAGACCAACTTCCTGGATAATGAGTTGAAGTCGACAGGAAGTGACCTTGATCGAAGGTGGGCCATAATGATTCCCACATCATCGACACGAGACAGAGGAACATAATGTTTTGTTGTGAATCGGGGCCATATGAGAAACAGAGGAAGGTTGATATTCGCAGAGGCCAACTTCTCTTGAACATATAAACGACACGACAATGGACTTGGTAGTATTTGACGTCAACAGATCAAAGGTCATGGCGACGAGGCAGTGAACAGATGAGAGGTCAAAAGAGATTACCCAAACCCATGGAAGCAAAGTGAAGCAACGAGATGAGATGTCCCCAACCCGACACGAATGCAGACCAGTGCCATGTTCAAGAGCGACATACCGCCGACGACAACGACGATGGTTCCATTTTTCCCCCACCATTTCTGGCGAGTACCCCAATTATTTTTGATAACAAGCTTGAAGGGGATAGCATATGCTTGTGATATAAGTCCGCCCTTCGGGCGAATCCATCCTAGTGCATTTAACGAGTCCTAGGAAGGATAAACTCGGAGAACGTCATTTCGACGAAATCCAATGTCATCAGGGTTTAACGAGTCTGACAAAGGAAGAACTCGGCGTCTTTTCATGTTTAGAGAGTTTGAAAAGACAGCGGAAAAGAAAACTCCACAGGTCCCTTTTCGTAAATAGTTCCCCAGATCCGAAAAGGTAGAAAACAACATCCGGGAAAACCTCCTAGTCGCGATAGGCTAGGGTATTCCTTTTTCGTAATCGATCCAGCCCAGCCCGAAAAAGGGTTAAACTTATACTGGGTGAATGTCGATTCGTGTCCATTTTAACGAGATCGAAACGACAAGGGCCTCGGCGATCTTTTCATATTTAGAGAGTCAGAAAAGAGCCGAAAGATGACTCCAGAGTGACTTTTTCGTGTATTTACCGAGTCCGAAAAAGTATAAAATACAACTCGTTTCCACCTTCTAAGTCGCAAAAACCTGTCACTGCACATACCCAACAAGCGTAAAATCCATTTTCGACATAATACATGCAAATATTTGACAAGAAATAACTTTTAAAACTCATTTTAACGTCGAAAAGTTATAAATATGTCCAATGGTAAAAAATGAAATTATTTTTTACTATTTACCTTGTGGAGAGCAACAGTGGTCCATTTGGAGCAGAATCTTCTGACGGCGATTGCGACCAATCCAGGCAACCATTCAGCGTCTCGTCTGTGACAGGTAAGAGGCGCTCCTTTTCTCTTTCTTTCCATGCATTTTTTAATGATTTCCCCTTAGAAACCAGCTCTGTAAGGGCACCTTTGAAATTTTAGGGCCGGGCTGAGTGGCGCGGGTATCGGGCACGGACCCGCGCCACTGAGCTCTTTTTACCAAAGGGCCCGCGCCACATGGCGCGACTGTCAACAAAACAGTCGCGCCAACGGCGGAACCCAATTTTCGCCTAAAATCCCACCATTTATGCCAAATTTCTTGAATTTTTAAGCTCACAGAAGATCTAATTAAGGGCTTTGAACCATGTGAATGCAGATAAACAGTCAGAATGGTGATTGAATGGAAGGAACGGGAACACGGAGATGAGGACGAAGAGGCCATGCAAAATGAGAATTGCATGAATGCTCTAAGGGACCGTGGCTTAAAGAAATTCTTCCTCACGCCATGCTTACGAGCTCAGCCTGAGCTCCTCCAATATTTGATCAACCTCTGGGATGAAAATGACCAGGTATTCAGAATACGAGACCAGGTGTTGGAATTGGAGGTCACCGACATTTATTTTGTTACCGGATTATCCCGCAGGGGTCCAATCCCTGTACTGACTGGGAGCAGACCATCAGGGGAGAAGATGGAAGAAGTAATGGCGCGGGCGTGCCGTGGGGCACAAACAGGAACAGGGAGTAAGAAGGTGTACATCCCGACCATCCCCGACCTGTCACTGAGAGTTGTACTCCACACCATTACGCGGGTTGCTGGATCACAGGCACCGCACGAGGCTACAAAGACTCAACTCTTACTGGCCTCAGAATGCATGGGTCCCCGACTGTATGACTGGGCAACAGCTGTCACCATTAACATGAAAAGGCAGCTCACAAAGTGCAAAAAGGGCAAACTGAAGCAGTTTGGGTATGGTTCCATCTGGGTGTCGTTCATTCTGGAACGCATACCAACCTTCCAGGGCCAAGAGGCCCCTGTGGCGAGTCCAGTACCACGAGAGCCGAGAATGGCTCGCTGGGCAGCACTGATGCCCAGATCTGGAGGCGGGCAACAGATGTCCTGGAAGCCCGAGTTCTTCCGATGGATACGGCGCCAACTGATCGTTGTGGAAGATTGGCCCTATGCGGGAACTGACTTTACAGGGGACCCGGATCTCCCGCTACCAGAAGGAGACCACTGGGACGAAGAGCTGGGTAAGACCTCATATTTTTGATTTTATGTTTATATGTTTTTTTTTTTTGTTAATACACACTTGTCTTAACACAATTATATATGCATGCAGATGTAGGACCTGAGAGACCAGTCGGGATGTCTCCTATCTTCCGGAGGACACAGCTCGCCCCTGAGATCCAGGGGGAAGGTACCGGAGGAGAGGCACTGGTTCAGAACCTCGAGGGGATCGTCCATGGGATCCCAGACTACGCCCGACTGTCAGATGTACCGATGGAGTACCAGCGCCATACGGTGGGAGTCCCAAACCGGCTCCACCGAATCCTGAGGCGGCTAGTGCGTGCAGTAACGTGCTATCATGAGCACCATGCTGATTAGTCTCTAGGATTTAGCCACACCATTTTTTGAGAGACACAGTGTCTCCGGATGTATTAAGACACTTATGTATATTTTTTGAGTTTTATGTGACACACTTCTATGTAAACATTTCGATATCTATATATGCATATCTATTTCCGGATGAGTCTTCTTTACATGTGATGATGATTTATAAATTGCGAAAATGTCTATCTAACACCAAATTTGCTACTGTATCTGCTAATGCATTCAAATGTCTGGGTATATGATGATATGTAATATATTCAAAATTCCTTTCCAGTAATCGAATACGAAAATACAATCGTAAAATGGACGGGTTTCTTACCGAATAGTGCCCGTTCAGCTGCAACACTACAAGCTGTGAATCTAGGTACACGAGAAATTCACGGATACCAAGGTTTATTGCCTCGGTTAATAATTCCAACACGGCGCTATATTCCGCGATATTGTTCGTGGTACGTCCTAAACAAACACCTTGTAGGTCGATCAACTCACCAGCAGGATCGTAGATTACCCAGGCTGCAGAAGACAGATTCCTGGTACTGCGGGAGGCACCGTCCGCGAAACCAACAAATGGATGAGTCGACATCTGCACAACCAGGAAGACCCGATCAGAAGAAATATGTTTACAAAGCACACCACACCATGCACACAAATGACAATCACACACCTATGTACACACACCACACCAAGAAATCATTTCAGGCGTAGTACTTCTTGAGGTACAGCCCATTCCTGGGCTGCGCCAATGGAACTCCTTCGTATTCTATAAGCTCGTAGGCCCCATTTTTCAAAACACGTTTTACTATATAGGGACCATGCCACATGGGCTGGAGTTTACCGGCACCAAGCTTATCATGTGCCTGATCGTACAAGAGGACTAGGTCTCCTTCAATGAAAGAACGGGGAGAAACAGATTGATCAAAATGAGATTTGACCCTCTTCTTTTGTGCTTCGATGATAAAAGCAGCTAGACGACGGGTTTCATCCAACCGTTCAAGATACAGAAGACGCTCTTCCTCAGGAGAAGTATCCGGTAAGAGCTCCACAACTAACTTAAGCGAAGGAATTTCACATTCAACCGGCAAAGTAGCTTCCAGACCGTACACCAGTTGGAATGGTGTGAATCCGGTTGCACTTTTAGCAGATGTTCGGTACGCCCAGAGAGTTGAGAACAGTTGGAGATGCCAACTAGATTTATGAATCCCAACTGTTCGTTGAAGCATAGTGACCAAAACCTTGTTCACTGCTTCAACCTGACCGTTCGCTTGAGGGTAGTATGGCGTTGAGCTGTCGTGACGCAGGCCCAACGCAGCTGTCAGCTCCGCCATCATGTAATCACGGAAATGAGTACCGTGATCAGTGACGATAGCTTGAGGGACCCCGAATCGTGCAATAACATGGTTGAATAAAAAAGAAGCAGCCGTTCTTCCATCAGCAGCAAGTGTAGGCATCGCCTCGGCCCACTTAGTGAAGTAGTCGATGGCGACGATGATATACGCATGCCCCCCAGCCGAGTGAGGGTTACACGTCATAAAATCTACGCCCCATTTCGCGAAAGGGCCGACGGTAATAACGGGATGCAAAGGCAACGGCGGCGCGCGCATCTTGCGCTGAAAAATCTGGCACGGATGGCATTTTCGGACTGCAGTGATGCAATCCTTGAATATAGACGGCCAGAAATAACCTGCCCTCAGAATCTTTTGGGCAGTGGCATATCCGGACATGTGTCCACCACAGGCGCCACTGTGGCAGTCATTCAAGACTTTCTCACCCTCGTCCAAGGTAAGGCATCGTCGGAGCACCGAATCTACTCCAATACGATATAGGGTATCTCCCACTATGCGGTAGGGTTGGGACTGGTGCCGAATCCGACGGCCTGCAGCTTTATCCAACTCAGACCGGAATGTCGCGGTCTGAAGATACACTATGATGTCCCCGTACCAAGGATCACGAGTATCGATAAGAAACAACGTTTCGTCCGGAATATGATCTTCAGAGTGTTCAGGAAGAGAGTCTGTAGGGAGAGAACATATCAAATCCGCGAAGACCAATGATTTAGTTGACTTGGCAGTGGTGAACTCCAAATCAAACTCCTGCAGGATGACGATCCATTTGGAGTACTTGCCCCCCAGCAATTGTCTGGAAAGAATATATGTCATGGGGTTGCAGTCTGAAACCACCGTTATCGTGCGCAAAAGGATGTAATGGCGAAAGCGCTGTACAGCGTGTACGGCTGCTAAGGCCAACTTCTCAACATGTGCGTAACGCGTTTCCGGGTCGAGAAGGTTCCGAGAGAGGTAATAAAAAACATGTTCATCACCGTTCTCGTCATCCTGCACCAAGACCATGGCGATGGTGCTTAATGCGGCGGCTAGATACAAAGTAAAGTCGCGGTGGTAGTCCGGAGGACGAAGCAACGGAGCATTGACTAGCAATGTCTTTAGCTTCTCAAAGGATTCTTGAGCGATTTCGTCCCAATGAAAGGGAACATTCTGCTTTAACAAACGAGTGAATCCTTTGGCCACCTCGGCGTAGTTCGGGATGAAGCGCCTAAGAAAATTCGCTTTCCCTTGCAGACTCTGCAACTGATAAAGGGAGGAGGGTGACGGGAGATTTACAATGGCCTCAACCTTCAGAGGGTCGAGGCGAATTCCGTCTTTCGAGACTATAAAGCCTAAAAGACGGCCAGAGTCGACGCAGAAGACGCACTTATGAGGATTCAGCCTAATATTGTAGCGTCTGCAACGAAGAAATATCTGGCGAAGATGTTCCTGATGATCCTCTCGCTTACCCGAATGGGCAGGCAAGTCGTCCAGATAAGGCTGGACAATATGGCGAATATCATGAAAAGCATATGACATGGCACGTTGAAACGTGGCGCCAGCGTTCTTCAAGCCGAACGGGAGTTTTTTATATGCAAAAGTGCCCCACGGACAGATGAATGTGGTCTTATGTTGATCCTCAGGTGCAATGTTAATCTGGTTGTAACCTGAGAAACCGTCCATTAAGGAGTAGATCTCACTCCCGGCGCAATCGTCAATAATCTGATCGATAAACGGAGTGGGATAATTGTCCTTAGGATAGGCGCGATTGATATCGCGATAATCTACACAGACTCGAATGGTACCCTGCTTTTTATCGACAGGGACGATATTGGACACCCATTCTGTAAGGGGGATAGGATAAATAAACCCCGCGTTCAGAAGTTTTTCAACTTCTGCCTTGATAGTGGCGGCTTTCCGAGGATGCATGGGACGCAAGCGTTGGCGCACGGGTTTCGCACCTGGATAGGTTGGAATCTCGTGCACGACAATACTAGGATCAATTCCCGGCATTTCCTCGTAGGACCATGCAAAGACATCTCTGAACTCTTTGAAAAGTTCCGTATAGACCCGGATCTCTTCAGGAGAACAGGTCACACCCACATGAATGTTCTCAACAATCCCTGGTTTGACAGAGATGTTGATAGGAACCGTTTGAGTAATGTTACTCAGATTGCCTTCCGAAAAGACCTCATGCGTCAAGATCGGTGTTTGAAGAGGAGGGGAAGGAACCTAAGTAGCATAGCGCTCGAGACAGTCAGTCATTGCCCCCAGGCTAGGCATAAACGAGGAACGATGATGCCCATCGCCCCAGGGTAGCTCCTCCAGAGACATAGTTTCAATGATAGCCTCATCTGAGGGAAAAATCTCTCTAAGAGGATCAGGCGAATCAGCCTGACCAAGCCAGGGGAATTGTGAGTAGACGTCAAGAGCCATGCTCATCGGAGCATGCTGAGGAGGTGGAGGGTCCGATGCAGCAACAATCTCACAGTAGCTGATCTCTACTGGCGTTAGAGGCATGGACTCTCCAAACTCATATACCTGCTCAGGTGTAGGAATCAGCCAGGGGTCATCAGTCCTGGACAACATGTTGACTTGAGCGGTATTCGGTGGCGGCGCAGGGAAAATACCCATGAGGACCGGGTCTTTGAAAAGACCAGGTCCTATGCTGTCTGGGGGATTCGGAATTTGATCCACATACGGCACGTTGTTCTCGGAGCTAGAGGTAAAAAATGACAACTGGTCTACCGTGACAATCTTGCCCTCGTGAGGGAACTTGATGAATCGAAAGACAGTAGACGGCACGCAGAGCATGGCATGGGTCCAGCCGCGGCCAAGAAGTATATTGTAGTTGAGTTTAGCGTCAACCACTTCTACTTCCACGTTGACAGTTTTTCCCTGTAATGTAATCGCCAGACTCTCGAGAACTCCCAGGGGTTTAGATTCCCGGCCATCAAATGCCTCAAGGGAATTGGGAGATGACGATAAGGTTGGAGAGCCGATGGCTTTCCAACAAGCGGAGGACATAACACAAGTAGATGCACCCTCATCTACGACGGCTCTGTGAACGTTCAGACCATTAATCCCGACTTGAATAACCAAAGCGATTTGATGTGGAAGCCGGGGAGTAAAATTCTCCAGATCAAAGGTGAGAAGGCTCGAGTCGGCGGGGTCAATACCACCGATGGCAGACAGCAAAGCCTTCCGTTATGAAGGACAACTTTGAAGAACCTCAAGTGCAGACATGGCACATGGCGCCTGTGCCAGATCCTCAACGATGCTATAATGTTGAGCGGCACGAGCATTTGGATTATAAGCGGATCTCCGAAGAACACCCTTGGGAGGTGGCTTCACAACGGATTCAAGAGTCGGCTTCTCAATTTCCAATGAACCAGAAGCAGATGCGGGAGGCGGTCCATCCGCAACTGCCTTCCCGGGTGCCTGCTGCTGATTATTGTAATCCTTGGACCTCGTAGCGATAGTGATAGGTGCATTAGTCTTCGTCATGAAAACTTGAGACCCAAACGGTACAGATGATGAACCTTGTTCGACCATCTGGGTCTGCTGAGATGGAAATGGCTCTTTTAAAACAGCCGGAGTTCCCTTTGAGCCTTTAAGAAGTTGACTGACTTCGGATCGTCTTGGACAATCCTTAGTGTAATGGTCACCTTCACAGATGAGGCAAGGAAATTTCGGCTTACGTTGTGGGCCATCCTCAGACCGAGATTTAAATTCCGGTTTTGGGGCATCAGATTTTGATTTGCCTTTGCCCTTCTTCTTCCCCTTGGGGGATTTGTCCGCAGGATTGGCCTGAACGGCATTCACCTCCGCGGTTTTACCAGAATCGGATGAGGCGGGATTAGCAGAGGGATTATTGGAAGAATTAGCCTTCTGCTTCCCATTCGAAGACTTCTTCGAATTTTGAGAGACGGAACCAATGACACCATCCACGGTAGGGGTGGGCGGGGCCTTTTTGGCTCCGGGCCGTGGTGCATCAGGCAGGATGTCATAAAGCGTGCCAGATTGCGAATAAACAAGATCCAAGTACTGGGCACGCGCGATAGCTTGTTCCTCCGTCACACACGCTCCCATCGCGATATCCTGAGCGATTTTATTCACAAAGGAGGTGGTGAACCAGTGAGTCAAAATCTGATCAGGTATGTGAAACTTGATCAGTCGACGACAGCGCCGCCACTCATGGATGTGATCCGAGATGTGAGTGGCCGAGTCCTGCTTCAAGGAAGACAGGAGGTGCGTCCCAGTCTCGTACCGGACTGGTAACTGGAAATGCATGAGGAAAGCCATAGCTAACGAGTTGAAATCCTGAAAAATACCACGGGACAGCTCTATGTACCACTTAGCAGCAGCTCCTGTTAATGTATGCTGGAAAAGACGCAAACGAACCGAATCGTCAGTCCAAGAGTTAGACGAACACCAGAGGTGATACGTCATCACATGCGCCTGGGGGTCTTCTCCAGATTTGCCCTCAAACTTGGGACAGTCTCCTGGTATCTTGGTCGGAACCGGGGGCCAATATGGATTATGAGCAATCGGATCATTGGTCAACTTCGAAACATCCGGTAGATCCAAGGTAGCCAGGAATGGCAATGGAGGGTTAATTCCCATGCCAGTCCCAGAATAAGGTCCGGTACCCATGCTCCACGATGGTTGTGAATATCCCTGCCCCCATGGGTTCTGTCCCGTAGGATTCTGACCGTGGGGGGCGTAATTCATATAGCCAGACTGATTTGGTTGCTGGTAACCATTGTGTGGGGCCTGATAACCAGGGTTCGGGCCCTGATTAGGCGTCTGCCCCGTATAAGCAGCGTTTGGATTTGGCTGCTGAGCATAGTTAGAACCGTGTGGAGGAGGATGATACTGAGAGCCTCCAGAGTGGTTATAGTTCGGTTGAGATTGACCATGAGGATAATAACCACTCTGAGGATGAGTAGACTGCTGATAAGTGGAACCCTGCGGAGCCTGGTACGTAGGGCGCAGCTGTTGATTTGGCTGCGGCATTGAATGAGCAAGCTGCTGAGCAGAGTGAACAGAATGAGAGGGCTGCCCTGAATGAACAGGTTGACCCGAGTGAGGGGGCGGCCCTGAATGAACAGGTTGGCCCGAATGAGGGGGCGGCCCTGAATGAACAGGTTGGCCCGGATAGACAGGTGGCGCTGGTTGCGCAGGCTGACCTGGTTGTAAGTGAGCCCCAGGTTGCACCGAATAAGCTGGTTGGCCTGGAGGCGGGACACCAGGTTGTACCGGATGACCCGGTTGGCCTGGTGGTGGAACAAGACCAGGTGCTTGCTGGAAACCAGTTTGACCTGAAGCAGAACCATAGGGTGGTCCTGGCTGATATGCAACGTTAGAGACAACAGGATACTGCGGTTGCATCGGTAAAGAAGGCTGGATTTGCCCCCCAGGACCATAAGCCGGTCCCTGTTGATACCCCGGCTGAGGCTGAGCAGGTTGACCAGCAGGGTTATAATACGGTCCTTGCGGATTATAGAATGGCCCTTGCTGGCCCGCAGAGTAGCCTTGATTGGGCTGTCCCTGTGGGTCGTACTGATAGCCAGGTTGGCCTGCAGGTTGGCCTTGGAAAGGTTGTGCCCGCAGGTTCTGAGCCTGGTTGTACGGTAAACCTTGAACATAAAGATAAGCCTCAGGAGCAAGAAGACGCAAAATGTCTCCATGCTCGTCAAGCTGACCCGGAAAACCATACACGGGAGTGCCGTCTTGTGCATAATGCGAAAAGAAAGATCGGTAAGGATCTTGGGGGAGCTGTCCAGCTCCGGCGTTCGGCTGCTGTAAAAACAACCGATACTCCTCCGGAGAGATATTCTCCGGTATAACAATAGCTAGATAAATGTCCTCTGGAGTTGGCCCAGATCTAGTAGCAGATGCTGAGGCAACAGCAGAAGAGGCAGCCACACAAACAGTGGGTCGCACGGGAACAGAAGTGACGGGCGTCGAAGGAGACACCCCGGGTGTAGTGGCAGCTGGTCTCGAAGCAGGAGATGATATTCCCATAGAGGCAGCAGCTGAGATAATCTGACCCAGAGATCTGTATCCCTGTGGCAAAGAAGGACCAGCTGACGATGTGGTAGCCAGCTCAGACTCGTCTCCCTCAAACAATCTACGAGGGATGCGCCGATAGTCATCAGACCCGGGAATTTCCTCACCAGAATCACTCATGGTTGATCCTGCCGTTAAATCACGCAGAAGACGGCGAGGACTAGGAGGAAAAACAACAGCAATAAACGGTGAACCCGATGTAAGAGAAAGGAAATCAGCTCCTAATCTCAATTCAGACACAGGGTCCGAAAAGGGCCAGTGGAACTCAACTGGCTCTCCAAAGGGTTGCTCGGCGAGGACCGGTCCCCCGTCAGGGAACTCGGAAACAACAGGCTGCTGTGGTCCAACAGAAGGCTCCGAAGCCTCCGAAGAATCGTCCGTGTAGGGACTACCAGTAGACGAAACCGAGGGTTCCGCCACCGTGACAAAAGACTAGAAGAAGAGAGCACACACACACACGGGCTGAAAATGAATTAAGACACACGATCAAACAGTCACAAGCAATCTTTAAACGGGTGTGTTATCGTGGGAGATTGATTTTACCACATTGGAAAATAAACAAATTCTACCGTTTCATGTTTTAAGAGTCGAGAAACGATAAAAAGATGACTCTATCTCTTTCAGAGTTGATACAAGCGTGAAAGGACAAGCGCTTGACGGTCTTTTCAAGTTTAGGGAGTCAGAAAAGACCAAATGACTGCTCAGGAAAAACTAGGCACAAAGAGTGTACCAAATATCCGTGAACTGCAATATACACCTTGGTTTCAATAATGAAACAGAAATCGACCAAGGACTTTCCGTACGTGCAGGTAGTCTCCCCGAATGTTGTGTTCGGTGTATCACGGGTATAGGGCGGCAGACTCGGCTTCCTGTGGATAAAGGATTGAAAACCTAGAGGGGTCTCCTTTTATATACGCGACGGTACGGGGAGCGCAAGTCCGTACTAGCGCTGTCTAAAGCCAACAGGCGAACGACAGCTGCTAGGTTTAACGACGCCGGAACACGTCTCTAGTCTAGACCTTCTAAATATGTTGCGTTAAGTTCCAATGTTGCCTTAGGTTAATTGAATAAATTTTATAGTTGATCTTCAATTAAGTTTCAATTTCCAGGCCTTATCGTATGTAGTGTCTCCTAAATGCAAGCTATATGCCACGATGCAACATTTCGTTCGATGAAAACTAGTTAAACGAGAGTTGAGAGCTTTTATACAAACGAAATGAACGGAATACAAACAAGAATGTCTCTAATGCAACTAATGCAATTGCACACTTTTCATTCAAACACTAATCACTAGTAATATGGAAAAGATCACAATTTGCACTAATTAAAAAACAAAAGAGATTATATTTTTTTTTTGATTTTCAATGTTTAATGGCTAATGTGCACTGAAAACAAAAGGAACAATTTGAGAAATGATAACTAAGAGAGCGAAGCAAACAACATTCACTCAACAAAGCAAGCAACCAAATCTCTAAATCGACCCAAAGTCTCTCACATCGAAGAAAGACTCGAAAACACCCAATGGACCGTGTGATCTGGGTCCAAAGCAAGGGTAAACGAATTCTGAATGAAAGAATGAACAATCACTCAAAAGACGCAACAAAACAATCAAAGACTGCTAAGAGGGCGTGGAGAATCAATCAACAAGTCGACGGGACAATCAAGACACCAAAACTCCCAAGGAGGGCTCGATTCACTATGCCACTAGATGCCCTAGGGTTCAAATCGTGAAACCGATAGATAGAGGCAAACAACCAAAGGATAGCGGTGAATTCCAGTCAAACCAGACTCCAATACACTCAAACAATCAGGAAATCAAGAAGCAAAGTACTGGTCAAGCTCAGAAAGCCAAAAAATGAAGAAACTCAAAAAAGTCACAGGGGTGGCGCGACTGTGGCCTTGAAACTAGCGCCAGAGGCCGAGTGGCGCGAGACAGACAAATGCAACAAGCGCCAAGTGGCGCGACTGTCGGGTTAAAACCCGCGCCAGTCGAGTTCTTCAATAAAAATTAAAAAACAAGCTATTCTAAAAGTAGACCAATACAAGCTAAGCAAACCAAGAGGCTAAAATAATGAAAGAATCCAACCCAGAAGGTTCATCAAGCAAGGAGAAACAATCAAAGCGAACCAATCATAAACGGGACAAGGAAAACCGGACGCTCCCCAGCGGAGTCGCCAATTTGTTGAGGAGGTAAATCCCCTCTGCGGACAGAGGCGATCCCTACTAGCCCAACAGGGGTCTAGCAACAAACAAACAATGCTATGACGCAAGCTCCTAGTTACGAATGAAAGACTTGGGATAAGAGCCTACCTGGATTCCAACGCTAGATCTCAAGAAGAAGATGTCCCCGTCCTTCAGCCCTGGCAGATCACAATCCTTCCACGATCTCCGTGGATGAACACCTGCACACAGAAGAAACGAACAGATACATGCATAGGAACCAGCATACGTAACTAAATATCGGTCAGAAAAGATATAACTCGCATTAACATAATGGCAAAAGGAGTGGAACCATAATCATAGTCATCTATTAAAGTGATAAACGAATAGAAGTTACAACCGAGTTCTGACGTCGCAGCTTCCTTCGAACGGGTCTCCGGTTGTCCACGTCTCGAGTTTCCGCCTCAAGGAAACCTTCGCAGTCTCGTAACAGCTGGTCTCTCGCTTTAGTCATCTTGCGGGAAAGAAGGGATTCTTTACAGCACAAAGGCACTTGGGAAATAGGGAGATGCAAAGCTTCAGCACTTCAAGACTAGCTTGCCATGGATCTGAGCAAGCTTTTACAGATGGGGAAGGAGGGTTGGATCCTGTTGCTGTGGGCGCATCCTGTCAACAGTGGGAAGGTTCTGTGTGAAAGGGGAAAACTACTTCCCTTCCATAGAACTCCCGTAGCCAAACCTCCTAACTCAAGATAGGCAGTGGTTGTGAGTTTGTTTGAACTCAACTTCCGCCATCCATATATAAAAAACAGTCCCTAAAATGGGTGGCGCGATTGCTGCTCTATGACAGAGCGCCAAGTGGCGCGACCTCTTTACAGGATTTCCCTGAGTGGCGCGAGTACTGAACTGTCTACCCGCGCCAATGCAAAAAGAGCTGTTTTCCATGGATTTTGCAAGGAGATGTCTCAAGGGGAAATGAAGCTCATACTCAGAGGGATGCAATGATGATGTTTTCAGTGCATGACAGTGTTCACAGGTCACATAATGGGTCCTCCATTGTGCGGGATGGGGAATGGTAGGGACGGTGACAAATTACTGTGTAACACAAATGAATGATTTTGGAGGGAAAATACCTTATTAGAAGAAAACCCCTGTTTTTTCTTTCGCCCGCTGTGACCAAACCGTAGCCCCGTTTGACATACCATCTGCACCATTGGAAAGCTCTCACCGAACCCTCAAATGGGTATCTATCAGTTTTTCATGTTTTGATACTTCACCAGGACACATTTTTCCATGAAGGGTCTATTCACCTCTTCTTAAAATCGAATTTCTTCACTTACGACACTTGTACTTGGGGCACCACTTTGCCTCCTTACTTGTATTCATTCATGTTGATTTTCGTCATGAGCTACCCTATTGTACTCATGCTTTTCCGGTCCCCCATTGGACCCGTACTATGAGGCAACACCATTGAGTCGTCGTTGTTTAGAGCATTCGAGTCGAGTCATCATAACATCCATGGAGTCTATCCCGAGTCCCTTAATACCGCACTATAGTCCTCTATCCTTTCTTGCTTAATCCTTCTCTTGTGTCGCACATTATGGCCTTCAGTACCCTTGTCCCCTATCCCTCATGATATTGTGTCAGTCCCTGCCAAGCCATTCATATCCTTTATGCTCTAACAAGGGAAGTCGTCCAACCTCTCCTCTGTATCCCTCATTCCATCATCATTATCAGTATCTGCTAGTTCGTCGCTCTACTATTTTTCCTCGTGCCTTAGTTGGGGTTCCATTATTGCCTCACTATGGCGGACCGACTTCTGTCGACATCAACTTCCTTACTTTGGAAGCCAGGTCTAGGGGGCAGTGTACCTTGGTTCTAGTTCTTCTCAGCATGATGGTGATCTATACACTTGATGGTCTAGTGATGCAACAACAGTTATTGGTGATTCCCGGGTGTGTGTGAGATGTCTCAACCCTCATGAGGGGGTGGACCTGCAGGTAGCCCCCCACATGTCCGGATGAATTCTTCATTTCCGCCCTTGATGCAGCTCCTCTCATTTGATGATATCGGCCTCAACCACTTGCAACACCTCTTCGATTTGCATGTACCAGTTCGATGCTGCAAGCTCTTCCCCTTGTGTAGGGGGAATTTGGGCGTATTTGTATCTCATGTACTAAAATCTCCTTGTATAAGTCCTGAAGGTTATTCCAGGCATTGCATGTATGTGGGATTCATCATTTTGTTTATCTAGCTCATGTTTAGGCTAGCATATGCTTCATTATTGCGTTCCGTGGTTTTTCGGGCACCTTATTCTTTGTACTATTGTCTCGGCGGGCATAGGTATGCCTCCCCTGCCGCCTTTAACACTGGTACCACTTCATCACCTACAGACTTGTTGCACCTGTAAGTCTCGTCTCCTCCGGGTCTAGTCCTCTAGCACATTATACTACCTTAAATTCCTCTCTCTCACTTCCCTTTTGATACTTAGTGATTGAGTTCTTACAACGTACTTCGGTCATACGATTTTCTCCTAACACTCGTACATTGGGGGGCAATCTATTACACCCATTTTTTGGTCATCTAACTCATTATCATTAGATGAACCCAAGTGCACCATGTAAGACCAATTTTACCCTAAGTAAAATTGCTTTCACCATGTCAAATAACATTGGTCCATATTTCCTGGTCATATTTAACCCAAAACAAGGAAATTAATTAAATAAATCATTATTTATTTAATTATTTCCTAGGAAGAAGTTATTTAAATCATTATTTAATAACATTCCTAGTTAAATTTGACTAAATCATTAAATAAATCATTATTTATTTAATTATATCCCCATCATCTCCCTAAAATAATAAATAAATCATTTATTTATTTATTGTTTATAAATAAAAGAACTGACCCACGTCAAAAGACCTTTTCCCTCCAACAAATATAATAAAATATTCCTAAAGGGTGGTTCTAGAATTTGATTAATAATATTTTATTCATGCAACAAGTTCTAGATAACCCTAATATTTTGTTATAAATAGGAGGGTTTTCCCCATTCATTAGTCACCTTCATTGCATTAGATCACACTAGATCTATTCTTGGTCACCATTTTCCATTTTTTCTTTGTGAGCTCCCATTGAGTTCTATGTTTGTCATGGTTTTCTACCACAATAAGAGAGAGGAATTTTATATCTAAAATGCTGAGGACTTTCAAGAACCCATCCCATTTAGGAGAACTGGAAAACACCTTTCTTTTTTTCCTCTCAGGTGCCCCATTCTTTAATATAATACAAATCATTCTTTTAAACACTTTGTTCTTGTCTTGTCTATTGGATGCATGGAGCCATATTATATTTTATCTGCTTAATGTCTTGTGCTTAGATCTGAATTTGTGTAGCAGAATTAAAGGTATTTTGCAGCCATAATCGATGTTAGGTCTATTTGTTATGCGTAGCTAAAGTGATCTTTTACGACGAAATATTCATACTAACAAGGAGCTGAGATTGAGACTAGTCTTGATTTTGATGCACTATGGGATGCATACCTTTGAGCACATTTATGGGGTGTGTTTGTGAGGAGTCACTTGATGGAGATGATCAACGTGACAAATTGGAGGTTGACGGAGATGCGGCGATGGGATGCCTTGGTGGTATACACTTGGGCATGAGTTGAGCCTTCTTGACTTAAATTTGGTATGCACGTTGGATGCATATTGCAGGTGGGATGAACATAGCTTCATGGACCTGAATATGGCAGATTGTTGAGAGGATGTTCTTGACTTGATTTGAGGAAGACCTTTCACACGTGGATGATGCTCGATAGTTGTGGCTATCTTTTGAACAGTGCATGGAGATTGGCATCATGGGCAACACATTTCAGATAGAGATGGCTTGTTGGATGGACAACATGTTGCAGATGAGATGGATCTCCATGGATTACTTTACACTCATATGGGACGGATCCTTGATTGAGTTGATGGGTGTGACAGGATGCGAGAGGGAAAAATAACACATGGTATGAGGATGTGAATTATCACAATGAGAATCTCTGGTTGGACTGATCACCCGACTAGTTCGATTTATGAGGGCTATAGCACTGTGCAGAGTTATGTTGGATACATAACAGGTTTTGTTATGTTGAGTTGGTTGGAGTACTTGATGCAGAGATTCACATGATATTGATGATACATGATGGGTTGACATGATATATGTTGCAGTAGCATGTGGCCACGATGGAAAGATTTACTTCCCACGATGGTATAACATGTGGTGATTGTGATTGATGTGTTGATGATCATGGATTGGGGAGATATTTCCCTTGGATATGCTAGACATGAATCTTTATGGTTTATGCGATGATATTGGGTGATTATACATTGCGACAAAATTTTCAATGATGATGGTAGCACTATCGGGGATGACAGTCTTATTTTAAGTGGGGGAGTATGTAAGACCCACGAGTCGAGGATGATGACCGAGGGCGTTGGAAGCATTCGGTGGACATGCGAAGAATGGCAGTCGACGAAACGATGAAAACATCAACCTGCAAAAGGTCTGAAAAATCCTCCCTTGACATTCTTCCCAACTTTCCATGTCTTGTTATGCAGCTTCGACCCTGACCAATGTTTCGCTGAGACCAACCAAAATAATGTCCAAGCTTCGATACCAACTACAGCCCTATCGTTGTATTCCTGCTTCAATATTCAAACTTCAACAAAGCTCAACTCGCCATGAATCAAGCTCTGATACCATATTCCATGAAGTAGTAGTGGTGCCAGTGCTTCACCCGTGTGAGGGTGCCCAGGGAAACACGTTCGAGTGGGTTGGTTTGGGTCAGGCCTATGTCGTGTGAGGGTTGTCGTGTAAAAAATGCTAAGTGGTGATCGTGGGTGTGCCTTGTGCACGTTCGGGTGGGTCGGGTTAGGTCATGTGACAGCGGCCATGTTAAAAATGTGAAGTTCTAACCATGCCTTGTGCACGTTAGTGCAACTCATTTTCCATTTTCTCCCACGTGCCTTTGTTACGGCGGTTCGAGTCCTGCCATGGGAGGGTGCCCAAGGAAACATGTTCAGGTCGGGTTGGGTCATGTGAGGGAGGTTGTATAAAAAAGGCTAATTTGTAACCGCCCATGTGCCTTGTGCACATTCGTGTGACCTGTTTGCCATTTTCTCCGTCGTGCCTTCGTTCGGGAAGGTCGGGTCGGGTCATGTGTGGGCGCCCAAGGAAACACGTTCGAGTCAGGTCATTTTAGGGTATGTGTTATATTATTTCCACAAACGCACGGGGGGTAAGAGGGGGGGCGGAAGCCCCCCCTGTCGGGGTCCAGGGCAGTGCCCCGGCGAAAATTTTTTGGTCCTTAATTTTTGGTGGGTAGTCCACGCCCATGGTTTTGTGCATGAGTTTTCACATGGTTTTGGGGTATGATGGTTTTCGGCCCCTGGTATTTTGTAGATCCGGTCAAGGGAACTATGGTTATGTTCTAATCCAGGGTTAATGGATTGGGGTTCATGTATGCTTTGGCATGTATATATATGTGTTGTAAAACTAAAAGGAATATAATGAAAAATCAAGCTGGTCATCCCGATTTGGGATCCAGGGGAAAATCTATGTTTTTATCTATTTTATGTTTTATGCTCTCGCTATTGTTTATTTTCTGTTATAAGATTCATGTGTAGATAATTTATGTTCAGGGTTAAAACCTACATTTGGTATTAGAGCCAGGTTTCGGCTTCAAGGGGACGCCTTTGATGCTGAGGGTTTTTTTCTCGGGCCTGAGGTAGACCCTATTCAGTGGGAGATTTGCGGGATCAATTCTTGCAGTGAAAGAAGATGGCGAGCGGTGAAAAGATAGAGATCGAGAAATTTTATGGTCAGAGTTTTGAGTTATGGAAGCTCAAGATGGAGGATTTGTTTGTGGATAAATATTAGTGGATCATGGTAGATCTGGGTACTAAACCAATGGAAATGTTAGATGAAGACTGGAAGAAGCTGGATCGGAAGGCAAAGAGCACAATACAATTGTGTGTCTGAGATTCAATATTGTTGAATGTATCTGGGGAAGCTATGACGAAGACCTTGTGGGACAAGCTAGGGAATTTGTACCAATCTAAGTCTCTGATGAATAAATTGTTCCTGAGGAACAAGCTGTATAACCTGAGGATGAAGGATGGAGACTCGGTGACAGAGCATCTGAATGCCTTAAATACTGTGGTAAGTCAGCTGTCATATGTTGATATTAAAATCTCAGACGAAGATAAGTGCATCAGTTTGTTGTGTTCTCTAAGAGACTCATGGGACAGTCTAGTTATTGCAATAGGTAGCAATACAACTACCTTGAATTTTGATGACATTATCTCAGCCTTGCTATCGGAGGAAATGAGATGGAGAAATATGGAGGGTTAGAATGGAGATGCCTTATCTGTACGAGGAAGGTCCCAGAATAGAAACAATAATAAGGTTTCGAGTGGGAGATCTAAATCTAGAGGGAGATCTAAATCTCCTGGAAAGTTTGTAAAGGTGTGTTGGAAATGCAAAAATGAAGGGCGCTACAAAAAGAAATGCAAAGCTAAAGCTCCTGAGAAAGGAAAGGGATCTGATGATGCTCCTTCTGTAGAGGAAAAAACCACCTCGGATGAAGGTGGGGATGTGTATTTGGCTTCTTCTTCAAATACACATGTAGATCATGATTCATGGTTGATTGACTCAGGTGCATCCTTTCACTTCACTCCCCATAGGGAGTGGTTCTGCGAGTATGAGAAATATGATGGTGGTGATGTCTTCCTAGGGGATGATAGGAAGGCCAAAATCGTCGGACGTGGAACGGTCAAGCTAAAACTGCAAGGTGGAAGGATTAGAACACTTCCATGTGTTCTACATATTTCGGCATTGGCCAGAAATCTGATTTCTATAAGCAAGATGGATGATGCAGGTGTAAAAATAGTGTTCGAGAAAGATGTCGCAAGATGGTTTGGGTTGGGTCATGTGAGGGCTGTCGTATAAAAAATGCTAAGTTGTGACCACCCATGTGCCTTGTGCATGTTCATGCATCCAGTTTCTGATTTTCTCCCTTGTGCCTTCATTAGGGTGGGTCAAGTCAGGTCGTGCCGTGTGAGGGAGGCCATATCAAAAATGCTAAGTTGTGACTATTCGTGTGCCTTCTGCATGTTCGTGCGACCCATTTTTTGTTTTCTCCCTTGTGCCTTCGTTTGGTTAGGTCGGGTCATGACATGTGAGTGCACCCAAGGAAATGCATCCAAGTTGGGTCGTGTGAGGGAGGGCGTATAAAAAATTCTAAGTTGTGACCGCCCCTGTGCCTTGTGCACGTTCCTGCAACCCGATTGTCATTTTCTCCTTTGTGCCTTCATTCGGGTGGGTCGGGTCGTGCCATGTGAGGGCACCCAAGGAAACATGTTCGGGTAGGGTCGGGTCGTGTGAGGGAGGCCGCATAAAATTTTTTAAATTGTGACCGCTCGTGTTCTTAGTTGTCATGCCCCTATACCTTCGGTGTCTTTCAACCATGCTATAGACGGGTGCGGCACTACCATACTTTTTCTTTTTCAAAATACTCAAGTATATAGACTACGCCTTTAGCAACACTTGTTAGTTATTAACCAAATGTTCTTTCAATATGATTAAATAAACATAAACATCATTATCCATTCCCAAGTATGCCCATACATACAAGGGAGGGGAAACTCCCTGTTAATAATGAGTCCGCCCGATAATACGTTTCATAAATATTAAATAATAAGTTCCAATCTAGCAGAAGCCACTTGTGCTACTTGGCAAGGAAAGTTAGCCTTTTGACCAAGATCTAAGGCTTTTCAACCATCAAACTAGCCTACAAAAATCATTAGAATTCACCTTGGGAATATCCTGCACAAAACTGCCCAAGTGCTGCCAGGTCACCTGGGTCACTCAAATCGGCACTACAAATCAGTATAGACCATACCTAGATCTCCCTATCTATCCAATCTACTTTCAAACTATATGGTTAGATGTGGCCCGTCAATACGCATATTCTGCAATTTACGGCACTCAATTCTGACTCCCAACGCTCCTAAAATGGCTTCTGAATTGTCGTGCAGTTCGTGCAGAGGCACCCAGTCATGGGTCACCCGACTCGCTTGGCCAAACGTGTTCGGGTCGATTCATTTGGTCTGAGGGTGCCCATATCAGATTTATTAAGTTGTGACCACCTGAGTGCCTTTTGCACATCCAGGCGGCCCCTTTTCCATTTTACCCCATGCGCATTGATCCGGTCGGGCACGTTGTGTCGCATCAGGTGAGGGTGCCCGACCAAACGCGTTCAGGTCGGGTCGTTTGGGCTGAGGGCGCCCATGTCAGATTTGCTAAGTTGCGACTGCCTGGGTGCCTTCCGCACGTTCGGGCAGCTTGTTTTCTATTTTCTCCCATGTGTGTTCGTTGAGTCAGGCATGTCGTGTCGTGCCAAGTGAGGGTGCCCGGCTAACCACGTTTGGGTTGGGTCATTTGGAAAGAGGGCGCCCACGTCAGATTTTCTAAGTTGTCACTACCCGGGTGCCTTCTGCATGTCCCAGCGGCCTGTTTTCCATTTTCTCCCATGTGCATCCATCCGGTAGGGCATGCCGGGTGAGGGCGACCGGCTAACCGTGCTCAGGTTGGGTCGTTTGGGCCTAGGGCGCCCATGTCAGATTTGCTAATTTGTGACCACTCGAGTGCCTTGTGAACGTCTAGGCGGCCTGTTTGCTGTTTGCTCCCATGTGCATCCATCTGTGTCGTGCCAGGTGAGGGCACCCGCCCAAGCGTGTTTGGGTTGGGTCATTTGGTCCGAGGGCGCCCGTGTAATATTTGCTAAGTTGTGACTGCCTGAGTGCCTTATGCACGTCCGAGCGACCCATTTGTTGTTTGTTCTCGGGTCACTCAAATCAGCACTACAAATCAGTTTAGACCGTCCCTCAAGCTCCTTGTGTGTCCAATCTACTTCCAAACTATATGGTTAGATGCGGCCCATCAATACACACATTCTGAAATTTATGACACTGAATTGTGACTCCCGACGCTCCCAGAATGGCTTCCAAATTGTCATGCAGTTCGTGCAGAGGCGCCCAGTCGTGGGTCACTCGACTCGCCCGGCCAAACGTGTACAAGACGGGTCATTTGGTCTGAGGGTGCCCATGTTAGATTTTCTAATTTATGACTACTCGGGTGCCTTGTGCATGTCAGGGCAACCCATTTTCCGTTTGCTCCCATGTGTGTCTGTCCGGTCTGACGTGCCATGTCACACCAGGTGAGGGCGCCCGACCAAACATGTTCGGGTCGAGTTGTTTGGGTCGAGGGCACCCATGTTAGATTGGCTAAGTTGTGACCGAATGGGTTCCCTATGTACGTCTAGGCGGCCTGTTTGCCATTTTCTCCCATGTGCGTCCGTTCGGTCGAGACATGGAAACCCCAAGTTTCCCGGGCTCGGGCGTGGGCCTCCGCCATGTGCCGCAAAACAGAAACCCCAATTTCCCCAGCGTGTTTCCCTCAGGGGCACAGGAGGACGTGGAAAACCCAATTTTTGCAGGCCTGGGCTGGTTATATGTCGTGCCATGACATGGAAATTTCAGGTTTCCATGCCACTGACCACAAGTTCCATAGGTTGGCGACCCCTCTCGCAGCCGTGGCATGGAAACCCCAAATTTCCTGCCCCCAAGAAAGAAATGCATTTTTGAGATGCGAAGAAAAGAAACAATGTTTGAATGAAAAGGATAGGAGCCAAAAGGTGCAACGGTGATAGTCGTCCAAATTTTGAATAAAATGACAAGAGAAAAGCTCTGAATCGAGGCAATCAATGGCTGAATCTCAGTGGATCGTGGTAGCAAGGAAACTCTACCACTTACAATACCCCGTCGCTTATTTAATTCATCTGCAAAGGATTCTTCTTAATGACCGTTTGAAATTGAACTTCAAAGATGCCCCAACCGAGATACTTAACGATCGCGGTTTGCAAATGACATGGGCCCCTTGGGGCGACAAAGAGACACCCCTACTGTGGGTCGAGATACAGTCGAAGAGTGACATGCACCGCTTCTAGCGTGGATTCTGACTTAGTGGTATTTAGTTATAATCCGACACATGGTAGCTTCGCACCACTGTATTTTCAACCAGGCGCGATGACCAATTGTGTGAATCAACGGTTCCTCTCATACTAAGTTGAATTACTATTGCAGTGTAGTTCATCAGTAGGGTAACACTAACCTATCTCATGACAGTCTAAACCCAGCTCATGTTCCCTATTGGTGGGTGAACAATCCAACACTTGGTGAATTATGCTTCACAATGATAGGAAGAGCCGACATCAAAGGATAAAAAAGCAACGTCGCTATGAATGCTTGGCTACCACAAACCAGTTATCCCTGTGGTAACTTTTCTGACACCTCTAGCTTCAAATTCTGAAAGTCTAAAGGATCGATAGGCCACGCTTTCACGGTTTTTATTCGTACTGAAAATCAAAATCAAATGAGCTTTTACCCTTTTGCTCCACATGATATTTTTGTTCTCTTTGAGCTCATCTTAGGACACCTACGTTATCTTTTAACGGATGTGCCACCCCAGCCAAACTCCCCACCTCACAATGTCTTCCGCCTGGATCGACCCACCGAAATGAGCCTTAAGGCCAAAAAAAGGGGCAGTGCCTTATCTCTGCCCCATGGAATAAGTAAAATAATGCTAAAATTAGTTGTATTTCACTTGCACCGAAAATGAATCCCACTTATTATACACCTCTCAAGTCATTTCACAAAGTCGGACTAGAGTCAAGCTCAACAGGGTCTTCTTTCCCCTTTGATTCTGTCAAGCCCATTCCTTTGGTTGTGGTTTTGCTAGATAATAGATAGGGACAACGGAAATATTTTTAATCCATTCATGTGTGTCACTAATTAGATGACGAGGCATTTGGCTACCTTAAGAGAGTCATAGTTACTCTCGTTGTTTACTCGTGCTTGGTTGAATTTCTTCACTTTGACATTCAGAGCACTAGGCACAAATCACATTGCGTTAGCATCCGCAGGGACCATCACAATTCTTTGTTTTAATTAAATAGTTGGATTCCCCTTGTCTGTACCAGGTCTGATTCGACTATTTTCCGCCTAGGGAAAAGCCCCCGCGAGGCGGAATTCTACGCCCATAGCCCAATCAGAATGCGACTGCCCGCCCTTGCCACGAGAGCAGCTTGGGTAGACTTCCTATAGCCCACAAGTTGAGGGCGCAGACCCCTATGCCCAACCATCAGAGCCAATCCTTTTCCCAAAGTTACAGGTCCATTTTGCCGACTTCCCTTACCTACATTTTTCTATTGACCAGAGGATGTTCACCTTAGAGACCTGATGCGGTTATGAGTACAACCGGGCATGAACGGTACTCGGTCCTCCAGATTTTCAAGGACCACCGAGGGCACACTAGACACCGAAAGATGCGCAGTTCTCTTCTAGCTGCTGGACCCTATCTCCGAGTGAACCGATTCCAGGGTGGGAAAGCTGTTAAAAAGAAAAGATAACTCTTCCCGGGGTCTCCGACGATTTCTCCAGATTTCTTAACATTTCCGCCCACCGCCATGTCCCGGTTCGGGAATATTAACCCGATTCCCTTTCGATGCTCGTGCAGAGTGCACCCTTGATACAAGGCTTCCCCATCTCTTAGGATCGACTAACCCATGTCCAAGTGCTATTCACATGGAACCTTTCCCCACTTCAGTCTTCAAATTTCTCATTTTAATATTTTCTACTACCACCAAGATCTACACCGGGGGCCGATCCACCCAAGCTCATGCCTGAGGTTTCTCAACGACCCCTGCGTCCTCCTACTCATCGAAGCTAGGCAATTGCACCGACGATCAAGTATAGGTTGCATGCTTCAGCGCCATCCATTTTCGGGGCTATTTGATTCAGCAGGTGAGTTGTTACACACTCCTTAGTAGATTTCGACTTCCATGACCACTGTCCTGCTGTATTAATAAACCAACACCCTTTTTGGGATCTAGGTTAGCGCGCAATTTAGTGTCGTAACTCAACTTTCGGTTCATCTCGCATCACCAGTTCTGCTTACCACAAATGGCCCACTTGGAGCTCTCGATTCCATGGCACGGCTCAATGGAGCAGATGCACCCTCTTACCTATTTAAAGTTTGAGAATAGGTCGAGGGCGTTACGCCCCTGATGCCTCTAATTATTTTCTTTACCCGATAAAACTCGCGCATGAGCTCCAGCTATCTTGAGGGAAACTTCGAAGGAAACCAGCTACTAGATGGTTCGATTAGTCTTTCGCCCCTATACCCAAGTCATATGAATGATTTGCACGTCAGTATCGCTACAAGCCTCCACCAGATTTTCCTCTTGCTTCGCCCTTCTCAGGCATAGTTCACCATCTTTTGGGTCCCAATAGGTGTGCTCTCACTCGAACCCTTCATATAAGCTCAAGGTCGGTAGACGATGCACCCCCCGTAGAGAGGGGATCTCGCCCGTCAGCTTCCTTACAACTCACAGGTTTTCAAACCCGCTGACTCGCACACATGTTAGACTCCTTGGTCTATGTTTCAATATGGGCCAAATGGAAAGCCCGCCAACCAACACCACGAGTGCGCAGGTGCACACGGATCACCACAAGGGCGTGTGCTTCATCCATCAACCACCGCCACGGAAAACCGACAGGCGGTACTCCACCCATGCTTGTGACGATGTAGCAGCCTGTGTTGGTTTGCACCTCAAGTTGAGCGGTGGACCATCCTGAGCCATTCCACATCTGACCAAGACGCATCGATATCCTCCATCTGCTTCCCTCCCAGCAATTTCAAGCACTCTTTAACTTTATTTTAAAATTCCTTTTCATATTTCCCTCGCGGTACTTGTTCGCTATCGGTCTCTCGCCCATATTTAGCCTTGGATGGAATTTACCACCCAATTAGGGTTGCATTCACAAACAAGTCAACTCATCGAAAAAGCCTTGTGATGCGGCAGGGTCCCGGCCCGACGAGGTTGTCACCCTCTCAGGCGCCCCCTTCGAAGGGACTTGACCTAGGTCCACCGCTGAGGATGCTTCTACAGACTACAATTCAGGCGATGCTGCCACCCAATTTTCATGCTGGGCTCTTCCCGATTCACTCACCACTACTAGGGGAATCCTCGTAAGTTTATTTTCCTCCGCTTAATTATATGCTTAAACTCAGCGGGTGTTCTCTCCTGAGTTGAGGTCGCAAGTTGGAGAAAAATATGCCCTACCTAATGGGAGGACAAGAGAGATAAAAGCAAGTTCCAGGGATGCCGCACAGAGCCCGCATCTGCTAATGCCCACAGCCCAACCAAGGGGACATGAACACCGCTTGCCGATGCACGCCACGAAACATTTCCTGCCACATTTCAGCCAACCACACCGCATTGGGCATGGACGACCACCTCCAGTGCTCCCTAACATATTGTAAGGAGTGCGTTTGATTGGGATGCGATGCCTAGAAAGACGTGCCCTCGACCGAAGCCTTGGGCTCAAATTTCATTCAAAAACTCGATGATTCACGAGATTCTGCAATTCACACTAAGTATCACATTTTGCTACATTCTTTATCATAACAAGAGCCGAGATATCCGTTGCCAAGAATCGTTTCCGTGTGTTACCAAAAAATCCCACCCCCACGAGAAATTTCTAAAACCTAACCCAACGTACAATGCGTCGCAACAAGAGAAACAAGCCCCCTTCCCCCTCAAGAAAACCACACTCCATAACACACTCACTCAAGGGAAGGGGCTCAAACAAGCCCCCCTGAACCCCATGCCTTTGCAAAAAGGGGGGAACTGCAAGGAACGATGATCGAGAAGGACTAGGGTGGCCAACCCAGGAGCTCCTGCTGCTTTTCATCCTTCTCAAAGACCCAACCGCAACAGTTCCCCACTTTCTTCACTGTAACACTGCTGGGGGGGCCGACAAGAGGAAGGGAAGGGGAAAAAATAGCACATATACATATAAGAGAAAAGAAAGAGAAGGTAACTCCCACCCCCTCACAAGGGAAATCTCAAGTAGACAAGAAAGAAGAGTTGCTTTCCAAACCCTGCACCTTTTCAAAAAGGGTAGAATTGTAAAGAACGATGATCGAGAAGGACTAGGGTTGCCACCCTGAAACTCGCACTTATTTTCATCCTTCACGAACATCAAGCCACTACAACTCCCCCTTTTTTCTCCGTAAAGATAGGGGTCGGAACGAGGAAAGTAAGAAAAACACATGAAAGAAAGAGAAACAAAATTTTCCACCTGCTCAAAGGAGGAGGCCCAAACAGATAACAAACTCTTCACGAGCCCCACGCCCTCACAAAAGGGGGGGAATCACAAGGAATGACGATCAGGAAGGACTAGGGTGGCCAACCCAGGAGCTCGCACCGCCTTTCATCCTTCGGGAATGCCAATCCTCAACGATTCACCCTTTTCTCTGTAAAGCTGGGGGCCGAAAGGAGGAAGGGAAAAAAGCAACCCAAAAAGAGAAAAGAAAAAAGAGAACCAAAACATGGCTGCTAGTAGAGAATATGAGGCTCAAACACAAAACAGGCTTTCAAGGCCCTGTGCCCTTGAAAAAAGGTGGGAACTGTACATATCAGTGATCGAGAAGGACTAGGGCGGCCACCCCAGTAGGAACCCGCACTGCTTTTTCATCCTTTCGAAAACGTCAATCCATGGAAATCCCACCTTTTCTCTATAAATATAGGGGGACCAAAACGAATCAGAAGGGGAGGCTCAAACATAGTACAAGCTTTCCAAGCCCTGTGCCTTGGAAAAAAAGGGGGGAACTGCAAGGAACGATGACTGAGAAGGACTAGAGTGGCCAACCTAGGAATTTGCACTGCTTTTCATCCTTCTCCGACATCGACCCACCACAATTCCCACTTTTCTCCATAAAGCTAGGGACCAGAAGGGAAGAAAATGACATGAAAGAAAGAAAAACCAAACATTCCGCACCATAACACTCACGACAAAAATCTAATTTGAAAGAAAGGGGGCCAAATTTCAAGCAACACTAGCTAGAAAAACATAGGGCCGCCGCCACGCGAGGCGATGTTTGCTTAACCAAAAAGAAGGAAAAGAAGGCACCCAATCAACAACATCCCACATTTTCGCACCCTTCCACATACATTATGACACAACATCCTTTCTATCTACATGACATAACAAGCGGGCAATCGAACAACCAAGCAGACAAGCCACAACCTAAACTTGACCAGTAGAAAAGTCGAGGGCCACAATGAGACAAGTGCCTGAGGCATGTTACTACTGAGAGGTAAATGACCCCCCGACCCACACAAGGCACCCCTCCATGTACAGGACACTCGACAACCTTTCCAGCCAAAAATTCAAGGGGGCCCAAACAACTGGAACTCCAAAGAGGAGTTATCGCAGGCTGACACTCAATGTTGGATAAAGCCCAGGGCCAAAAATACGTCGGAAGTGCAATGTCACACCCTAAAAAGAGGGAAGCCCCCAAAGCGCACACCACAATGCTATTGCAACAATCAACACATCCAAGAAATGACCAAGTCGTGCAAAAAACCCACAATCCAAATGGTGAGACTAGGACATAACCTGCTTCCTAATTTCCTTGGAAGGGGGAGTGGCTCAAGAAAGGATAAGGAATTCCCTCAACAACAAAGGCATGAGAAAATAATGCTACCTCATGCCCATTGACGGGGAAACTTGCAATTTTTATGGAGCTCGGACCAAGGGAGGGCTATTTCGTTACCTAGACCCAACCCTTCCGTGAGGGCATGTCAAGGAACAATTGAGAGGACTAGGGTGGCTAGCCCAACAGATTTCTCTGCTATTCATCCATCCCATATTTGACCCCACCCTTATATTTTCCCCTCACGAAAGGGTTGAGGTATGAAGTGCACGCGTAACCACTCCCTTGAACCAACCACCAACAAAAAGGCATGCCCAAGAAAACACATAAACCACTGTCTCCATCGCCTTTTGGAGAGAACCAACTATGGAGGCCCACATCTTCCAACGAACAAAGGATCGAGCACCATCACTAAAAATGAGTCTGAACTTTTCCATCATATTTCCCAAGCACCTCGACTGTAGCAACCATGCCCCGCTGAACATACCATTGGAGACGGGGCTCCCGAGCAACGAGCTTCCAAACCCCATACAAAAAACACATCAGGGGAAATAATAACAAAGGATGGGACAAGCACAAGCATCGCTTGCAAGTACACGAAACAACAAGCGTGAACTCAAGATAGGCAACTGAAAATGTTGCGAAGTCTCTTTCGCAAGAGGCACCACCCCGATAAGCATCAAACCCACTCTCCTAGAGACACACTGCACGTTCCTAAATTACATACAATTGAACCCACACAACCCAAATGAAAAACAAAACCTTGCTATCAATGATCCTACCGTAGGTTCACCTACGGTAACCTTGTTGTGACTTCTCCTTCCTCTAAATTATAAGGTTCAATAAACTTCTCACGACGTCAACAGTAGCGAACCGTCGTCCTCGACGCAATCCGAACGCTTCACCGTATCATTCAATGAGTAGGAGCTACGGGCGGTGTGTACAAAGGGCAGGAACGTAGTCAACATGAGTTGATGACACGCGCTTACTAGGAATTCCTCATTGAAGGCTAATTAGTGTAGCGCGTGTGCGGCCCAGAACATCTAAGGGCATCACAGACCTTTTATTGCCTCAAACTTCCATGGCCTGAACGACCATAGTCCCTCTAAGAAGCTGGATGCGAAGGGGAAACTCCACATAGCTAGTTAGCAGGCTGAGGTCTCATTCATTATCAGAATTAACCAGACAAATTGCTCCAACAACTAAGAAGAACCATGCACCACCACCCATAGAATCAAGAAAAAGCTCTCAATCTATCAATCCTTACTATGTCTGGACCTGGTAAGTTTCCCCGTGTTGAGTCAAATTAAGCCACAGGGTCCACTCCTAGTGGTGCCCTTCCATCAATTCCTTTAAGTTTCAGCCTTGCGACCATACTCCCCCCGGAACCCAAACACTCTGATTTCTCAGAAGGTGCTGGCGGAGTCCTTATAGTAACATCCGTCGTTCCCTGGTCGGCATCGTTTATGGTTGAGACTAGGACGGTATCTGATCATTTTCGATCCCCCAAATTTCATTCTTGATTAATGAAAACATCCTTGGAAAATGCTTTCGCAGTGGTCTATCTTTCATAAATCCAGGAATTTCACCTCTGACAATGAAATACGAATGCCCCCGACAGTCCCTATTAATCATTACTCCGGTCTCGAAGGCCAACACAATAGGACTAGACTCCTTTCACGATATTCCATGCTAATGTATTCAGAGCATAAGCTTGCTTTGAGCACTCTAACTTTTTCAAAGTAACAGTGCCGGAGCCACGACCCAGCCAATTAAGGCCAGGAGCATGCCGCTGACAAAAGGGACGGAAGGGCAGGTGCACACCAAGTAGGTGGACCAATCTTTACGACCTAAGATCCAACTACGAGCTTTTTAACTGCAACAACTTAAATATACGTTATTGGAGCTGGAATTACCGTGACTGCTAGCGCCAGACTTTCCCTCCAATGGATCCTTATTAAGGGATTTAGATTGTACTCATTCCAATTACCAGAATCAATGAGCCTAGTATTGTTATTTATTGTCACTACCTCCCCATGTCAGGATTGGGTAATTTGCGCACCTGCTACCTTCCTTGGATGTGGTAGCCATTTCTCAGGCTCCCTCTTCGGATTCGAACCCTAATTCTCTGTCACCCATCACCACAATGGTAGGCCTCTATCCTACCATCGAAAGTTGATAGGGCAGAAATTTGAATGAAGCATCGCCAACACAAGGGCTCTGCGATCCGTCGAGTTATCATGATTCACCGAAGAAGCGGGCAAGCCTGCGCTGACCTTTTATATAAAAAATGCATCCCTTCTAAAGAGTTAGGACTTGGTGCACGTATTAGCTCCAGAATTACTACGGTTATCTGAGTAGTATGGTACCATAAAAAAAACTATAACTGATTTAATGAGCCATCCGCAGTTTCACAGTATGAATTAGTTCATACTTATACATGCATGGCTTAATCTTTGAGACAAGCATATGACTACTGGCAAGATCAACCAGGTAGCACCCTCTCACTTCAAAGGGCATTCAAAGTTCTCTCTTACAGAGAGCCACATCCTGAGCACCCATAAAGTCAAAGAGAGGTCAAAATACCATGTAAAGCTCTTATACCTTACACCTCTTGCATCCCCAAGAAGGGATTAGAGCCCACACACACTACATGCCAAGGAAATGCAAGACATCAAACATAATGGAGTATGGATGCAAGATCCACAAAGTGAAAAAATGGATCACCCCGTCGAGTCACATTGCACCGAGGCCACCTAGGAGCTGGTAACCACCCCCAAACCAGCAAGGTTGGAAAAAGCCTTGTCACCCACGACAGCCACAATGAACAGAAAAAGGGGAGAAAACAAAAACAAGACTCTCTTAGAAATGCCCCCCAAACCCTCCCCGCCTCGCACCAAGGCCACCTAGGAGTCCACCCCGATAGCAGCAATAAAGGACCTCGAGCACCTGCGGAAACCCCGATGTAAAGGAAAACAAAGGAAACAAATGGAGAACGACCAACCCCACAATCTCGCTCTCTCTAAAATGCCTCCCAACAGTCCCTGCCCTGCACTAAGGCCACCTAGGAGTCCACCCAGACAGTAGCAACGATAGACCTCGATCACCCAATCACCTGTAGTGACCTTGATGTGAAAGTAAAGTAAGTAAACAAAGGGAGAAAAACCAACCCCATGGCGTCTCTTAAAAATTCCCTGAAACCCTTCTCGCCCAACAACGAGGCCACCTAGGAGTCCACCCCGACAGCAGCAACAGCAGGCCTCGATCACTTGATCACATGCGGCAACCTCACTACAAAGGAAAACAAAGGAAGTAGAAGGATAATGACCAAGTTGACAACCTCTATTAGAAATGCCACCCCGACCCTCCCCTCCCCGCACCAAGGCCACCTAGGAGAACACTCAGTCAGCAGCATTAGTGGACCTTGATCATTTGATCGCCTGCAGCACCCTTGATGAAAAAGGACAGAAATAAAACAAGAACGACCGATCCTACAACCTCCCTTACAAATTCCCCCCTCCAACCCTCCCCACCCCACACCGAGACCACCTAGGAGTCTACCCGGACAGCAGCAATGATGGACCTCTATCGCTTGATCGCCTGCGACAACCTCGATGTGAAGGAAAAGGAAGAAAATAAATGCAAATCAAGAAGCTTGCTACAAAATTCATGAACATATCCGAACAAGAGGAGGGATCAGGCAGCCACACACCGCACACACCCTGCGTACAAGCAACCTAGGAGATTGCCCCACCGAATTACCAATTGGACAATGAATACTTTTCACCTGCAGCCACCTCCACATAGAGGAGGGAGGTTGAAGCATTCCTCCTTAAAGTCCTCCTTCCAGATATAGCCCCTACCATCAATGTAGCAAGCCTCATCCCCATTGGACCACAATCGCATACGTGATGAACAAAACAAGAAATACCCATCACCTTGTGTCTCAACATTCCAAGCCACATAATTCTACTGTGCACGCAAGATGCAAGGAAAAATCCAACAACTCGATCGAACATATGGGCCACCGCATCTATCATAACCTCAAAGCCAACGCAGGGAAAAATGACGTGCACTCTGAAAGGAATTCCAAACATTAATTTTACAACAAGGAGAACTGCTCCTCACATCACCCAATGGAAAAAGCAAGAAAGAGGGGCGGCTTACAGCCAAAACCCTTCCACATTCCTCTTAAATGTATGCATCTCAACCCACAATGTTGACATAGAAAGAGTACAAGCACAAGAAACCGGCACCATAAAGAGCCAAACAATGAAAAGGATAGTCATCTGAAAGAGCCACACACAAAAATCTGATTTCGAGAACACGGAGCAAAGGGGGAATTGTTCACGTATGCCTCCAAGGATGAGCATGGCCAACATTACCGCTCATGTGCTACCGAGTGGGGATGGAGAGAATATGAATGTCGACCACCGTTAAAATGACCCAAGGCCATTCTTCAGGCACACCCGAACAAGAAACTTAGTTACCAACCCACCTTTCACACGAAAATCCAACCCCTCCCCCCACCAAAAAGGGAGGAGGTGAACAATATAGCAAAGAGTTGATTTCACGAAGCCAACGAAATAAAGTCCACCTCTCCTCCCCACCAAGATGGGAGGAGGTGAAAAATATAGCAAAGAGCCAATTTCAACAGAGCCAACAAGTGACCAAGGGGCATGAGAGCGACATAGGAGACCAGCCAATTGTCTCAAGGAGCCACACACAGCAACCTCATCCAACTCTGAGAACATAGAGCGAAAGGGTGAATTTGCTCACATATGCCTCCCAAGAAAAGCATGGCCAACATTACCGCTCATGTGCTACCGAGTGGGGATGGAGAGAAGTTGAGAGTCGATGACCCTACAAATGACCCAAGGCCATTCTTCAGGCGCACCTGAAAAAAAAACTCAATTACCAACCCACCTTTTACATGAAAAATGAATCCCTCCCCCCACAAGCTAAAAGGGAGGAGATGAAAAATATAGCGAAGAGCCGACATCGACGAAGCCAACAAGCGACATAGCGAAAAGCTGATTTCAACGAAGCAAATGTGTGACCAAGGGTCAGGAGAGAGAGATACCGAAGAGCCGATTTCAACAAAGCCAACGACTGGCCAGTCATCTCAAGGAGCCACACACAAAAACCCCATCCAACTACAAAAAAATAGAGTGGACAGGGGAGATTGCTAAAACATGCCTCCCAGGACGAGCATGGCCAACATTACCGCTCATATGCTACCGAGTGGTGATGGAGAGAAGAAAGTCGATGACCCTAAAAATGACCCCAAGGCCATTATTCAGGCACAACCAAACAAGAAAACTCAATTACCAACCCACCTTTCACATGAAAACAAAATCTGATACAAGTGCCCTCAAAACAAACGGCTCGACCCAAAAGCGCTTGGCTGGGCGCCCTCAGCCAGCGCGACATGGTGCACCCGACTAAACAGAGGCACATGTGAGAAAATGACAAATGGGCCGCGCAGACGTGTACAAAGCACCTGGGTAGTCACAACCTAACAAATATGATAAGGGTGCCCTCAGACAAAATGGGCCGACTCGAACGCGCTTGGTCGGGCGCCCACACCCGACGCGAGATGGCGCACCCAACCGAATGGATGCACATGGGATCAAATGGAAAATGGGCTGCCCGAACGTGCACAAGGCACCCGGGTGGTCACAACTTAGCAAATCTGACACGGGCGCCCTCGGACGAAACGACCCGACCCAAACGGATGCCCTCACCCAGCGCGACATGACGCGCCTGACCGAATGGAAACACATGGGAGAAAATGGCAAACGGGCCGCCCGAACATGCACAAGGCCCTCACAACTTAGCAAATCTAACATTGGTGCCCTCGGACCAAACGACCCGACCCGAACGGATGCCCTCACTCGGCGCGACACGGCACGCCCACCTAAACGGACGCACATGGGAGAAAACAGCATACGGGCCGCCCAGATGTGGACAAGGCACTCGGGCGATCACAACTTAGAAAATATTACATGGGCACCCACGGACCAAACGAATCAACCTGAACGGATGCCCTCACCCATCGCGACACGATGCGCCCGCGCGAACGGATGCCCTCACACGACGTGCCCGACCGAATGGACGCACATGGGAGAAAATGCCAAACGGGCTGCCAAGACATGCACAAGGCACCCAGGTGGTCACAACTTAGCAAATATGACACGAGCGCCCTCAGACAAAATGACCCGACCCGAACGGACGCCATCACCCAGCGCGACATGGTGCGCCCGCCTGAATAGACGGCCTTACTTGGTGCGACACGGTGCACCCAACCGAACGGATGGACATGGGAGCAAACGAAAAATGGGCCGCCCAGATGTGCACAAGGTACCTGGGAGGTCACAACTTAGAAAATCTGACACGAGCACCCTTAGACCAAATGACCCGACCCGAACGGACTCTCTCACTCGGCGCAACACGACGCACCCACCCGAGTGGATGCCCATGGGAGAAAACAGTAAACAGGCTGCCTGGACATGCACAAGGCACCCGAGCGGTCACAACTTAGCAAATCTGACACAGGCGCCCACGAACCAAACGATCTGACCCGAACGGACGCCCTCACCCATCGTGACATGGCACGCTCACCTAAATGGACACCCTTACCAGATGCGACACGGTGCGCCCGATCAAATGGATGCACATGGGAGAAAATGACAAACAACGGACTGAACGGACGCACATGGGAGCAAAAGGAAAATGGGATGCCCAAACGTGCACAAGGCACTTGGGCGGTTATAACTTAGAAAATGTGACACGGGTGCCCTCGGACCAAACGACCTGACCCAAACAGACGCCCTCACCTGACGCGACACGACACGCCCGCCCGAACGAACGCACTCACCCGGCGCGACACGGCGCACCCAACCGAACTGACGCACATGGAAGCAAATGGAAAATAGGACCCCCGGACATGCACAAGGCATTGGGTTAGTCACAACTTAGAAAATCTGACACGGGTGCCCTCGGACAAAATGACCCGACCCGAATGGACGACCTCACCCGGCGTGACATGGCGTGCCCAACTGAATGGACGCATATGGGAGAAAATGGCAAACGCACTGCCCAGACGTGGACAAGGCACCCAGGCAGTCACAACTTAGAAAATCTGACACAAGCACCCTTGGACCAAACGACCCGACCCGAACGGACGCCCTCACTCGATGTGACACGGCGCGCCTGACCGAATGGACGCACATGGGAGAAAATGGAAAACGGGCCACCCGGACGTGCACAAGGCACTTGGGCGGTCACAACTTAGCAAATTTGACAAGGGCACCCTCGGACCAAATGACCCAACCCAAACGGACGCCCTCACCTGGCTCGACATGGCGCGCCCGCCCGAACGGATGTACATGGGAGCAAATAGCAAACGGGCCGCCCAGACGTGCACAAGGCACCCAGGCGGTCAAAATTTAGAAAATTTGCCATGGGTGCCCTCAAACCAAATGACCCAACCCGAACGGATGCCCTCACCCGGCGCGACACGACGCGCCTGCCCGAATGGACGCCCTCACCCAGCACGACACGGCGCGCCCGACCGAACGGATGCACATGGGAGAAAATGACAAATGGGCTGCCCAGACGTGCACAAGGCACCCGGGTGGTCACAACTTAGAAAATATGACATGGGCACCCTCGTACCAAATGACCCAACCTGAACAAACACATTCAAAACATTTCATCTTTTCTCATGCCAGATGTCCTCCTCTTGCAGAATGTATGAAATGGGCCGACTCACCTCATCAAACTCCTTTTCCACTTCCTTCGACATCTCTTTAATTTCTTTGAAGTTTATTTCCAATGAAACAAACTCATCCATCAAGCTTCAATACCCACCTAAAACACTGCAACTGTATCCCTGCTCAATAATAAAAAAGCCACGAAAATGTAGCTCTGATACCAACTGTCACACCCCTATACTTGTGGTAGTCTCCCAACCACTCTATAGACGGGTGCGGCACTACCTTATTTTTCTCTTTTTAGATACTCAATAAGTAGACTATGCCTAACTCAACACTTGTTTAATTAATCTTCCAAAGTTTTCTTGTGCGGAAATAAAACAGCAATAAAAATCATTATCAAACCACATGAACACCCATGCATTCAAGGGAGGGGAAAATCCCGTTAATAAGTCTGCCTGGTACTATGCTTCAATAAATATGTACAATCTGCAATAATTATACAACCAAGCCTCCATAAACCATTTATGCTTCTTGAAAAATGTGCTTGTACCTGGGTCTAGCCTTAACAACTTCCCAACAGTGCAAAAAATCCAAAGGAAACCAAAAATTCCATTTCAGAACATATTTTTGAATTCTACGCGAATTTTGGTTTGAGTGGGTCACTCGGGTCACAGACGCCCTTGGCACCCTAAATGCATTTCTGCACACGGGTCACCGGGATCATGGTCTATGCACATTTCCTAAACACATTCGAGTCACGTTCGACCCGACCCGACCCTGGTGAATGGACTTCGTGCCTTCAAACACTGTTTCGCGCGTCCTGAACGCGAGCACGCTGCACGAACCTGACTCGACCTGAACGCGCTCGCCTTGAACACTGTTCTGCACATTTCCTGCAGAAGGAACCTGACTCGACCATGCAATGAACACTACACCGCATGAACCCTGTAGAAGGAACCTGACTCGACCTGCGGGTGAACGCCGAACGCGTTTTTACCCGACTCGACCCAGACTCCATTTCCCTGCTGTGGCTTCGCCCTCCACCCTCGACCTTCGCTCTATGTCACGCATTAGCTTGTGAATGGTGGAATCAATAAGATGTTGATGTCCTTCTTTCTTTCCTTTATCATCCATCGCACTTCCTCCTGTTGTATGTGCCTTTGCCCACACATTGCTTCCATGGGTGGGGTTGACCCATATAAATCCGACCCTATAAATGCCCATAAAGCCTTGGTTACGATGTGACATTTCCTCCTTAACGTCGGCTTGGCACCATGGCTGGCATATAAAACCTCCAAGCCAACACACGACCATTTTTGGATGCATTTATGCATGTCACATGGTCACCATGATAACGTTGCATAATAGTCGAATGATGTTTTCTTCCATCGGCGCACCCGTCTAACCTTTCGTCGTGGTTTTTTTCATTCGTCACATGTCCATTGAACGCTTCCAACACCCTCCATCATTGTCCTTGGCTCGTGGGTCTTACAGGGGCAGTTTCCATCGCGGCGGATGTATAATTGGGTAGTGTCCATTGAGGAGGGACACAAAAACCTTAGATTTTTCACAGTTGGGTGACTATCGTCATGGCAGGGTAAGAAAACCTGTCACGCCCCTAGACCTTCGATGACCTTTCATCCATGCTATAGACAGGGTGCGGAACTACCGTACTTCTCCTTTTCGTAATACTCAGGTATGTAGACTATGCCTTTAGCAACACTTGTTAAATTATTTAATCAAATGTTCTTTTAATGTGTAGAAAACATAAACATCATCATCATATCCATAGTGTATGCCCATACATAGAAGGGAGGGGCAACTCCCAGTTAATAATGGGTCTGCCCATTAATATGTTTCATAAATACGAAATAGAGTACAAGTTCCAATCCAGCAAAAAACCCCCTTTGCTCTTTGGCAAGGCAAGTCACTTTTTGTCCGAGCTTACAACACTTGACAATCATTAACTAGCCCACAACAATCGTTTACAACATTAGAATTCACCTCGGGAATATCCTACATAACACTACCCAAGTGCTGTCAGGTCACTCAGGCTGGCATTGAAAACGATTTCAAACCTCCCCACGAGCTCTCCGTGTGTCCAAATCTTGTCAATATGCACCTGCTTCAACTTTCGACACTCAATTCTAACTCATGATGCCTTCAGAATGACCTTTGAACTGAAGCTCGAATCATTCGGACACCCTGCCTGAACGGACCTTGCACTGCGAACGCCCTGCGGAGAAGTTCTGCATGCCCTGCACATCTGTCACATGACTTGACCCGTGCGCTTCCTGACTTGACCCGTCCTGTGGTGCGAATGCCCTGTGGAGGAATTTTTCTCGCCCTGCATGTCAACAACCTGACTTGACCCACGTTCGCCCTGCATTCACCGCTGCCGTGTTTCCTTCACCAACGATCTGTTGGCTTAGCTCATGGTGCTTCAATGTGCTCACACTCAGATTCTTGCTTGATCATTGGTTGGATTAATTCTCCATCATCCACACGCCGTATTAATATGCATATTATGCGTGTGTCGTGGACCACTCAGTCGACTCGAGCCGACCCCCATCGTTCAGCTATCCGCCCACTCATGTAGCGTCGGCTGCTCAACTCGTGCGTCAGTTCTATGACTCCAGCTATGCTGTGTTTCACCTATAATGTCACTTTTTCCAATGCCACTGCTGGATATGTGCGACGCGCCCATGCCGCTCACCTCCACACACCCACGCCTATGTAGTTACTGCGCGACGACTCACCCACAACGTCGTACGGTACCTGAACGCCCGATGGGCATGCCCATTACCCCAAAGGCACCTCATGAATTCTTGGGGACTTACAAAACCCAACCTTCCCCGCACTTGGATGGCTTCCATCATGACGAGGCATGGAAAGCCCAAGTTCTGGAGACGGACAAGGGGAGCAGTTTCCATCGCGCCATGAAATGGGAGCCCTAATTTCTCCAGACCTGGGTGGTTCTTCACCGTGCCGCGTAACGGAAACCACAAGTTTCGTAAACTTGGGTGATTACGGTCGTGCCACGACATGGAAACCAAATTTCCCGTCACCAGGGGCACAGTTTCGTCGGGGTGGGAGATGGAAACCGCAAGGTTCCCAGAACTAGGCGGTTTTCCTCATGCCATGAAACAGAAGCCCCAAAGTTCTGCAGGCTTGGGCGGTTCTCCGTCGTGCCGCGACATGGAAACCGAAGCTCCCTGCACTGAGGCCACGGTTTCTGTCGTGGTGGGACGTGGAAATCCCTGAGTTTCCCGAAATTGGGCGGTAACCGTCGTGTCGCAAAAAATGGGAACCCCTGAGCTCTGTGGGACCCGGGCAGCAGTTTCCATCGCATCATGACATGGAAACTTGAAGTTCCCCATACTTGGGAGGTGGGACATGGGAACCCCAGGTTTCCCAGACTTGGGAAATTTTCTGCCGTGCCACGAAATGGAAACCCCTAGTTTCTCCAAATTGGGGCGGTTGTCCATCATGTGGCGAAATGGAAACCCCCAAGTTTCATTGACTTGGGCGGCGGGTTTGTACGCACCGCGACATGGAAAAAACCTGAAGTTCCCCAGAGGCTTGGATCTATGGTTTCAAAACACCACCAGTTCCCTAGACTCGAGGGACAGTTTCCATCGTCATGGAAACCCCGAGTTTCTAGTGTGCCGTAAAATAGGGAAACCTGCGGTTTTCGTCGAGGATAGGACATGGAAACCCCAAGTTTCCTGGGCTTGGGCACGGCCCTTCACCGTGTGCCACGAAATGGAAACCCCAATTTCCCCAACGTGTTTCCCTCGGGGGCACAGTAGGACGTGGAAACCCCAAGTTCCACAGGCCTCGGCTAGTTTTACGCCGTGCCGTGACATGGAAATTTTTGGTTTCCATGCCACCGACCACAAGTTCCACAGGCTGGTGACCCCTTCCGCAGTCGTGGCTTGGAAACCCAAAAATTTCCGCCCCCAAGCAAGAAATTCATTTTTGAGATGCGAACAAAAGAAACGATGTTTGAATGAAAAGGATGGGGGCCAGAAGGTGCAACGGCGATAGTAGTCTGAATTATGAATAAAATGAGAAGAATGAAGCACTGAACTGAGGCGACCAAGGGCTGAATCTTAGTGGATAGTGGCAGCAAGCCCACTCTGCCACTTAAAATACCCCGTCGCATATTTAAGTTGTCTGCAAAGGATTCTTCTCAAAGACCGTTTGAAATTGAAATTCAAAGCTGCCCCGACTGAGATGCTTCACAATCACGGTTTGCAAATGACACGGGCCCCTGGGGGTGACAAAGAAATGCCCCTACTGTGGGTCAAGATATATTCAAAGAGTGACATGCACCACTTCTAGCGTGGATTCTGACTTAGAGGTGTTCAATCATAATCTGACACAGGGTAGCTTTGTACCACTGTCTTTTCAACCAAGCGCGATGACCAATTGTGTGAATCAACAGTTCCTCTCGTACTAAGTTGAATTACTATTGTGGTTCGGTTCATCAGTAGGGTAAAACTAACCTATCCCATGACAGTTTAAACCCATCTCACGTTCCCTATTGGCGGGTGAACAATCCAACACTTGGTGAATTCTGCTTCACAATGATAAGAAGAGCCGACATCAAAGGATCAAAAAGCAACGTCACTATGAATGCTTGGCTGCCACAAGCCAGTTATCCCTGTGGTAACTTTTCTGACACCTCTAGCTTCAAATTTTGAAAGTCTAAAGGATTGATAGGCCACACTTTCACGGTTTTTATTCGTACTGAAAATCAAAATCAAATGATATTTTACCCTTTTGTTCCACACGAGATTTCTTTTCTCGTTGAGCTCATCTTAAGAAACCTGCCTTATCTTTTAACAGATGTGTTGCCCTAGCCAAAATCCCCACCTAACAATTTCTTCCACCCGGATCAACCCGCCGAAACGTGCCTTAAGGCAAAAAATAGGGGCAGTGCCCCATCTCCGCCCCACGGAATAAGTAAAATAACATTAAAAGTAGTGGTATTTCACTTGCGCCGAAAATGGCACCCACTTATTCTACACCTCTCAAGTCATTTCACAAATTCGGACTAGATTCAAGCTCAACAGGGTCTTCTTTCCCTGCTGATTCTGCCAAGCCCATTCCCTTGGTTGTGGTTTCGCTAGATAGTAGATAGGGATAGTGGGAATCTCGTTAATCCATTCATGCGCATCACTAATTAGATGATGAGGCATTTGGCTACCTTAAGAGAGTCATAGTTACTCTCGCCATTTACCCGCACTTGGTTGAATTTATTACTTTGACATTCAGAGCACTGGGCAGAAATCATGTTGTGTCAGCATCCACAGGGACCATTGCAATGCTTTCTTTTAATTAAAAAATCAAATTCCCCTTTTCTGTACTAGTTCTGAGTCAAATTTTCGCCGCCTAGGGAAAAGCCCCTGCGAGTGGGGAATTCTACATCCGTAGCCCAATCAGCACACGACTACCCACCCTCGCTGCGAGAGCAGCTCATGCAGACTATCAATAGCCCACGAGTTGAGGGTGTAGACCCCTAGGCCTAGCTCTCAAATCCAATCCTTTTCCTAAAGTTACGGATCCGTTTTGCCGACTTCCCTTACCTACATTGTTCCATTGACCAGAGGTTGTTCACCTTGGAGACCTGATATGATTATGAGTATGACCGTGCATGAATGATACTCGGTCCTCCAGATTTTCAAGGGCCGCCGAGAGCACACCAGACACTGCAAGACATGTGGTGCTCTTCCAGTTGCTGGACTGCTATAGGGTAAAATGCTTAGTTTGTTGGTTATCGTATATCCCTCTCAGGGCTTTTCGGTGCCTGAGGCAGATAGTAAGATTAGTTGTATAGTTCACAAATATGGCATATACATGTTCATATTAACTTAAAACAACTTGATAGAATAAGATAGAAGATTACCTCTTTAATGATCTTGGAGTCCCTTGGAGAGCATTAGGCAGCAAAGCAGAGGTTCTCCTTCACCAGCTCCAAATCTTAGTCCTGCAATCAATTAAAGCACCCATGTAATTTCTAACATTACATACATTTCCTATCAATTAAGCCAATATATAATAAACATTTAAACTATGCACATATAAGCCATTCATCTCATGCTATATAAGTGATTAAATAATAATGACAATATCAACGCATAGAATGGACAAAATAGATACAGTTCTATTGATTTATAAAAAGGAGGATTACAACCGTCAGTTGTACCAAGCCCTCCTCAGCCTTCCAATCTCTCTATCGCTCAAAGTGGTGAGGTCTTGATCAAAAATTTCTCAATGAACCTCTTTGACCTTTGACCTTCTCGCTACACAATGATCTCTACTTCACAAGTATTCAAAAACTTTGACAATCCTTTGACCTTGAATCAAGAGCCTTCAACTCCATTTTATAGGAGATGGAGAGAGAAATCATTGCCCTTCTCTTTCCACCAGTTCTGAATAGAAAAAACCAAGATGTTTCCCCAACCTCCATTCTTTTGCCTTCTTTGAGAGTTCAGTTTTTTATGGCAAGGCCCAATAAGAGATTAGTGCTTTGCACTTTCCTTTTTGTATTGACTCTCTTGTGAGAAAAAGCTGGAGATTCAAATCATTCCCCACGGGTTTTTCCCATTTCAAACTTAAAACATGGGTAACGTTGCCCTTTATTGTAAACAGATATTTTCGATAGCCACTAACGCGACCTATTCACTGATCAGCTGCATTATAACGCTCTTGTGTTGTTATAGTGAGGCATTACCTTGGAAGAAATAGGTTTAATTTAGGTCTTTGTACTCCTTCCATATTTATCTTCTCCTCTGATATGATGAGGAGGTATTTTGACCTGTAACATATGCCCCCTAAAGTGTGAGGTCAGAGACAAAGATGATGGCCGAAATACTTTACAATCTGTGTAGTAGAGATAAAGAGATTGAAAGACTGAGGAAAACCTGAAACAACAACATATGTCAGAAAATATAGTATCTTCCTTGAGTCGGGCATTCCCATGATCAGTAGCTTAAACAACATGATTTCTCTAGAATAGAGATATGAAGAATCTATCCACTGATAAGCACAATGTGGGAGTGTCTGTCATAACAGGATCAGGCTGAAGAAGCTATCTCCATAAACAATATCGCAACTTGGGGAAGGGAACACAACTTTAATGATGTAAAGTTTGCCCCAAGGTCTTGACCTTTAATTCACTTAAACTGCATATTCCTCAACATGTGAATGAAGGACCTGTCGTCGAACATGTGAGAAATCGTTTGATTACTAGTCGATAATGAAAACTGTTAACAGACGCGAAGGTGGCCATCGATAATGATGATGGTCCCTAAGACGCACAGTACAATCTAGCGAGTGTGAATAAAATGAGTTGAAGTCGAACACTCGTAGAATCATTTGACTATGAGCCAATGATGAAGACACTCGATCAAACACAAGACTACCTGCCACTGATGTATGCAAGTATCCGGGTACTGATGGGTTTCTGGATCAACTTCCTAGATAAGATGTTGAAGTCGATAGCAAGAGATTTGTTGAAAGGTAGGTACTGAGGCGTCCTACATCATTCAACAAGAAATAGAAACCAACTGATTTATTTTATGATTGAGATAATGAAGAGTGAATGGGGATGTCGGACGACAAATAATTTCTAGCATAATGAGCGGTTTGGTTGATAACAGGAGCAGTAGATAGCAAGGTTTGCTTGAACAATATAAGGCATTGTAATAGGGTACTACGCAGTTGAGGCTTAATGAACACCAAAGAGTGTGTTAGGATTTTACCGGTGTAGGGACACTGGGAGATGAAGGCTAATACTCATAGATGGTAGGGTTCGACTAACTGTGAATGATTTTTTTGGGAAGTGCCATGTTCAATATTTTTGCTGCCAAATCGACCTTTCTGAAATGTAATAGAGGTAGTATCCATTTTGTCCAAATTTTTCCCCGTCTAATTAATTTTAACGAGTCCAGACAAGTAAACTCAGTGAATTTTTCATATTTATAGAGTCTGAAAAATATCGTAAAAGACAACTTCGTGCCCCATCTGATTAGGTTTAACGAGTCCATACGAGTAAACTCGGTGAATTTTTCATGTTTAGAGAGTCTGAAAAATATCGTAAAAGACAACTCCATTGGGGTACCTTTGTCATGTCTTGATAACTAGGCACGGCAAAGGGAGAATAGTAAGACCGAAACAATTCATTTTCTGTGAGTTATTCCATCGAAGCCGGAAAAGTGAGAAATCTATGTTCGATGGACATCTACCTCATTTTGTTATGAGTACGAGGAGACGGAGTAAACTCAGTACTCTTTGTGAAATTTTAATGAGTCCAACAAAGAAAAACTCAGTGCCCACTGTGAAATTTTAACGAGTCACGCGGAGAAAACTCGATTACCTCCGTCAAATTTTAATGAGTCACATGAAGAAAACTCTATTAATTTTTTGGTTTAAAGAGCTTTGAAAAAGAGGAAAAGAATGGCTCCTTACTCTCTGTCGTTGTAGTTTAATGAGCATGACAAAGTCAACTCAGGGTTTTTTCAGTTTTATGAGTGAAAAAAAGGTCCCTAAAAAGAAAGCTCAGTGCTTCTTCATATTACTTTTAACGAGTCTGAAGAAGAAAACTCTGGGTTTTTCAGATTAATGAGCAATAAAAGGAAAATAAAAAGAACGCTTGATATCAACTTCATATAAGTTTAGCGAGTCCGAAGAAGGGAACTGGAGGTTTTTCAGATTAATGAGCAAGAAAAATACCGTAAAAAGAATGCTCGAGTAAACACGAGTATGTCTGCCTATGAATCTTGATCACTCATCAGAACATCAGTACCAAATCTCAATAGTTGTGACACATGTGCAGCAAGAATTCACGACTTTTTTCTCCTAGCTTAAGCGAGTCATGCCCCAAAATTGGCTATAAGAAGGTCGGAAGACCTTCATTTTCACTGTTTTGAGTGCTGTGAAGGAGCTCTGGGGTGAAAAAGGGGTGAAATATTCAGCTGACGATTACGGTCAATCCGGGAAACAGTTTTCCTTCCCGTGAGATCCAGGTAAGAGGTAGAACCTCCTACTATCATTTAATTTCCTTTTTGTTACATTTTTCTGGTTCAAACTGAGAAAATTGTGAGGCCCTAAAAAATGCTTGGGCCTAACATGGGCCAGTAGTGTTACAGCTGCATTAAACGCATAACTCATGAAGGGATGTTGCGTTATCATGCTCTATTTTACACTAGGGCTAGCGTTAGCCACACCGTGTTTTTTAGCAACTTGTTTTTCACTGTTTTGAAGTGGTCTAGGCAAGTTTTGATTGGTCGAAAATGTTTCATTTGCAGGTATTCAGCTGTTAATCATGAGTATCTGGCAAGAGAGAGAACATGAACGGGAAGAACGAGATATGATGATAGATGTTTCAAGCTTGATGGATCTTCACAGATGAAAATTGAAAAAATATGCCTTCTTAGAACTGATGAGGGGTCAAGAGGACCACCTGAGGTGGCTAATCCAGCAATGGGACGAACGGCACCATGTCTTTCAGATTGGGGGCAATGAGCTCTTAATCGAAAAGGATGATGTGTAATTTTTTACCGGCCTATCATGTCATGGGCCGAGGCCCAACTTGATGTGGTCCAGAGCTAACCCACATTCCAGTGCTGATCTGATTCGTGCACATTGCATACGTGACACTTAGGCTGTGAGAAATCGGGTACAGATCGCATGGGTGACTTTGAGACCATTGAGGTCTATAATATGGATGATTTTTCACTTGGCAGGTGCCAAGAGTCAGTATGTCGCCACCAAGGACCAGATGCTCCTAGCCTTGGACTGTATGTAGCCTAAGGTTTTTGAGTGGTGTGATGGAGTTATCCGTTGGGTCCGAGCAGAGCTTACTGCATGTAAGACCCGTACCCAGAGAGAGTTTGGGTACGGTACACTGATTGTCTCTTTCTTACTAGAGGGGGTACCATTGATGAGGCCCAGGATTGTTACAGCGCCATTGGGCCCACGCGAGCCGAGGCAGGCTCGGTGGGCAGCTTTGCTTTCGCGGACTGGAGAGGGTCCCGTCCGCCACTATTTTGATGATGGATTTTTTGATTGGCTAAACTCCTAGATTATTATGATTGAGGATTATCCCTATGCAAGGATGAACTTCACAGGCGATCCGGAGTTATTACTGCCCCCTGGTACCCAGTGGGGACTCGATGGTAAGAAGGAAATGATCAGTGTATTTCAAAGAAGTACTTTGTTTTTTGTCTTTTGAATGTTTATGCAATTTTTTTTGTTGAAATAGGGTGAAAATTATGTTTTGACATGAAATGTTTGTTTTCTTGACACAGATGTGGCACCTGTCCGACCAGTTGGGGCCCCTCGCTATGCATGGCGAGGATTGCAGCTACCCGGGGTTGGCGCACTAGCAAAGGATGCAGAAGCCGCCGAGGATGATGATGCCTAGGTTTTACATGAACTCTCCAGAAACCTGGATGGTTTGAGTATGGGCATACCACCCCTTCCTATGCGAGAGGTTCCATTTCGTTTGCAGCAACATACTGTAGGTGTGCTGGAGAGATACCTGGTGCCTCTGAGGAGGATAGCTAGAGCAGTTGTATGTTACCATGATCATCAGGCCTAGCTGGTGGAGCAGATGTATTAGTGTCAGAGTGTGGCTTAGTATAGCCAAATTTTTGTAAACCACCCAAGTTTTGGAAGATTTTTTGATGTAACTATTGTACTGGACATGACATATATATATATATATATATATATATATACTTTTTGGTGATTTTGTGTTTTTTAAATTTTTATGTATTTTTAATGGGATAAAAATATATATAATCATGAGTAAATATTTTATAGCAAATTTGACAAATGCCAATCTAACACATAGCTTGCCAAAGAATCGGCTAATGCATTAAATTCTCTAGGAACGTGCTCAAATGTAATTGATTGAAATTGATGTTCTAAAAGTCGCACCCTTAAAAAATAATGTAACAAGACTGGATGACGGACACGGTAATGATTGTTTAACTGCATAATGACGAGTTGGGAATCTAACCTGACCGCTAAATTGGAGATGTCACGGGACGCCGCTTCCGTGAGGAGTTGGATCACTGACATGTACTCGGAAACATTATTGGTGGCACTACCCATGAAGATTCCCCCAAAACCAAGAAGGTCCGACTTAGGAGTGTAGAGGACCCATGAAGCTGAAGCAATGCATCTAGTGTGACGACTAGCACCATTCACATATCTGACATATGGTAAGGAGGGTGACGTCATCTGTGTGAAGGAAAAAAAATTATACATGAGAAAAAACACCTCGAAAACTAAAAAATATCCAGAGACATCAAAACAATAGGCAAAACTTATATACATAAAATTACAAAGCATATGCCTAATGCGAAACTAGGCAAAATACTTCTTTAGATAGAGCCCGTTGCGAGGCTTTGCAAGTAGAATTCCATTACAGTCCTGAAGTTTGTAAGCCCCTTTTAAGAATACTTTAGTGATAATGTAAGTACCAAGCCATAATGGTTACAGTGTTCCTGCCCCCAAGATTTCATGTTTCTGATCATAGAGTAGAACAATATTACCCTCTTGGAAAGAACGAGGCTTGACAGATTTGTCGTATTGAGCTTTGACTCAGTGCTGGTGAGCTTTGAGTGCTAGTGTATCATCTCAACGAGTTTCATCCAAATGATCGAGTGAGAGCAAGCGCTCTTTTGTGGTGGTGGTGCTAGGCAGGAGCTCAACAACAAGTTTGAGTGATGGAATTTCGCACTCGATTGGAAGTACTGCCTCTAGGCCGAATGCAAGTTGGAATGGCGTGAAACCTGTGGCAGTTTTGACTGACGTTCGGTATGCCTATAACATGGAATACAACTTCCAATGCCATGTGGTTTTATGATTTCTGACCAATCGACGAATCATGGTTTTGAGGACACCATTTACGGCTTCAACTTGGCCATTAGCTTAAGGATAATAAGACGAATATTGATCTTGATGAAAACCTAGCATGGATGTTAATTCGGTCATCATATGATTCTGAAAGTGGGATCCATGATCTGTGACAATCGATAGGGGTACGCCGAACTGAAAGATTACCTGATTGAACAGGAAGAGAGTGGCGGTTTTTCCATCGGCCTTGAAAGTGGGAATGGCTTCCGCCCATTTCGTAAAATAGTCGACTGCAACCACGATGTAGTCGTGTCCATTTTCTGAAGTGATATTGTAGGCGATGAAGTCAATTCCCCATTTAGCAAAAGGACCAATGGAGATAACTGGATGAAGGGGGGTAGGATAAGTGTGCATTTTCTTTGTGAAAATTGGACATGGATGGCACTTATGGACTGCTGCAATGCAGTCTTTAAACAAAGTGGGCCAATAGTAACTTGCGTGCAATATTTTCTGGGTAGTAGCCATGCCCGAAAGATGACCACCACATGCCCCTATGTGGTAGTTATTCAAAACGCATTCTGCCTCATCAAAAGTGAGACAACGTTGAAGAATAGTATCAACACCATGATGATATAGTGCATCATTTTTCATGAGGTAGTGCTTTGCCTGGTGGCGGATACGACGACAATCGTTGGACGTGAGAGTTGGGAAGAAGCGTTGGTTTTGTAGGTATACCAAAATGTCTCCATACCATGGGTCCAAAGAATCGACCAAGTATACATATTCATCAGGAAATGGATCATGAGCTACTTCTCCTGGGTTGATTTTGGGAAGGTCCGATAATAATTCGGCGAAGACGAGGGATTTCTTGCTTTGACAGCTGTGAATACCAAATCAAATTATTGGAGGATTATGATCCATTTGGAATATTTTCCTCCAATAATTGGTCTAGATAGGATATGTCACATGGGGTTCTCCAAATCAATAACCGTAGTCTGTCGCAGCAATATATAGTGTCAGAGTCGAGTAACGACGAAAACTACTGCCAGAGAAAGTTTCTCCACATGTGAATAATGTAATTCCAGTCCGATTAGACCTTTGGACAAATAGTTTATCACATGTTATTGTCGTCACTGTGAACTTGAACCAGAACCATTCCAAGTGAGGATGGTGAGGCTGCCAGGTAGAGGAGAAATTCGCGTGAGTATTCGGGGGCACTAAGGAATGGGGCTGAAACAAGTGCATGTTTTAAAGCGTCAAATGACCGTTGAGATTGGTCATCCCACAAGTATAGTGTTCCTTTCTGTTGATCATTATTTAACATGAGTCATTTTTTAAGTAAGCCTTGAGAGGCCATGTATCGAATATTATGACAGATTGTGAAAAATTTAAGGGTTGGTCGAAGAGAAACGATGTAAGATAAGTCATGTGCCTAAAAATCTAAGCATATGCATGAAAAAATTCCAAACCAAGCAAAAGGGACAAGGGATGGTGCAAAGGACACAAAACAAAATTATTAAAATGCTTGCCGCGTCCACAATACGCATGCGAGGGAACTCTTCATATGGGAATTTTTGCGGGGGTCAAGAAGCGGAAGGGGGAAAATACCCACACCCCCGTGGAATTAAGGTGACGTGCCATGGGGTGGACCCAAGGTAAAGATGATGTGGTGGAGAAAAGCGAAGGCAAGAGTGAGGTGGTAGAGTGAAGTGCGGGTCGTATAGACCTGTACGCTGTGTATTTAACCACCCTTACGAAGGATATTCTTCAAGAACCGGATGGCTTATGCAGCAGAAAGGTAAGGTAAGTTTCTAGGTGAGCTAGTACCGAGGCCTGTACCATTATTAAACCCGGCACGTGGTGTTCACCTGCTTCCAGCTGACACCCAATCCCTACACGCCACGTGTTCCACTGTCAGTGTCCTTACAACACTCCCCCCCATTTATTTGACCTCTCTGCCTTTTACCTCAGAACTCTCAGTCTTAGATAACAGTCCTCCCGTATTTTACTGCAGTAAAATTCACAGGTTTTCCAGCTACAGTATGAACTAAGTGGGAGCTAGTGCCAATGTCTACCCAGTCACTATCAACACCGCTGCATCATTTTCTCATGCAGATTTCCCTACTGCACAGGTACTCTATCCCTCATATTCCCTCTACTTTCATTTCATTTTTAAAATTTTTATATGTCCGTCATGGGAAGGGGCACACCCAAGAAAACTAAACCAGATACTCCTCAGGTCCGTGAAACCAGAAACCCTCCTGGGTTCGAGCCTTTCATCAACTTGCAAGCCAAAATATGTGATCCCAAATACCCTTTTCCCATTAGCAGTATAAAACCTGAGCTTTTTAGGTGACATGTCGAAAATAGGGATCAATATCGGGTGGTTGTATCAGGTTTATATCATCAGATTACCCCCTAGTCTACCCAGTGGTTGATTTTATTTGTTGGCTTAGAGATGCTTACGACGAGCGTAGAGGCATGTTTACCTCTGCTCAAGGGAATAATATTTTTTCTCTTTCCCCAGACATTATCAGACAAGCCCTCCACTTTCCCACTAGCGCCACCTATACCAATTTTAGTGAAGTGGCTTTAACCTCCCAGTTCACCAAATTGCCATGGGAGCACCAAAACGACTTCATTTCCTCTATAACCAGCAACTAGGCTATGTCTCTTCCTCCTGCAGAACCTTTCCCGTTGAGTCTGTTCAAAGAAGAAGTGCAACCCATCCTTGCCCTCATCACGGGTCTTTTAGGTGTAGACGGTTTGGGGGAAGTTTCCAGGATATGTGTTTATTTCTTGTGGTTAATGTCTCAAAAGGGGGTATTTCTGGATATCCCTGGCTTCTTGGTTGCTAACATTCTGACCCAGTTCCAAGAGCTTTCGAAAACTGGTCACTTCCATTTTTGTTCAATGTTCTTCTACCTTTTCTTATATCAGCATGCTGACAAGTTTGAGGGTTTGGGCTTAGATAGGGTATACGAGGTCAATTCTCAACCCTGACCTGTTTTTGACTGGAACTTTGCAGTACACCAATTGCCAAAAGGGGTGGGTTATTCCAGGTTCCTAAATGAGTTCATGCCCATTCTCTATACTATCATCCATGATTAACCCTCACCTAGGGTTTTTCCTGAAATGAAGATCTGGCTACAAGCTAGTAAAACCCAGAGCACCAGGGATTGGTATCTATTTGACAATTACACTGAAATTCGAGTCTATGGAGCCAAAGTTACCCCTTACCAGTTGCCTGTGCTTCCTACTTGACGAGTTTATTCTCTGGAGTATATTCGGAAGACTCTCAAGTCTGACCAACTCCACTTTGTCCATGCGAAGAAAGGTTTCATCCTGAGACTCCCTATCACTATTGGCCCGTTTATTGTGAATTCAAGACACACCCTTCCCTTTGTTGAGAAGTTGTTGCAAGGGATGGACCTAAGACAGGGGAAGACTTGGCCCTATGGTCCTTAGGAGATTATCTCAAATAGAAGAAAGAGGAACAAGTCCACTCCTTATACACATGAATCAAGACCGTTTATAGAGTGGAGGGCTAACCTTGAAACTTGGCCTTTGATTTCGTAGATGGAGACATATTAATATACCACAGGGGAAGGAGAAGACATCAATAGAGGCTAATAAGAAGAAGAAGTGGATCCCTCAAGAGCAGGTTCTCCCCTTCGCAAAAAGCAGAAAACAATCTCAAGTGAGGCAAAAGTCATAGGGGAAGAATAGCTGCTTGAGTCGTTTACACCATATGGCCAACCCGAGAGGAGAAAAGCTAGGATCAAAGTGTTGAGAGACAGTTTTACCTCCTTCGACTTCTCTGAAGTCTCACAGGCTATCGGAGATTATACCTCACCAGTTATAATTGAAACGACCCTGAAGAAAAGAACGATCAGGGATAAGTACAAGGCCGAGCTGGAAGGTTATGTAGAAAAATATCACACCAGGGTTTCAGCTTCCATGAATGTGGACACAGAACACCTGGTATTGTCTATGGATGAGGCCATATTGGATCCTGATGTAGGTACCACTAGTTATAGGGTGATGGAGTATGAAATTGACATGGACAAGGTACTAGCACCCAACAAATGTAACTTGTTTCAGGTGGTGGGTGATATGTTGAAGGACGAGGTAATGTGGGTCACTATTGCACTGGGAAAATTGGAGAAAAAGCATGAGCAGGTGAGGGCGACCCTAAAGAAGGAACATGCCAATTCCTACGCTCTTTCAAATAAAGTGCGCGGTCTCACAGAGTCGATCAAAGGAAAGGAAACTGGAGACTCAAATCTGCAGTGATATTTGATTGAGCAATTGCAGAAGGAGGTCGCATCTCTGAAACACAAGGTAAGCATACTAGCATCTCACCATGTTCAAACGGCCGAATTGGCGCAAGAAGAGAAAGAAAAAGCAGACTTGGCTGACACACTGGCAAAGGAGAAAGAGGAAAAAGAAAAAATGGTGGAAACAATCTCCACTCTTCAGAGGACGCTGACAGAGCTTCAGACTACCTGGGACACGAACAGTTGTGTGCCAACTACAACCCCACCAGAGACTAGTTCATTTTCCGAGCAGCTGACCACAACGAAAGCTGCAAATGATATACTAGAAAAGCAGGCATCCACCGCGAGGCAGAGAATCACTGAGTTGGAAACCTCCTTGGCTGAGAATACCAGAAAAATAGAGACACTGCAGAAGGAGATTGAACAGGAGAAGAAGGAAAGAGCCGACCAGCAGAAGACCATCAATGATCTCAACAGTCACCTGAAAGGTAACATCACCATCAGGGATGGAAGAAGAATAATTTGGTCAAAGATCATTTTGGCCGTAACGGAGCAGTGGGAGTTCCTGAAAGTAATCGAGGAAATAAAATTTTCTGTACTCTATCTCAAGAGGAAGTTTAAGGAGGGAGATGTCAACTTGTCCAGCAGAGCCCAGCACGCCAGGGGATATGTTTCTTTCTTGAAAGGGTTGAGATCTCGTGAGGCGGAGCAGCATGGCATAGCGAGTCGGTTTAAGGAAGCCGTCGAATTCCAGAGGATTATTGATAAGGATTCGGCCAGCATTATAGCTTTGAGGGCCCTACAACAGTTGGCAGCCAGCGTGGACTGGTTTGATGCAGTTTGGGTCGAGATCACAACGGCAGGACTTTCATCATGCTAGGACCCTACCACTCCTTCCATGCTATGATCATTACCAGAATATGAATTACGCCTACAGGAAGAAGGGGACCGGATGGACATCTTGTTAGATAAAAATGCTCGGTTAAAAGCAGAGACAATTGTTTCATTGCTCCACCCCGAATTCATTCTCCTGCATATGATAAAACATAATATCCCCACCGAGGCAAGTCTAAATGATCTCACTGAGGCCTTCATCAAGGTGGAAGGATTCGCAGCAATGCCTTAACCTTCAGCAGACAGTCAGAAGAGGTGCACCTATTTTGCCAGCCAGATCGCCATCTCATCAGCAAATGTTCCGCCACCAGTTTCAGCGACCACCTCGACCCCTTCTCATAAATGAAATACTGTTAATTCATGATTTGGCCATAGTGGCCTTTTTACTTTTACTTTAGTTAGTTATTTTCAAGTTTCAGGTGGAATTTATATTTCACCCCAGTATTTTACTTTCTGCCAAGACTGTTGTTTAATATTTTGTTTCAAAACGTCTGAGTGCCTAACTGCAAATGATGAGACTCCTTTATTCCTCATCATAAGTTTTGGTTATTTTGATAAGGACCTTTAACAAATTTTTGGCATGCAAGGAAGATATTTTTCCAAAAAATATCTTCTCGGTCATGTATGGAGGATTCTGTATAAGTAAGATCAGAAGAGAAAAACAGGTTCCATATTTTCAAAATAATTTTGCTATGTAAGAATTTTTGTATGCTTGTTGTGAAAATATTAATAGAAATGTGAAGAGCTCGTTGGGTCTCAGCAAGAATAAGTTTTACTCTATGTGAGGATTATGGTCTAATTGTTCTATAGTGTGTAACTCTATCTTATGTGATATCGTTTTACTGTTTATTCCTATGTTTCCACTTCCTTATATAATGTTCTGGAATGTGAGTGGCTCACTAGCTTTTGGTATAAATTTATCACCATTGATACTTATACTGAGCTTGTCAAGCACTTTAAATATAGCTCAGGCATGGTATGCTATTTCACTTTTCACTTCACTCATTATTCCTCTATATTAAATAATGTGAGATGTTATTCTTTCAAAACAATTGACATGTATGGATTCTTATCTTTTTAAGCCCATCTCATGTTTAAATATGTTTACGGAGTTCCCTCTCATTATTAGTTAATATCCTTCTGTATTTTCTGCACAACAAACTCCATCTGATTTTTAAATCTCTGTAAAGAATTTTAGAATCCAGCCCTCCTTAAAGAAATTTGTCTTTAAGATGTCTGATGCATCTATATTAAGGAATCATTCCCTGCCTCTGTGGCATTTTGTTATTTTGCTGAATCTAAGAAGATTCTGGTTCCATTTACATTACATTCCCTTGTGAAAGTTGAAGTAGTAAAGAGCCTCATACTATAAAAGTCTTGAATTATACCTTACGCTCCTTACTGCATAAGATGTCCTAGGCACTGGTCTTTTACAACTCAAGGTTGTCTCTAGGAGTGACAACATATTTTTGGTGCCATTGCTGGGGAACGAAGTTGAAAGAAATTAAAATCCCTGGGCCTTGAAAAAACCTTATTCACTCTTCAATTAGGTGACATGGAGAGTTGAGAGTTTTATATCCCTCACCTTGGCGACTCTACATTCATTTTTCAGGTAAATCTAATTGTAGTCCTGGCTCCTTGGAAGCCACACCTTAGGTCAGATACGTCTCAGCTAAAGACACCCTCTGTGTCTGACCCAGAGAGAATCCTACATAGAATAAATTGGAGGGAGAGACAATTCATTCATACTGAGATCCCACAATTTTCTTTAGAAGACTTTCCGTCCTCCTCTTCTCAAGTAGCCCAAGTGCAGGATTCCGACTCCGCTATGGGAGAAACCAGTTACTACTCAGACAATCTACCTCTGGGAAACATCCAAGTTAAGTATGAGGCTGAATCAATAGATACCACCCATTACACATCCCATCCCACTCTAGAGGCTAAAGAGGTCATAGAATTCACCGAAGTATCTGTTGTTAATACTCTGCCTTTTTCGTCATCACCCCAAGATGTTGTTTAATACATTCCCATTGTCATTCACACCTCACTTCCACCTCCCCCTCCTCTTACTCATCAAACCCTTCTGTTACCTCCACCTCCTCCTCCGATGGCTAATGTTCCGGGCTTCTTGCTGAATAAATATGCCCCCCTGGCATTACCTCAAGTGCTCAATGATATGCCACAGGATTATCTAAAGATCTTGCCCCGTTTCAATGGGGAATGTTAGCCACCTATATTTTGCAATTATATCAGCTGGTGGCTAAATATTCTTTGTAGCCTTCAAGAAACAAATTCAATCCCTGTTGCTGGTGCTTGTAAGTCCGTTGGTAAGATCATGAACCTGGCTGGTTGGTTCTTCATACTTTTCCTTCTCAGCCTTCGATATTCCATGAAAATCCTAGTCAAGTACTCATTGTGATTCCCTTTTTCTTTTCCTCCTCTTTGCTTCCGTTTTACCTCCATTCTTCCATTTCTTTTATTCATGAAAACCCCACCAAACCATGTGTTACCCCTTATCCCTCCATTAATTTCTTTCCCCCAAGGCTAAAAACCATGTTTAAACCTTAATGAGTTATACTTTTCAGCCTCCTTTTTGAAAACCATGCAAAACGTATGTTTTGCAGCGTGTTTAAGCCTCAAAGCAAGCTCCTGCCGTTTCCTCCTCCCTCCACATGCCTCGAGCGCTTACGACCGACCGTCAAGCCCCGAGGCGCTAAATCAAAACGTGGTCCCACTCCGCCCTTTTCCTTTGAAACATTCAAAAAACTCGCTCTTTATAAGGTTTTGGCGTGAAATGTTAAAAACCACATGTTTTATTGCCCCGAGTCCTCCTGCCCGTCGATCTCGCTCCCCGCATCCGATGGAGCGGAGCGCCCTACCCGGTGGACCCCCCTTCCCGTGCCCGTTTCCCAAAAACCATGGTTTTATCCCGCACCGCTCCCCGGCAACCGGTTTTCCCCGTTCTACGAAGCGATTCCACACGCCGGCCGACACGTGTCCTCCGCCTTGTCGAAACCGCCGTGCAATTACACCGCCCGCGCTAAGCTTTGTACCAAAGCCATTCGGCCGGAATTGGTAGCCACCGTCCGATCAAGATCCTCACATCCAACGAAGCCCGTCATCCATCCAACTCGCTCGGCGTAAGCGGGACATGAGCGCCCGTTAACTCATTTACACACAGCTGACCAAGATTCGATCTTGCGCCATCGATCTCTCGTAGATCGACGACTTACATTCGTTCTCACGATTCCATTGTACAACCCCCCTCTTTTTTCTCCGCTCGACTTTCTAGAACGCTCTCGACCGTTGATCGCGACCGACTCACCCGCTCCGATCGGTCGCATTTTGTTTCTCGCACGCCCTCAATGCACGACACGCTCTATATAACGCAGGATTTTTCTCATTTTGATTGTATTTTTGCGTGTTTTAAGGTTCTTTGTCAGGTGTTTTAAAGAAATTTTTTGAAAGATGAGGGTGATCGACTCAGTTCTTTCGATTTATCCAAGAAGATCGACCCGCCGTGGTGAAGAACAATGCTATCGACGAGGTTTCATGAGCTCTCGTGCCGCACATTCCTCAGAAAGTTCGAAGAATGCTGTCAACATCAATGCGAGAGAAGAGTATCGCATTTTGAAGAGCGGAGATGAGTACTGCAGGAAGCAGCGATTTTATGGATAGATGGCGGGGATTGCGGCTACTAAGATGGTTATCAAAAAGCCTAATCCCTAGCTAGAACAGCTACAATTAAAAGCAAAACCTAAAAGTGTTCATCGAGCGTATTGCCCACCGCCAAAAATTTGAGGTGAATTGATTCCTCAACCACGCAGGCTGCCACCTATTGCCTCAAAATGCTCAAATTGGGCGAGGATGGAAATGATTGAACTGTCGATCAGATATTATGCCTCTCGGGATCAACCAAAGAAGTTATTTATGCACCAAATATTTAATGACAAGATGTTTCGTAGAGTAACCCTAATGCAAGACGTGAGAGCTCCTCAAATGTCAACAAAAGCTCCTTCCGAGCTTACTTCATAAGTATAAGCACATCAAAGTGGAGTGGGAACACTCCGTATAAATTCGTCATCGAGCCTCCCTGAGCCAGAAGACATTGAATTCTGCATGTAATTGTATTTGAGATCTTTTTATTAGATCTCTCACCTCCTCATCCTTCTATAAATACTCCAGGAAGAAGATGAGTGAGGGGTTGGATTAGTTGGTTGTCAATGTAATTCTTGAAGTGTTTTAGGTGTTTCGACGTGGAAAAATCTTCGATCGTAAATAGTGGTTTCATGGGCTCTCGGAGCTTCGCTATGTAACAGAGTAGGTTAGGGATGTGAAGAGAGATGGATTAAAACATTGGATTTGAAGATTGTAACCTGGCTTGAAGCAATCAATACAAGCTGGATTTATGATCCTCGGGGTCTATGCTCGATGGTGATGTTATTCTCTAACGTAACTTGTGTTTTGTTTCTATTTTCAATTTGATTTCATTTTCCACCTGTGAAAGCAGGGCTTAAATAGTGTTAGGGCTTGCAGTATATCGAGTAACCTTCTGCGGGACTGAGAAATATTTATTTAAATGTTTTCTTTTTCTCACTGTTATTGTGAGAATGATTTAATCTGAGTCTAAAGTACAAAGATGCTAGCATTCCCTCATCTTTTCGTCAGCTCGTCGATAATCGTTATTTTTAAATGTTACTTTCTATATATGTTGTGTAAAGAATGAATTGAGGAAATCAGAAAGGTTAGCCCTGCAGTCCCCTTTCTTGTTTGCTCAACTATTTGTCCTGTTTCCCCTCGGGATGTGTCAAAAAGTCGACTAGTTTCAAAGTACTATCAGATCTTAGGCCGATTCATCGTGTTATCTTTGATGATTGTCTTGGAAGTAACTAAAGCAAAGAAGAGTAGGGAGAGGATCGTGGTGAGTCCCAACCCCACTAATCGCTCCAAAGGCTGCCTTCAATAGTTTCCCTCTTTTGTTTTTAATCCGTGTTCTATTAGAAGTGTATCAAAGGCCGGATAGTTTCAAAAGTACTTACTACGTATCCTAGTTTGCTTCTATGTTATTTTCCTTAAGTGCCTTTGGTCAGTGAGATAGATCAAAGTACTGGTACTAGCATTCCGGTGCTGCTCTTGTCTCGCATCCTCGTTATTTCCCTTTCTTATTGTATCACTTCATTCCATAAATCAAACTTTTAAAGAGATCCTTAGGCATAGATGACTTGCTCATAGATTACTCTTGAACCCGAATGTTTCAATTAAATTCTCTTATGACTCCATAGCCCAATGGGATCTAAAACTTGCCATCATCTTTGGGCTTTATAATCAGAAAGCTACTTTGCTTTCTTGCAGCTTCTCACCTTTGAACCTATTTGCATATAGATATTTCCGCCTCGTACACAGCTAACTATGTTCAACCATCCGAGAAAACCAAACAAAAACTTCCCTTGGCCTATCATAACTAGCCTAATATCTCATCACCGCAAACTTCAAAGACAATATTCATCTTTGTACATATTGGAGAGATCCCTCTCCGTGAATCGGGAGGAGCTAGATCCCTAGAATCCCAAAGTTGGTTGAAATGATGTTAACTCATCATGATCTGAGCCCCTTGCCAATCTTGCTATGTTACAAGAGACCTAACGATTTCCGCTACGCACTAGGGAATCCCGACATTCTTTTTCATTTTAAATCATCGCTAAAGACTCGCAGTACCTCGATATCTTTAGATTGAGTACATGAGTGGTGGACCATAAAACATTTTTCCTCCTTTAGGAGCTAAAAATCTTCCACCCGCTACCCACACTCAGTAACTCCCAAATGACCAAATGACTCCACCGGTAAAAGACCACTCGTACCGATCGACTTCATGACGACCTTCTTTTTATTTCTGACAAACATGATTCCAAGAATACAACGAAGATATGCCCCAATGAGTAGAGATCATATCCCCCGGGTTTCCACATAAGATGCCCCAGTGAATTGGGTGACAACTTACCTGCTTTTCAAGGTGAAAGATTTGATGACCCTTTGATACATCTTATCAAGTTTCACACACATGTATGGAGGTTGAAAGTTGAATGGCATGAAGATCGCCTAATAAGAAAATGTTCATGTTAACATTAGAAGGAAAATCTAGGGATTGGTATGAATGCTTAAGATCTAGTAGTTTGTTTTCTTTAAGAGACCTTTGAATATAGTGTTCTATGAGAACTATGAAGAAAAACAATACCTCATTATCATTGGGTGCAATATATTATGATCCATCACAAAACATCACCCAACACATTATAGATAATGAGGAAGATTTGGAAGAGATGCATCCTCGAAGATGCTTTTAGCGAGCAATTCATGCTTTTAATATACTATTGAAAATTTTTAAGAACATAGATGAATCACTTGAGGGACGAAACAAACAAGAATTAAAGAACATTCCTCGAAGATTTTCCCCGAAAAACGTAGATAATGATTCATCATCCCTTATAACCGAGGCTCAAGAAAGATATCCATACCGAAAACCCAGCCTTCACATAGAGAACTTTGTTGTATAGATTTAGAAAGTTATTTTGTAGATCAGAATAAAAAAGGAACTTTCGTTAACAACCCAATATGTTTGGTCGATGAAATTGTTTATCCTTGATAAATCTCCAAATTTTGATGCGATCCGATGATGATGATGAGAGTTCCAAGAAAGAACTAATCATGCGAGGGCAACCAGCGATTTGATGCGTGTTATGAGATTTCACCATCTCCACTTGAAAGCCAAAGAAACATCCATTTCAATCCATCACTAATGGTTTTCTACATAGTTGGGAGTCGTCACCTTTCAACTCGAAGGTGAAGAGAAGAGCAATAAAAGAAAATTTTTGAGCAAGAATGATCTTCCTCTCTTGAAAAGAGGAAAACGCTTTAACAACCCCTTCTCAAGAATATAATAACCTCTTCGCGTAGTTTATCCTATTAAATCCAAGCATACAAAGGCTACAAGAGGACAACACCGTCAAATATGATGAGTCCTCCGATTCGAAGATGATGCAGAGGAAGGAGAAAAACGAATAGAAGACTATCCCGGCTATGGATATATCATCTTCTCAAGAAGAAACTTCTCCTTCAATCGATATTAGTCTTGTCATTTAAAGAGAGCTTCGAATTTATATCGTAAGCAAGCGTATGTGTTTAGATAAAGAAAATATTTCACATGCTCAGAAAACTATTGTGTCGGGTTAAGGATGACGAGGCTTCCAAGAAAAATTCACAAGAGATGCCCTCAAAGCTAAGAGTGCTCGAGCTGGCATGCCTACTGTATATGGAGGGCCAAAAAAGAAGAGAGATATTCATCTTTTCTTTGTTGATCCTTTGGAGAAGTGTGTGGAAATCCCAACTGGCTCAAATTATCAAGCATCGATTCTTTGGTAAGAGCCGGGAAGAGACATGAAAAAGCTCGTCACCTTCTATGATAGCCTTGATATTGAGAGGATAACCTTCAATATGTTCTCATGAGATACCTCCGACAAGCAGCCGCAGTTACTACTTCCTCTTGACATTACTCAGCACCGTATGTATTGCACTTTTTGTATCATATGAATATGTAAATACTCCATGTTTAGAATAGGTTAGATAGAGATGTCAATAAAGCCAGCTCCCGAGACATGTAGTTAGTTGTTGTTTTCTACTTTGGAGAAAAATCAAGAATTCAAAAATACAAGAAACAAAGAAAGAAAGAAAAGAGGGCGAAAATGAAAACAAGAAAGCGCAAAGCTCCCATGCCAAAAAGAGCGAACGACTGGTAAAGTGTGCAAGCTTAAATGCCACTCCCCGCAAAACACACTACTATTTAGTCAAAACCATTTAAACTTGACTAATTAGCTTTCAATTTTCTCGCGATATGGTAGTGAATTTGATTTTCCAAACTGTTTAATCTTGGCTTATCAATAGATAGATTAGGATAGAAATTAAGGTTCAAACAAGCTTTCAAAATCTGAACCCAAAGATTTCCAAAGAGAGAAGACTCAGAAACCTGCTTTATTTTCTCGAGTCATAAAAGAGGAAGAAAATGGTTCTAATTTGCTCAAAATCTCAATCCAGATATCAAGGAAGAGATAGCTCACGTAAAAAAAGAAAAATCATAGCTATAGAAAAGAGGAGAAGGCCATAATAAGAAAACTTTCAGATCTTAAGCCTTCTCGCTTTGATTTAAAATTTTCTCGCAAATATAATCATATGTGCAGCTTTTTATGCCATGGATCATAGCAAGTCAAACAGACTCAATCTTGACTTGGCTATTTTTAAATTTGCATTTGTAGAATTTAGAGAATGAAAGTTTGTTGGGATCGTTATCCCACGTACAATAGACTAGGTAGAGAAATATCTCGAGCTCAATCATGTATCTCGAGTTCGAGGAGAAATAAGAGGAGTAGAAATAGATTAGATTTCCTGCTTTCAAAAGAATAAATGTTGAGAATAGAGTTTGCCAATCCAAGTGCACTACGATGAAGAAAAATGTTAGATCGTAGGATTGGGGTGCAGGGTAGAAGTTGTATTGATGAAATTCATCTTTTTTTCATAACTCATATGTATTTTGTCAAAGGAAAAGCAAGAGCAAGCAATGGAGTCGTGTGCACTCTGGCCTAACATCCCAGAGAAATCAAGTTCGATTCTTGATGCCTTCAAGAAGAGCACCATCCCCATGAGAGCCACCGTTAGCCACCTATATTTTGCAATTATATGCAATTTGGTATTTAAATATTCTTTTTCAGACCTTCTAGAGAAACAAAGTTCAGTCCTCAAGTTGTTGGTGCTTAAAGTCCGTTGGTAAGATTATGAACTCGTTGGTTGGTTCTTTCATACTTTTCCTTCTCTCACTCTCTCGATATTCCATGAAAATCCTAGTCGAAAGTACCGATGCATCCCTTTTTCTTTTCCCTCGCTTGCTTCCGTATACCTCCATTCTTCCATTTCCTTTTATTCGCGAAACCCCACCAAACCATGATGTTACCCCCTTATCCCTCCATTAACTTCTTTCCCCAAGGTTAAAAAACCATGCTTTAAACCTTATCTGAGTTATATTTCCTTTTGAGAAACTATGAAAAACCATAGAAAACGTATGTTTTTATGCTCATTAAGAAACTTAAGCCCCTCAAAGCTAAGCCCCTTGCCATTTCTCCCCTCTCCACATGCCCGAGCGCCACGATCGACCGCCGAAGCCTCCCCGAGGGCGCTAAATCAAAATGTGGTCCCACTCCGCCCTTTTCCTTTGAAACATTCAAAAAACCCATCTTTTATCAAGGTTTTGGCGTGAAATGCTAAAACCACGTGTTTTATTAGCCCCGAGTCCTCCGAGCCGTCGATCTCAAGCCCCTGCATCCGATGGAGCAGAGCCACCCCACCCGGTGGACCTCTTCCCCGCGCCTGCTTCCCAAAAACCATGGTTTTATCCCGCACGCGGCTCCCGGCTTAAACCGATTTTCCTCGCTTCTGGGCCGGCGATTCCACACGCTAGTCGACACGTACATCCTCCGCCTTTCTCTAAAACCTACCGTGCAATTACACATCGCCGCGCTAAGCTTAGCGTTTAGCACTAGCCGGATTCAATCGGAATTGGTAGCCACGCGTCCGATCAAGCATCCTGCAGCATCCAACGACCAGCATCTCCATCCAACTCCCGCTCGACCGTTACACGCCGACATGAGCGCCCGTTAACTCATTTACCGCGCGGCCAAGATTCGATCTCCGCCATCGATCTCTCAGGAGATCGACGCGCCACATTCGTTCTCCCGCATTCCATTAGTACAACCCCCTTTTTTCTCACGTCGACTTTCCGTAACGCTCTCGACCGTTGATCGTAATTCGATCAATGGCTCACGATTGCTCCATTTTTCGCCGCACGCCCTCCAATGCGCAGTCACCCATATAACTCTGGATTTTCTCATTTTGATTGTATGTTTGAGGTGTTTTAAAGTTCGTTTTCGCTGTGTTTAAAGAAATTTTGAAAGATGAGGGTGAGCGACTCTCATTCTTTCGATTTATCCAAGAAGATCGACCGCAGGTGAAGAAAAATGCTAACGACGAGGTTTCATGAGCCTTGGTTGCCGCACATTCCCCGTAAAGCCCGAAGAATGCCGAAATCAACATCAATGCGAGAGAAGAGTATCGATTTTGAAAGACGAGAATGAACTAGAAGCAACAGCTTTTATGGATAGATTGGCGCAGATTACGCTAAGATAGCGAGTTATCAAGCCTAACTCCCTGGCTTAGAACACATATTAAAGCAAAACCTAAAAGTGTTCAAATACGGACGTATTGCCTCCACCCACACAAGAATTTGGTAATTGATTCCCTCAACCACCACAAGCACTCACCTGCCTCAAAGGAATGCTCAAATCGAAGATAGATGTGAACCGGATCCGTATATTATGCCTCGATTTCAACCAAAGAAGTTATTTACTGCACTGCATTTTAATGACAAGATGCTTTACGGTAGTAATCCCTAGCAATACGACACGTAGCACTCAAATGTCAACAAAAGCTCCTTCCGAGCTTACTTCATAAGTATATAGGGGCATAAATCTTTGATGGAATTTCACCAGTATAAATTCTTCATGCGAGCCTCCTGTGCTGTGAGAAGACATTAATTCTTGCATTAATTGTATTTTGAGATCTTTTATTAGATCTCACCTCCTCATCCTTCTATAAATAATCTAGAAGAAGATGAGTGAGGGGTTGCATTAGTTGGTTAGTCGATGCTAAGTGTGTCAAGTGTTGTAGCTACTTTCGGTGGAAAACTCTTGGCATCAGCATAGTGAGCTTCCCATGGGCTCTCTGAGCTCGCTTTGTAACAGAATAGGTTAGGATTGTGAAGAGAGATGGATTAAAACATTTCGGATTTGAATATTGTAACCCGGCTTGAAGCAATCAATACAAGCGCGATTTATGGATCCCTGTCTATGCTCGATGGTGATGTTATTCTCATCAGTAACTTGCTGTTTTGTTTCTGCATTTTCAATTTGTTTCATTTTCCAATCGTAAGGAACAGATTTAAAGATGAGTGTTAGTGGCTTCTATCGTATATCGAAGAATCTTCTCTCAGCTGAGAAAAATCTTTATTTAAATGTTTTTCTTCGTCGTGTTATTTGAGAATGATTTAATCTGGGCCCCTAAGTACTGCAGATGCTCGCGTTACCCTCATCTTTAGTCAGCTACGTCGAATGTTATTTTTAAGTGTTACTTTCATATATGTTGTGTAAAGAATGAATCGAGGAAATCAAAGGTTAGCCCCTGAGTCCCTTTTCTTGTTTGCTCAACTATTTGTCCTGCTTCACTTGGGATGTGTCAAAAGCCCGACTCAGTTTAAAGTACTTATCGGATCTTAGGCCATTCTGTTATCTTTGTGATTGTCTTGAAGTACACTAAGTAAATAAGAATTAGAGGAGGATCGAGTGAGTGAGTCCCAACCCACTAGTTTTCGGGCTCCAAAGGTTGCAGCTTCAAAGTTTCCCTTTGTTTTAATGCATGTTCTATTAGAAGTGTATCAAAGGCCGGATAGTTTCCAAAGTACTTACCGCAGTCCTAGTTTGCTTCTATGTTTTCCTTAAGTGCCTGGGTCAAAAGGTCGCTGAGTTTCAAAGTACTTACCGTGATCCCTGGGCCGCTACTTTGTTCTCGCATCGCATTATTTCCTTTTTCTTATTGTATCACCTCATTCCATAAATCAAACTTTAAAGAAGATCCTTAGGCATAGATGACTTTCCCCATAGATTACTCTTGAACCTCGAATGTTTCAATGTAAATTTTCTTATGACTCACGCTAGCCCAATGGGACTCGAAACTTGCCATCATCTTTATTTATAATCAAAAGTTTACTTTGTTTGCTTTCAACTTCTCACCTGCTGAACCTATTTTGCATATAGATCTTTCCGCCTCAGACAGCAACTATGTTCAACCATCCGAGAAAACCAAACAAAACCCTTGGCCTTCATAACTAGCCTAATATCATCACCCCAAACTTCAAAGACAATATCCATCTTTGTACATATTGGAGAGATCCCTCTCCGGATTCAGGAGGGCTAGATCCTAGAATCCCAAAGTTGGTTGAAATGATTTTAACTCTGTGATCGGACTTTGCCAATCTTGCTTGTTACAGAGACCTAACAAGGAAAATGAGATAGAAGCTCAAAAACACCTTGAGGTCTTCCGCTCTTTCGCAGAAAATTTTAATGTGGAACATCTCGACTTAGTCCTAAGACTGTTTGTCCAATCTCTTGATGGTGAAGCCAGAAAATGGTTCAAGACACTGGGAGACCGTTCTTTCACCACTTGGGAAGGGATGGAGGACACTTTTCTCAGAAAATGGGGAGAGAAGAAAGATCATGGACATTGTCTTACTGAGTTTAACACACTGTAGAAAATACATAATTAAGGGGTGGCTGAATTTATTAAAATATTTAACAAGTTGTACCTGAGCCTTCCCACAGATGTGAAGCCTCACCAGACAGATGTCAAGGTTGTTTTCATGGAAGCTTTTGACTCAGAATTTGGCTTCTCTCTGAGAGAAAGAAAGCCAGCCACCCTCGATGATGCCCAGACAGATGCGCTGGAGCTTGAGGCAAAATTTTCCTCCACTGGTAAATCAAAGGGAAAATTTGAACAAGATACCAGGAGAAGGGGGAAAGAAGAGGTATCCACCTCAAGCCAAGATAGAGATTCGGCTAATGACACGATTGAGGAGATGAACAAGATGATCAAGAATCTCTCAATTAAGTTGGTTAAGCTTGAAATGGAGGCCAAGAATTCACCCTCCAAGAATCTCCAAAATGCCCCAAACAAAGGAATAGCAGGACCAGGTACCACATCCTCTATATTTGGAAGGATAAGTAGATGGTCCTACTGAAGACACCACTTATGAGAAAGAAGAAGCATACCTTGCTTTCTCAAACAGTGATGAAGTGGAATTCCCCCTACATGAAAGTGACGAAGTGGAGGTGCATGCACACACAGAAGGGAAAGCTAATGAAGACAACGAAGATCCTAAGATTGATGACTACTGCAAGCAGTTCATCGATTTCATGCAAGCTTATTTCAACAGAAGATATGACCTCAGATCTTCTAGGAATAGAACTCGCACTCAGGACCAGGAGGAGGATACACCTCAAGAGGAATCCCCCACACAGAAAGGGGCAACAGCTCAAAGGACCTTGGACAAAGGTAAGAGGATTTTTAACCAATATTTGCAGTCTGCTGATCAAATTCCATCATCTTCACAAGGGGCTACACTCCCTAGTGTCAGGGAAATCTTAAAATAAGTCAAACCTCTCCCCTAGAACAAAGATTCCAAAGATAAAGAATCAAAATAAGTGTCAGTAGATAGGTCCTCCTCTCCCTTCAGTTTACAAAAGGACCTCGAAAAGGTTAAAATCCCAGTTCCCTTAATTGAATTATTAAAGCAACCTACATATCAGTCCCAGGTCACATACTTTATGCTCCCTCCAGAAGTAATACACATTCCAGACAGTCTGAACCTTCAGGAAGAAAGGCCTATGGTTGTGTTTGGCCCACATGTCGAAGAGTTATATGCTGCTACTCCCCATTTTTATGTATCTTTAGTAATACATGACCTGTTGCTACATAACTGTACGTCAGATTCGGGAGCCTCTCATAACCTTTTACCCTTCTCGGTCATGGAGCAGCTAGGACTACAGATCACCCGCCCATACAAAGACCTTTAGTCATTTGAATCTAAACGAGTTAAGTGCCTGGGCATGATAAAGGACTTAGTGGTCAATCTAGCTCAGATCCCAACAAAAAGTGTAGTTAACCTTAACCCTAACCATATCTTACCCTTAACCTTAACCTTAACCTTAATCTTAAATTTACCCTTAACTTAACCTTACCTTAACCTTAACCTAACCTTAACCTTAACCTTAAACTAACCTTAACCTAAACTTAACTTTAACATTAACTTAACCCTAACCTTGACATAACCCTTAACCTTAACCTTAACATAACCTTAACATTAACTTTACCCTTAACCTTGACTTTAACCTGAACCTTCCTTCCCCTAGCCTTAACCTTAACCTTCCCCTAACCTTAACCTTGAACTTGACTTTAACTTTAACCTAACCTTAATCTTAACCCAACCTTAACCTTAAACTTACACTTAACATTCTCCTTAACTTTAACCTTAAGGTTAAGGTTATGGTAAGGGTACAGTTAAGGTTACGAGTTTAGTCAGGTTAAGGTTAAGGTTATAATTAAGGTCAAGTTTAAGGTTAAGGTTACGTTATATTTAAGTTCAAGGTTAAGGTTAGGTTATGGTGAAGGTTAAGGTTAAGGTTAAGGGTGAAGGTTAAGGGTAAGTTTAAGGTTACGACCCGTATCCTCAACCTTCACCCTTAACCTTTACCTAACCTTAACCTTACTAAACCTGTAACCTTAACCTGAACCTTGACTTTACCCTTAACCTTACCTTAACCCAAACTATAACCTAACCCTAATATTGACCTTAAAATTACCCTTAATCTTAACCTTAACCTTAAATTTAAACTTGACCTTAACTATAAACTAACCCTAATCTTAACATTAACTTTAACTTTACCCTTAACCTTCACCTTAACCTTAACTTTTCCCTGAACCTTAACATTAACTATAACCTTAACCTTAACCTTAACTTAATCTGACCTTAACCTTAACCTTCCCCTTAACCTTAACCTTAACCTTAACCTTGACTTTACCCTAACCTAACCTTAAAGTTACCCATAACCTAACCCTAACCTTGAGGTTAGGTTAACCTTGACCAAACCCTTAACCTTCACCTTAACATAACCTTAACCTAACCTTAACCTAAACTCTAACCCTAACCTTAACCTTATGTTAACCTTAACCCAACCTTAACCTTAACCTTAACCTAACCATAACCTTACCCTTAACCTGAAACTTAACCTTAATCTTAACCTTAACTTAACCTAACCCTAACCTTGACCTTAACCTTAACCTTAACCTTAACCTTAACCTAACCTTGACTTAACCTTAACTTTAAATTTACCCTAACCTTAACCTGAACCTTACCCTTACCCTTACCCTTACCCTAACCTTGACTTTACCCTTACCCTAACCTTGACCTTGACTTTACCTTAGCCCCTTAACCTTAACCTTCACTTAACCTTAACTATTACCTAACCCTAACCTTGACCAAACCCTGAACCTTAACCTTAACCTTAACTATAACCTAACCCAAACCTTGACTAAACCCTTAACCTTAACCTTCACTATAACCTAACCTTAACTTTTCCCTTAACCTTACCTTAACCTTAACCTTAACCTAACCTTAACCTTACCCTTACCCTTACCCTTAACCTTATGTTAACCTTACCTTAACCATACCCTTAAAATTGTCGTTAACTATAACCTAACCCTAACCTTAACCTTAACCTTAACCCAACCCTAACCTTAGGTTAACCTTAACATTAACCTTAGCCTAACCATAACCTTAACCTGAACCTTAAACTTAACCTTCCCCTAACCTTAACCCGAACCTTAAACTTAACTATAACCTAACCCTAACCTTGACCAAACCTTAACCTTAAGGTTAAGGGTTAAGGTTAAGGTTAGGGGAAGGTTAGGGTTAAGGTTAGGCGAAGGTTAAGGTTAGGATAAGGGTAAGGTTATGGGTAAAGTAAAGGTTAAGGTTAGGGTAAGGTTACCACAAGGTTAAGGTAAAGGTTACAAATAAGGTTAAGGTTAGGAGAATGTTAAGGTTAAAGTTAGGTTAATGTAAGGTTAAGGTTATGGGTTTAGTCAGGTTAAGGTTAATGTTAAGGTTAAGGTTAAGGTTAAGGTTATGGCAAGGTTAATGTTAATATAAGTTTAAGGTTAAGGTTAAGGTTAAGGTTAGCTTAAGGGTAAATTTAAGGTTAGGGTTAAGTTAAGGTTAAGGTTATGGTTATGGTTAGGATAAGGTTATGGTTAAGGTTAAGGTTAAGGTTAAGGTTAAGGTTAGGTTAAGGTTACAGTTAGGTTAAGGTCAAGATTAGGCTAAGGTTAAGGTTAAGGTTTCGTCAAGGTTATAGTTAGGTTATAGTTAAGGTCAAGCTCAAGGTTAGGTTAAGGGTAAAGTCAAGGTTAAGGTTAGGTTTAGGTTAAGATTAGGTTAAGGGTAAAGTTAAGTTTAAAGTTAGGTTAATTTTAAGGTCAAGGTTAAGGGTAAAGTGAAGATCAAGGTTAGGGTTAGGTTATAGTTAAGGTTAAGCGTTTGGTCAAGGTCAGGGTTAGATTAATTTTAAGGTTAAGGTTAGGTTATGATAAGGTCAAGGTTAAGGTTAGGTGAAGGTTAAGGTTACGGTTTTAGTCAGGTTAAGGTTAAGGTTACGGTTAAGGTTAAATTCAAGGGTAAGTTTTTGGTTAAGGTTAAGGTTAAGGTTAAGCTTAAGCTTAGGTTAAGTTAAGGTTAAAGTTAATGTTATGGTTAGGTTAAGGGTAAATTTAAGGTTATAGTTAGGGTTAAGGTTGGGGGAAGGATAAGGTTAGGTTAAGGTTAAGGTTAGGTTCAGCTGAGGCTTAGGTTATAGTTAAGGTTACAGATATGTTAAGGGTAAGATAAGGTAAAGCTTAAGGTTATGGTTAAGGTTAGGTTAGGGTTAAGGTCAAGGTTAAGGTCAAGGTTAAGGGTAAAGTTAAGGTCAAGGTTAGGCTTAGGTTAAATTTAGGGTTAAGGTTAGGTTAAGGGTAAAGTCAAGGTTAAGGTTAAGGTGAAGGTTAAGGGTAAGGTTAAGGTTAAGGGTTACGAGTTTAGTCAGGTTAAGGTTAAGGTTAAGGGTTTGGTTAAGGTTAGGGTTAGGTTATAGTTAAGGTTAATTTTAGGTTAAGGGTAAAGTTAAGGTTAAGGGTTTGGTCAAGTTTAGGGTTAGGTTAGGTTAAGGTTATGTTAACGTTAAGGTAAGGGTTACTGTTAAGATTAAGGTTAAGGTTAAGTTTAATGTTAAGAATTTGGTCAAGGTTATGGCTATGGTTAAGGTTAAGGTTAAGGTTAAGGAGGTAAGGTTAAGGTTAAGGTTAAGGTTCAGGTTAAGGTTAGGGGAAGGTTAAGGTTAAGGTTAAGGTCAAGGTTAAGGGTTTGGTTAAGGTTAGGGTTAGGTTATAGTTAAGGTTAAGGTTAAGGTTACGAGTATAGTCAGGTTAAGGTTAAGGTTAAGGGTTTGGTCAAGGTTAAGGTTAAGGGTTTGGTCAACTTTAGGGTTAGGTTATAGTTAAGGTTAAGCTTAATCTTAAGGTTACAACTTTAGTAAGGTTAAGGGTAAGGTTAAGGTTAAGGTTACAGGTTTGGTCAAGGTTAGGGTTAGGTTATAGTGAAGGTTAAGGTTAAGTTCAGAGTAAAGTCAAGGTTAGGGTTAATATTAAGGTTAATGATAAGGGTAAGGTCAAGGTTAAGGCTACGGGTCTTAACCTTAACCTTCACTATAACCTAACCTTAACCTTAAAATTAACCTTAACCTTAACTCTAACCTAACCCTAACCTTGACCAAACCCTTAATCTTAACCTAAACTTAACCTTAACCTTAACCTTAACCTTCCCATAACCATAACCATAACCTCAACCTTAACATTAACCTAACCTTAACCTTAACCTTAACCTTAACCTAACCTTAACCTTAACTATAACCTAACCCTAGCCTTACCCTGTAGAAATTAGCTAAATAAATCACTTATTCAATGGAGATTAACCCGATTACACATCAATTTTGAATTGCATGCATAACACATAATCTCATCTACAATTAATTGTCACATGCGGAAATAATAGAAGCGATCGCACATCAAATCAATCACACATTAACTCAGTATGTATGGGGAAAGCCTATAGCTGAAAACCCCGCAACTATTGTGTATATTATAACGGAGAAATCATGTAACAAAACCAGTACAATACTCCTCACAAGTACTCAGTACTTTCTCATAAAGTCACACACAATCTAGCTTAGTTTTGAACAGGTCACTGGTTCAAAACTCACTGCTAATTGCCTTGCCTCTATTGCGAAATCATGGCCTGGTTATGTAGAGATCCAAGGTTTGAATCTCCTTGGCTTGACTGCGCAATTTTCATGGACAATTCCTCCAAGTGTGGTGCAAATCTCATGCACAACTGATCCTCCAACTGATAGCTGTACTCACCCTTTCATCTACCTCTTTCACTGGTCTCCACTGAACTGATCATGCACTGTAGTGAACTGATGTGTTCTTGAGTTGACTAATGAGTTACTAATTAATGAATTAAATAATATTTAATTCACTCCACTCATAACTAATTGATTATCTAGTTAAACTAATCTCAACTAGTTCAACTAAAATAAACAGAACACAACTCCACTATCTGTCTCATTAACTCCTCCAAAACTTCTGCCACTGAAGTCCAACTAAAGTCAACCATGCAAGATGCCATCAAACCCTAGGAACCACGTGATTCCTCTGTCAGTTACATGAGCCACCTCCATGACTCGAACTGAAGTGCTCCAAGAGAGTAAACTGCTGTTTATAGTCAAAATATTATTAAGGGTAAATAATATTTGACTTCCATATTTTTAGGAGAGGCAGTCTAAAAATAGCCTGTGACCTAAAAATATGAGTCTCATCTATTTTTACCAACATGTTGCATACTTCAAGAATCTCCAACTGGAATTCCCAAATTATGCTCCGTATGTCTAAAAATAGACATAGTCTAAAAATAGACTTTGCGCCAGAATTTGCCTGCGGGCCCACTTAGTGAAGGCGACTTCATTTCACTAAGATCCATCATCTTGCTGCATTCTCAACACTCCCTCTCAGCAAGATATGGATTATCTGCAATCCCTATCCTGCCTCTGTGGAATTCGAACTTGCTCCTGGTGAGCGCCTTCGTCGGGATGTCGGCATCCTGATCCTCCGTGGGAACATATGAAAGCATCATGATCCTCCGCTGAACACAATCTCTGATGTGATGGTACCTGATGTCGATATGTTTGGACCTATCATGAAATACTAGATTAGCCGAGAGCTTGATGCAGCTCTGGTTATCACAGTAGATCACTGTAGGCTCCAAATGCAACCTGAACAAACCTGCGAGGATCTTCCTCATCCAAATAGCCTCACATGCAGCCAAGCTTGCTGCCATGTACTCGGCCTCTGCTGAACTGAGTGCCACGGATCTCTGCTTCCTGCTGTACCAGGAAACTGCTGTCGACCCAATGCTGAAAATACCTCCAGATGTGCTCTTACGGTCCGTTGGGCTCCCTGCCCAATCTGCATCAGTGAAGCCAGAAAGCTTCGCTCCATCCTCCTGTTTGTACCATAGACCATATCCCGATGTGCCACTAAGATAACGCAATACATGCTTGCCTGCCTTCCAAAAGAGCTTGGTAGGCTTAACCATAGCTTGCAAAAGCTGGTTAACAGCATAGCATATATCGGGTCGTGTATTGACCAGATACATAAGCGACCCCACCAACTGTCGATAGACGGTGGCATCCACTACCTCCGCTGAAGTAGCATCCTCCTTCCTCCAACCACCAGGAAGAGGAGTGTCAATAGGCTTGCAGCCTTGCATGTTGAACCTCTCCAGAATCTCTCGGGCATACTTGCCCTGAGAAACAAACAGTCCTCCGCTGCGCTGCCAAATCTCCAATCCCAGGAAATAATGAAGGATGCCCAAGTCCTTCATCTCAAACTCTCGTGCAAGATCCTCCTTGCATGAAAGTATCAACTGCTCATCGCCAGTCAAAATCAGATCATCTACATACGGTACGATGATCAACAGCTTCCCCTCCACCACAATCTGGTACAGGTTTGGATCCGCCTCACTCTTGGAGAATCCAAGCCCGGTGAAGTAGCTGTCTATCCGAGTGTACCAAGCACGAGGTGCTTGCTTCAGCCCATACGGTGCTCTCTTGAGTCGGCACACATGCGACTCACTGCTGAAGATCTCAAAACCTTCAGGCTGCTCTATGTACACCTCCTCCTCAATAACTCCATTGAGGAACGCAGTCTTCACATCCATCTGATGAATGTGCCACCCCATCTGCGTTGAGAGAGCAAGGATCGTCCGTATGGAGG